>CM063503.1:61275339-61337839 GCA_032207245.1 Pardosa pseudoannulata
TTATTATTGCAGCTATATATATATATATATATATATATATATATATATATTATATATTATATATATATATATATATATATGTAATATTGAAATCCCTTATTTACGTATTTTAATATTAATTTAATAACTTTTGTTCATAAAGTGAGTTCGGGGTTTGCGCCTCTGTCTGTACAGCCTCTGTCTGGACTACTTTAGCCAATAGTTAGCGAGTTCTCTTTAAAGATGGGTATTTTGTATCACGTGCTCAATTATGCTTAAGGATTATTCGTAATCTTTTAGTTTAGGAATCCCTACTTAAAAAGTATATGCGGGACCAGATGATCTGTGTGCACGAAGCTGAAAAGCTTTCTGCCTGTTGTATGGATTTCATGTTTATTACCAGAAATAAACTGTGTTATGATCTTTAATGAGTCTCGCTCTACTTTACTTACACACACACACACACACACACACACACACACACACACACACACACACACACACACACACACATATATATATATATATATATATATATATATATATATATATAATGTTTATAATTTGCTCAATTTAGTATATAGCTTTCATTGTTCCAAGTAATTTTCAATCCTTAAGTATTATTGTTTCCTCATTTTACCAATGGCTTGTAATTCGCTCTGATATGAAATGGGTGTATACTTAATGTAAGGAAAAGCAAATAAATTACCGCAATTATAATACATACAATACTATTTCCTTGATTATTTCTTTTACGAGAGTTTTAAGGTATTTGGTTTTGTATGGTGCGCTACGGTGTACTGTTTTGCTACACGAGGACCAATGACACCTGGACTACACGTTGACTGCCAGACACATTTTCGATGATTTGTCCAAGGCACCGACGCGAACTTTTCATTATGCGATGCTTAAGCTGAAATATTATTTGCACCAGATAAAATAAGATATAAAATCATGCTTGAAGAAGTTTTCGTGTTTGGGATCATCGGTGACTCATACGGCGCGGTAGGCAATTGTTACAATTGTTTTTTTCAAGCAATCGTGCTTCGATTGCCAATGATTACTCTCATTCCTTAGCATTGAAAGCAGCTAGGAAGAACTAGAGCAAAGAGTTTGACTAAAAAAGTGGTGATATATTGTTCCGATTGCGGTGATTCACCTTTTCTTTGCCTTGAATGTTTCAATCTGACTCATCGCAATATGCACTGATAAAATGCATATTTTTCATGTACTAATAAAATTATTTTTGTTTATTCTGTATCGCATTAATTTCTTCAAAATATTATAATAACAATGGTATTATTGAAAAATTTATCAGTATCCATATTTACTGTAATTATGTACTTTTATTACTTGATGCGTCGCCGGTTACCGGTGACCCCCATGGCAGTCAACGTGTTAAAGCCGATTCCGAACGGCTGCAAACATCCATGCCAGTAGCGGGATTTGAACCCCCAAACAACTGTACCGAGGTTCAGCGCGCTACTATTTGGCTTAAGATGTTTGGAAAATCATTTAGATGTTTGAACACTTTTATGAGATCATCATTTTAAGAGATATTGTACAGGTAGGATAAAAATTATTTTTACAAATAAATTAGGTAGAAATATTTCACTATGTTATGCACGAAATAAAATTAATTCATACCAAGTTAACTTCTAATTAATATTTAGGTTCACAAAATTATTTTTTTCTGAACTCAGGTTTAAAGGCGAGCAATGCAAAGTAAGATTTGTAAATTTATTGAATTTCTCATTTACCGGAAAGTCGCTAAATTAAAATCTAATCAACAGTCTATTGGTAATTTTTAACGAAATTAACCAAAAATGTAGATAACAGGTACTAAATTTATGTAATAATTTTTGATTTGTGCTCTTTCTCTAAAATTTAGCAGAATATGTATACCTTTGAAATTATAATTCACATTAAGATTTGTCGTCTGAATAGCTGATATCCTAGAAAGAAATTATTCAGAGAATTCCTATAACTAGCTAGGATAAATGGAGATAATCCTATTTAAATAGCTCAAAAAACTGTGCAGCAACATTACCTATCCATTTCGTTCTAATTGGAATTAATCTTCTGTGCCTTGTCCAAACCAATCTGAGCTCCTTATCAAAGCCGGATGGGCGCCGAGACATCACGTGACCGACTAGGGTCCACATTTTTGTTATTTATGTGATCCCTATCACAATCTTAATCTTTAACAGCGTGACTGTGGTTAAGGTTCCAGGTTCGGTCGTGGGAATTTTTTTGTCTCTCCCCCCTTTACCCCCAGAATACTTTTGTAATGATTTCTTAAAACCACTGCCTTGAACTAGTCTTCGCCAAGTCTGATCATGAAATTTAGATCGCGGCCTTTTGCTAATGAAAATTCATAAGTTAATAAAAAAAAAGATCATGAACGATGTTTACAGACAGAAAGAAAATCTTAATCGTTTAACAAAGAATTTTTCTCAGACGTTGTAGATATGAAAATTAAAAATAAGCAAAAGCATATATACCTGCGAAATTTTCTGTAAGTTATAGAAATAAGAAATTATTAATTATTAAATATAAGTTTAGTGATTTCAATGAATCAATTTCATTGTTATAAAATATAAAATTATCACTGCATTATCCATGACAAAAACCCTGTAAGATAAATTTAGTTTTTACAGAGAGAAAAAAACTCTTAATCGTTTTAACAAAGAATTTTGTCTCACTTTGTAGATATGACTCAGGAAATTAAACAAAAGCAAAAGAATATATATCTGCGAAATTTTCAGTTAGTTAAAGAAATAACAGATTATTAATTATTAATCATAAGTTTAGTGATTTGAATGAATCAGTTGTTATAAAATTTAAAATTATCACTGAATTATCCATGACAAAAACCCTTTAAGATAAATTTAGTTTTTATAACAGTTCGGTTTTTTTATAGACAGAAAAAAAACTCTTAATCGTTTAACAAAGAAATTGTCTCACTTGATAGATATGACTCAGGAAATTTTTTTTAAAAAAAGCAAAAGAATATATACCTATCAAATTTTCAGTTAGTTAAAGAAATAACAGATTATTAATTATTAACTATAAGTTTAGTGATTTCAATGAATCAATTTCAGTGTTATAAAATTTAAAACTATCACTGCATTATTCATGACAAAACCCCTTTAAGATAAATTTAGTTTCTACAGACAGTTCAGTGTTTTTTACAGACAGAAAAAAAGCTCTTAATCGTTTAACAAAGAATTTTGTCTCACTTTGTAGATATGACTCAGGAAATTAAAAAAAGCAAAAGAATACATACCTGTCAAATTTTCAGTTAGTTAAAGAAATAAGAAATTATTAATTATTAATTACACGTTAGTAATTTAAATCAATCAATCTCATTGTTATAAAATTTAAAATTATCATTGCATTATCCATGACAAAAAACCTTTAAGGTAAATTTAGTTTTTACAGATAGTCCGGTGTTTTTTACAGACAGAAAAACAACTCTTAATCGTTTAAAAAAGAAATTGTCTCACATAATCAAGTAATTCACATAGTTTTATCAACTGAATTCCATTTTCTTTATCTTTACAACATTTAAGAGAAAAATTAATTACTTATTAATAAATTACTTTGAAATAACATAAAAGCTAAAAGAAATAGCCATTTCAGGACTGTTAATCTATGATTCAGATGACTTATCTAGAATTAACAAACAGTGGTAATCGTAAATTAAAATAATTATTGCCACATCTTACAGAATTTCAAACTAATTGAATTAATCCAATATTGCGATGGAATTTGATAGGGTTATAGTGCAGTTATTAAGAAAATTTTGCTGTACCTTTTTAACAACATTTTTTAAATATATTTATTTTATCTATAACTTAAACTTAGCAGATGCCTATTAAGGGAATCAAAAATAAGTACTATATATGCTAGGTAGTTCTATGTATTCTGTAATGTAAACACTGACAGAGTGGTATTCTGTATTATAAATTGTGAGAGAGCGATATGCTTAGTAATATTTGGGTAAAAGACACAGTTTTATCAACGGAGTTTCATTTTCTTTTTCTACACGGCATTCATGTTAAACATTGACTATTTGATTAATAAAATACTTCGGAATAATATAAAAGCCAAAATAAATAGCCATTTCAAGACTGTTAATCTACGTCTCAGATGCCTTTCCTACAATTAAGGAACAAGAATAGTCGTTCTTGTAAAGTAAAATAATTATTGTGACATCCTACAAAATTTCAAAATAACTTAATTATTCCTATATTTCGATGGAATATTATAGGGCTATTGTTTAGTGATTAAGAAAATGTTGCTTTACTTTTTTAACAATATTTTGTTAAAAATACATTTATTTTCTCTGTAAATTAAGTATACTTAGCAGATTCCTATTAGCGGAATCAGAAATAGGTAGAAAATATGCGAAAATATTCTAGGATGCTTTGTATATCGCGTAATGTAAACACTATTAGAGTTGTATTAAAAGCAATAGAATATAAGAATATTTGAAATTATTATAAGTAAATATAATTTTATTATTTCACAGTACTAAAATCTATTTATCTCATGGCATTTTGGAGTTTACTTCAAGCGGAATGTAGGAGTGTTTCTTTATTTTTACTTATTTTACGCCAACTTTTCCGTTTTACGTGACATCAGTGCTGTACAATGGTGACGACCCTGATTACATCTAGTGTTCTATCTTGAATTCATTGTCAATGCACGACTACGGTGTCAAACCTTTCAACGAAACATCAAGGTAACGTCAAAGAAGTCTTTTTCTCAAGAAAACACCTCATGCATTCAGAGGTGCGAATACTTCCGCTCAGAGAAAGCAAAACACAATGTGAAATCCGATATTTCGATGGAATTTGATACGGTTATGATGTAGTTATTAAGAAAATTTTGCTGTACCTTTTTAAAAAAATTAAAAAAATATATTTAATATATAACTTAAATGAACTTAGTAGATGCCTATTAATGGAATCAGAAATAAGTACTATTTATGCTAGGTAGTTATGTGAATTCTATAATGTAAACACTGACAGAGTGGTATTCTGTATTATAAATTGTAAGATAGTGATATGTTTAGTGATATTTGGTGTAAAAAACACAATTTTATCAACGGAGTTTCCTTTTCTTTTTCTACACAGCATTCATGTTAAAAGCTAACTATTTGATTAATAAAATCCTTTGTAATAATATGAAAGCTAAGATAAATAGCCATTTCAGGGCTATTAATCTACGCTCCAGATGCCTTTCATGCAATTAAGGATAAACGGTAATCGTTCTTGTAAATTAAAATAATTATTGCCACATCCTAAACAATTTCAAACTAATTGAATTAATCCGATATTGCGATGGAATTTGATAGGGTTACAGTGCAGTTATTAAGAAAATTTTGCAGTACCTTTTTAAAAATTTTAAAAAACATATTTGATTTATAACTTAAACAAACTTAGTAGATGCCTATTAATGGAATCAGAAATAAGTACTATATATGCTAGGTAGTTATGTGAATTCTATAATGTAAACACTGACAGAGTGGTATTCTGCATTATAAATTGTGAGATAGTGATATGTTTAGTGATATTTGGTTTAAAAAACACAATTTTATCAACGGAGTGTCATTTTTTTACACAGCATTCATGTTAAAAGTTAACTATTTGATTAATAAAATCCTTTGTAATAATATGAAAGCCAAGATAAATAGCCATTTCAGGTTTGGTTTGGTTTGGAGTGCTACGGTCTACTTTTTGCAACACGAGGGCTAATGAGACCGGTACCTACAGCTTAAAGCCGATTACGAATGGCTACGAACATCCATGCCACTGTGGGATTCGAACCCACGAACTCCGGTACCGAAGGCCAGCACCCTAACCAATCGGCCATCGTTCGGCCTAGCCATTTCAGGACTGTTAGTCTACGCTGCAGATGCCTTTCATGCAATTAAGGATAAACGGTAATCGTTCTTATAAAGTAAAATAATTATTGAGACATCCTACAAAATTTCAAAGTAACTGAATTATTCCTATATTTAGATGCAATCTAGTATTGTTATTGTGTAGTGATTAAGAAAATGTTGCTGTAATGTTTTAATAATACTTTGTTAAAAATACATTTATTTCCTCTATAAATTAAATAAACTTAGCAGATTCCTATTAGCTGAATCAGAAGTAAGTAGAAAATATGCTAGGTTGCTTTGTATATCTTGTAATAAAAACACTATTAGAGTGGTATTAAAAGCAATAGAATATAAGAATATTTGAAGTTATTATAAGAATATAGAATTTTATTTTTCACAGCACTAAAATAGATTTATCCGATGGCATTTTGGAGTTTACTTCAAGAGGAATATAAGAGTGTTTCTTAATTTTTACCCATTTTACTCCAATTTTTCGTTTCAAGCGACATCATTGTTGTAAAATGGTGACAGCACTGATTACATCTAGTTTTCTATCTTGAATTCATTGTCAATGCACGACTACAGTGTCAAACCTTTCAACGAAGCATCAAGGTAACATCAAAGAAGTTTGTCTCTTTCTCAAGAAAACATCCCATGCATTAAGAGGTGCGAATGCTTCCGCTCAGAGACAGCAAAACACAATGTGAATAATTATCTAAGTCAACCGACCACGTTCGGTTAAAATTTTTTACATAAGGCTTCCTGAAAATTTTTTCTCAAAGTTATTGCAATTTAGGTTATAAATGGAAAAATTGTGAGAATTAAAATAAAATTTCATAAAAAATGGAAAAATTGTTTTTCTCGAATTGGTTAAAGACATAGACCTACGTTGCATTAAATTATTGTATGTGTATTGTTGGAAAGCACTTAAGAGCACATAGCCTAATGACTTAATAGTCCACAGGCTGGCATTTGATAAATAAAACTTGGGCATTAATAGGTTAAGAATCAACTACGTCCTAATCTCGTTTTAACAGATTAAGAAAAAAAAAGACTTAGAGTTCTCAGAAAAAAAATATATCTTAATGCCCGTATAATTTCTGTCGAATATATAATTATGAATATCATAAATCTAAGTTATTATCAGCTATGCAGAGTAAAACAAATAAGAAATTTAACAACTTTGAATGTTACAGCATGTCTTAATAGTGATCATCTGTCATTTTAAACACCACAAGATGCCATTTATTAAAAAGAAAAACATCGTGTTAAGAGATTTATTTGGTATTACTTATAATTACAGTAGAGTAAAGTTGAGCTTCATAATAGATATAGGTATGTTATGATGTCAGTCAGTGCACTAACAAAAAAAGCAAGTTTATATACAAGGCTAAAAAATTATAAAATGGTGATCTAAATGATAAAATAATTAACTATACTGATAGTCGAAAATGTAGTAGATTGTTTATAGCAATGGTTCCCAAGATTTACTGGACCACCGCCTCTTCAACAAGAAAAAATATTTGCACGTCTTTTACTATTCCATAATAGTTTATTATACCAAATATAAAATATTGTTGCATATTATCTAGATCTGTTTATATACCTATCTCTCTTTTAAGAATCATAAAGTAGAAACTAATTAAAACGGCCATCACATAAAGTAAGCAGATGTTTATTAAAAATTTAAAAATCATGGAATCAATAAGATATAAAATAAAGAGATAGTTCAGACTAGTGGAGTTTTAACTATTTGTTATTATCAGATTTCAATTTTGGTACATCATTCGTAAATCTCCATGTTCAGTGATGCTTCTTTTCTTAGATAATCAACTAGCTATTGCTTTAAGCCTGCGTTCAACGAGACATGATGAAAGTAATGCAATTAAAGTTTCTATACTCTAATCTCCGGGTGACCAAACGGTGTCCCTTGGTGGATTTCAGGAAATTTATCATTGAAAAATATATTGCATTTATTGTGTTAGATACAATACTATTCCATTGATTTATTGATATTTTTATAGATATAATGCATACTATCCACTTCCCTTGACTGCAATAACTTCCTAACTTGCCTCTGAACCCTCATTGGTGCCTCTGGAAAATTTCAGTACCAACTGGAGGTTGGTACCACCCCTGTTGAGAACTTATGGTTTATAGAATTACCCTCTACCTTCGCTAAAAAGGAAAAGTCGTTCCGAGAGAATAAAAATTCTACAAACTATTTTTAGATATCTCTAAAAAGAGAGGCTAGGCAATAATGGATTAAAGTGGAGAGAAAAATACACTTGAAAAAAGCAGATATGTTTAAAACTAATCGCTTATACTAGATAGTAGTAAACATTACTAGATTTAGCAATGTTGTCATTAGATTAAATTATTTAACGTTCATGCAATGTCCCCGAATGAAAGTATTGGACCTTGAACGAATGAATATTTATTATAATATGGCACGAAAAGTCAGTGTCTGAGTTAGCAAGTGTCATCAAGACCAGTGCGTTGCGCATTAAAAAAAATTTAGTTTAGTGATAACCTTTTATCATTTCCGACAATTTCACTAATGACGAATTGTTTGTGATTTAGATGATGTGATGTTTCAGATAATCTCACTATTGATAAGATTGAAATATTTGCAGAGAACAAAGAGAATATTTATAACCAAGAAAAATGTTCCCAACAAAACGTGGGATTATTTATTTTGTGTTTTCATTCCTATTTAATGTTATCTTGATACGTGTATAGAATACGCGAATAGATATATAATTTCACGATATAAATGTTCTTAAATTTAAGGAATGAAAAACTAAGGTACAGAATAAATATAACTCAAATTGCAAAGGCAACAAAACGAAAGTAAATCACAAAAAGAAAGACAGAAAGTAAGTAGACAGCTGTTTCGCTGCTTCGAGCGACCAGGATTCTCAACGCTAGAGAACTCACTGGCTTGTGAAAGCAGATTGACTTGGCTGAGTCTGCTTGTAAAAGCAAACTCAACCAAGTCTTAACAAATAAATCACATGAAAAAACGAAATTTAAAATAACTTAACAGCTATTATATCCCCAAACAGTTGAATTTTGAAGACAATAACTCAACAGTGTCAGTTAAAGTATTGACAACTGGTAGGAAACAAATTAACTAAAGCCGAATTAAAATTAATGCTAAACTGAGTTAAAAATAAAGCAAAGTTGAATTTGCAAGTTGAGTTTTGTACTCATTTTTAATGAAATTCATCGAAGGAAAAACTAAGGAGTTATAACAATTTCTTTAAAAGCTTTCACGGGCGGTAAAATTGGTCTCACGGCCCACATGCCAAATGTTGGAAACTTCTATGAAAGACGCACCACATATACTTTTCCGTGTTTTAAAACATTTTGGACTATTATCACCTGAACAGCCGACTTGCATAAAATTTTTTACTTTACGTAACGGAAACTCTACCATTATTTCAGGTATTCTTGACATTTGCAGGTCGTTGAACTTTTGATGTATAAAGAATTCAAGTGAAAGATTTAGATTAGAAAAAATACATTTGACAGACAATAAATTGAAGACCTCGGAATGGTTTACAGACTGGTTCCTTGACGGAGAAATAACTTTCAGTTCCGTACATTACAGAGACAGTCTGCCACACCTAATGAGAAAATACCGGCATAAAAAGAAAAGTAATGTATACGGTTTGAGGAGGATGGGTTGGAATAGTTCAGTCATCTGACCCCCTGAGAATCCTTTCCTAACATCGTAACTGGTTTAGAACGGCTCTTATAGTCGGAAAAATCTATTCGACTTATTGGCCTTAGCTTCAGATATGAAAGAAGAACTTCACAAGAAAAAATTATAAACTAGCTCTAGAAATAAAAGCTTCTTGGAATTATACATTAAAAACTTCAGAATTACATTATTATTACCACTTGCGTAATAAAGACTTGGTAGACAAGTTCTTTTGGTGGGCTAAGCAAATTATTTTAAATTTATTACTAAATATACTCCTAATAAACTCTACATTCTGAATTTTGGTGTGTTGTCATTATAAATGTAGTTATTTTATGCTTTATTATTTCATTCATATATATGGTAAATAAATACTTATTAAGAGCAGCACTAAGGCCAGACAAACTGGGCCCCTGTTCGGGTCAGCATTTTGCTTTATTAAATCCTTTTTGTTAGAAAAAAGTTGTATACAAATATTTTACAAAACATAATTCTTTATAGTTTGTAAGACTAGAATACAATTCCTTTATATTATTTTATATCAATTTAATTGAAATGCCTATCAATGTAATCATTTTATTTTTTTTTTACAATAGATTAAGGCAGGGGTAGGCAACGCGTCGCCCGCTGGCGCCATGGCGTCCCCGATTGATTTTTAATGAGCCTTCGCTGGTCTAATGTAAATGTATGATAGCCAGAGCGATTTACCTACTCTTGTCAAACGGCTATATACAGCAAGTAATCAGTTGAGTTTAGGACATTCAAATGCAAGTTAGTGTTGTTGAAATCCGATCTATTGAAAAAATCATTATCACATATCCCAAATATGAAATATACTGTTGATAGTTTAAATTTGAATAACGAAAAGTTTACTGCTACATCATATTTAGAAATTATAGATAAGCTAATAGAAGAGTTTTCTTCTAGATTTGACGATTTTGCAGCATTAGAACCCGTTCTAAGATTTTTCATAAATCCATTCAATGTTACTGAAGATGATGTCCTTGAATTAGTTTCAGTGTATTTCGAGCTTCATAATATCGAAGACCTAGAATTAGAAATAATAAACTTGCAAAGTGATATTATTTTAAAAGCGCATAGTAATGATAAAATGTTTTGGAACTTAGTCGATGAAAATAAGTATCCTATTTTAAGGAAATGTGCGCTAAAAATTTATTCATATTGTGCAACAACATACAATTGCGAGTCTTTGTTCTCAAATATGAAAAATTTGAAATCAAAATACCGAACAAAGCTTAATGACTCACATTTAGATAATTGTTTAAGAACCGGGAACTCTAAATATATCCCCAATTATAAGAAATTAGCTGAAAATATGGACACCCAAGTGTCACACTGAATTATATGTATCATTATGTATGACACCAACAAAATAAAGTTATAAAAAATCTGTTTTTTTAATGCCTATTTATACCTGTTGATTATCTGTAAAATACGCGCCCTCGGTGATTTTCAAATTTAGTATTGCGCTCTTAAGGACAAACAGGTTGCCGACCCCTGGATTAAGGGATTGATACCTTGAAGTGTAGATTTGATTAAATGAGTACTCCCAGCAAATATTTTCAATTTTTTGTACATCACACATAATTTAAAAGAGACCCCTAAAAATGTATTAACTAATCACTATAGAGTTTTGAAAATAATGTTGACTGATTAAGAAGCTGGGAAATAAACAAATTTGATTTGGCAGATAAATGAGAGCTACTATCAGCCTTATTAGGCAAAAAAAAAAAAAAAAAGTCCAAATGAAGTTTTAAAACTAATTTCAACTCTAGATTTTTCATCATATCTTACTATTACTTTCAGAATTTTGATTTCACTGACAATAATTGTGGTAAGAAAGAGGAAATTTTCAAAACTAAATTTATATAACTATCTATACAGGGTGTCCCAAACCGACCTCATAAACTCTGCACAGCTAGATTCCTCGTTGGGAGTAGATAAAAAATGCCCAAAGAAGCGTTTCTGTATGATCCATAGTTTACGAGAAAAATATGAAGTATGACGCTACTTCCAGTGCAAGGAAAAAAAAACACTTTATTGGACATATCAACAACAGTATTTGCATATCTTTCTAGACGATAATGTTTAAAACGTTCGCTCGCCGCGCATATCGCGTCATGCATGCGCACGCGTCAGGGAATGACGTTAAGACGCCGTTGAACTGATATTTAAAAGTCTGCATCTTGCAGCTACCGGTAGTCTTCGTATGGTGACCATGTATTCCGTTCGTGACTACTGCGACATGTACCTGATGTACGGCCGATGTAATGGAAATGCCTTACGAACTGTTAGGCAGTATGCCCGTGCATATACTGCTGTTGATATGTTGAATAAAGTGTTTTTTCTTCAGCCGGAAGTGACGTCATACTTTGTTTTTCGTATTTTTCTCGTAAACTATGGATCGTACAGGAACGCTTCTTTGGGCAGTTTTTATGTACTCCCAACAAGGAATCTAGCTGTGCAGAGTTTATGCAGTCGTTTTGGGACACCCTGTATATATATATATATATATATATATATATATATATATATATATATATATATGTCATGCCTGGGTATCAAATAAGCAGTCGGGCTATTTGTTGTCTTTCAAATCATCCTTTATTCTTCTTCAGACATGAGATATGTAAAGGAAGTACGGTATGTACTCTAAGATGCTAGCATAAAAAGGTGAGCGTCTGCTATTGAGCTAGAATGCGAATGTATGTCTTACTCTTAAAACTAAAAACTCCTATCCAAAGGGGGTTTCTTTGGGGCTCTGCGTGTGACCATTTAGATTCCCTGAGGGCGTGTGCTGGGCGCTATAGGATCTTTCCTATTGGCCGTTGCTTTCCCGCCTCGCTTGGACAGACAATGTGGGGTCTGTTTTGAGATGTTTTCGCCACATGTTGGGGGAACTTGAAATTATTTGACAGTCTAGTGTCAGACTGGGATTAACTTCTTTAACTTACGATTTCTGTAACGTCAAAGGGGGATTAAGATTTGCTGTTTATGGGATACAGGTGTTTCAGATGCGTCTCCGATTTTGTTTGCTTCCTAAACTTAGGGGTTTTCTCTATTAATTTTTATTCTCGGGGGTGTTATTCTTCGATCTGTTTTCCCTACATTAAAATATTCCTCGATCTGTTTTTCCTACATTACATATATATATATATATATATATATATATATATATATATATATATAAAATTTCTGTTTTAATGGTAATTTTAATAGTGGGAGAAGGGGAGTGGCATTTTACGTTTGAGTCAGGGGTGTCAAAACTGCTAGAGCCGGCATTGTTCCAATATTGGACAGTATAAAGTATTTGTGTCAAAATGTAATAAAAAGACGAAATCAAGCCCAATGAGATTAAGGCACAAAGATAAATAAAAATTAAAAACAAACCACTGTTTTATGGCCTCAAAGCCTCAAAGGATTTACTTTTTTATTTAGGAGATCAGTAAGTGTTTATGAAACAGCTGTTTGCTCGTAATGTGTACTTAATATTGTGACTTAATCACGTTGTCTTTACCTTCATATTTTTACTACAATCCCAATATGTTTAAAATATCAAAATAATTTACTCTTAGATCATTGAATAAATACGTTACTTGAACATTACGAAATTTTCCATGGAAGAGTGAAGCAATTAAGGAAATTCCATTCTTTTTCTAAAATTTAAAGCTAAATTCTCGTGCAATTACTACTTTATTTTTATGCTGTTTTACTGTACATTTATTGGAATCTACAATTTCTAGAAGATTAAATTTCTGTATGTAATTGCAGAATTCTATAGTTTGACCGAGAAAGAGCACCGTATATAAAAGTTTGAGAACCCTTGGGTTAATATACCGTAATTTCGCACGTGTAGTCCGTGGACTATCTTTGTTTAAAAAGAAAATTTCTTCAGCCGCTGACTATCTGCTGGTTGTTCATTGCTCAAATCATCAAAATCGGATGAAGGTGTAAAAGAAAGCACATCGGCGAAAGGCCGATGATCAAACAAAAGCACGACTCACGAGATACCAAGAAAACATCGTATCGTATTGGTAATAAACCATAAAAAAACTCATAAAGCAGAACGAATCAGTAGTAGCAAGTAGCGCAATCTTAAATTGTGTCCTGGTGTAACGTCACAGCTCTAAAATAGGTAACTTGGTAGCGTTATGGTCGAGCAGGGTTCTTCAAAGGCCTCATGAGGATGACACATCGATCCCAAGTGAGGTGGAAATGAAAGAATTTATTCTGGTGTATACAAATATTTACATCATTTACATTCTCGGCACGGCTCATTCATCCTCGCCCGCCGGACAACAACTCCCAGTTTCTTCTCCCACACCAAACGACACTTGGCCCTCGTGACGTCATTCGAAATCCCCCACAACCCTATCTTTGTCTTTCCTAGAGGAGAGGTTAGGAAGGAGAGAATGGAGGCATGGGGAATCCCCAGGTAGCAAGAACACGTTCGAATGACGTCAGAGCTAGCCGTAATACACAAACAAATACAAATAGAAATAGTTTTCCAGTAGCGTGGTGCTACACTGGAGTACGGGAAAATATCGACAGTCACTATTTACAGCTCCAATCGACAACACCAAGTGGATGGTTCTAGATCGAAGATTAAGGGTCGAAGGTCATTTGACCACGAGGATCAGAGTGTTTTGTTTTCAAAGTTTTGATTTGCTGTAATATTAGTCATTCATCATGTCTTTAAAAGATCGTCGCAGTTTTATTGCTGATTTCAAGCCGAAAGTAATTCAGAAGGTCAACGAGAAGGCAGTAAGAAATTGGCGCAAGCAAAAGGAAACATTAAAAGTATGAGAAGAAAGTGATCCAATAGTCGTGGAAAAATACAATGGCCTGCAATAGAGGACGATTTACGTAGATGGGTTCTCGAACAGAGAAATGTAGGCCGCTCTGTTTCTTCCGTTAAAATTCTCCTCCGAGGCTATGGAAGAAGAAATTATTTCATGAAATTAATTAAGTCTAATCCATACTTTTGGTTTTTATTCTTAACACTAGAATTACGGTGGTCTTTGTATACCTAGAAATACGGCGGGTGTCATTTTGACCCCTTGATAAGATATCTGCATATTTCTCTATATGATATAATATATTTGTGAAAAATAAATTAAAATAACTCAAATCATGACAACTACAGTTTGTTTTTAAAAATATACAGACTTTGCAGGTATGTAGGATCAATTAAACGATTTACTACGTTCTCTCCTAAACTTTGATCACTTGGTCTCATTTCATCTTTTCCTAAATATGGAAATCCGTTTAACCCTCTAAGCGGTTCGCACGTACGATTCCGCCAAACTGATGACCTCCAAAAACGTTCTGAAAATGAATGTAATGTACATTTCTGACAGTGTTTGAGGTAGGAGGGTCAGGTCGATTGTTCAGAAACTGCATTCCTCTTTGACTGACATTTATTGAGGATGCACCCCTACTCCCTGAGACACAAAGACGCTGGTAGCTTTTCATGGCTTTGTAAATCTCTATTTCGAAGTATTTCATTTGCGGTAACAGATGTATCTCTAATTGCACCACTTTAATATCTTGGATGACTTTCGTAAAAAATATAAATAATTCTCTTAAAGAATATTTTTATTTGTACTTTTAGAATCTATTATTTCTTGTGGGATGATCTTCGAGACTTGACGAGCTTTATGTGTATTAAAAATTAACAATCTATAATATCTATTTATATATCTATTTATAACCGGAAGTAAAGGGACAATAACGAGGGTGGATTTCCCGTATTCCATTCTACTCGACAAAGGGTGAAGTAAAAAATCATAGAACGCTTTGGCCATTGACACAATAAACCTTTAGTGTATTTTTGGAGACTTTTTTTAATCGGTGTGTTCCCCTCGGAGGGTTAATAAGTATTTTGTCCTAACATCTACTTCTATTCAAAATTTTATTCCGAATTTATCGAGCTTATTAGGCATATACTGCAAAAAACGGCATCTTGTTTTTGTAGGGAATAACTGTTCATCAAACGCAATGTTTTCATTTGGTTTGTAGCAAAGCTTACAGTTTTCTATAATAGTATTCCATACCTCGGATATTAGTGTAAATTTATCACACTGCAAACGTGAAGACTTTGTTAGTTTATTTTCAAAACGAAGAAATTTCATAACTTCCGGAAACCTATCTCTACTCATAGTTTCATGAAAAAACTTTTGGCCCCCAAGTCTTGCACCACAAACTAAGAATTGGATGATCCCTTGGCGGCTAATGCTCCCTTACGTACAACAACGCTATAAATGCTTCCAGTTCTGCTAATAAGATAGTGAAAGAGTCATTATGAAGTTGACACTTGTCTTCAACATCAGTATATAGCCTGCCGTATTTCTATAATCATTTGTTAGGGCTAAAATAAAAATACAATTTTCTTGAAATCTTTACTATTTCGTAAATCACAATGATTTAGGAAAAGTCAAGAAAGGATTAAGATATTTGTAAAAAAAATAGAAGAGCTGTCAGAGATAAAAGTTCGCTAGGTGTCAAAATGACCCCTTCCGTAATTCTAGCGTTAAAATGATTTAATATTATCTTACTAAAATAAATATTTTTGCTCGTATAGTCCGTGGATTATCTAGTGGTGCGGAGTATCTGATGATTTATGAAATTTTTTAAATAAAAAATCGCGCCTTCGGACTGTAGATGGTGAGGACTATACGTGCGAAATTACGGTACTAGTAATGATGTTTAAAACCGATTAATCTTTTATTTACAAGACATTGTTGTAGTAGATGTATTGAAAATCACAAAGTAATAAAAATATAGAAGTTTGAGATTCACTGAATTAGTATAGAATGAATGCAGGTAGAAAGAGATAAATATTTCACATAGAAGGCATTACCATTTATTGTTGAAGTAGATGCATCCTGAAAATCAAAAAAAGTTTCAGAACCACTGGATTAGTATATCATTAATGTTGTTGAAAACATATCTATTCTTTCATTTTTTTTAATGAAAGACTTTATCATTCACTGTTGTAATAGCAGATGCAAACTGAAAATCACTGAGAGTAACGAATAAAAATAAAATGAATTCACTAGATATAAATGGACAAATAATAAGTTACTTACCAAAATACGGGTTTTTTTTCCTCGTAACGAGAAAGTTGCCATGTTTGTAAGATTATATAGGAAAGAACTTACCTTTTACGAGCTGTAATTTTCAATTGTTTCGTCCTATTCTGTTAAATTTAATTTACATAGATCTGATTTAATACTTTTTGTATACAAATATTATGGAAACAATCTTACCTTTCTTTTCTGGATGGGCAGTAGTTTGTTTAGGTGTTGTGGATTCTGTTAGATTTAGTGCTGAAATATGAAAAAAATAAACTGAGTTTTCAGGAAAAAAAAGTTTTAAAAAGAATGGGGCACTGATAGTAAGCAAGAAATGTTTACATTTTTGTGCTTAACTCTTTTTTTCTCAAGTAATAGAAATATAATTTGAAAAGATATCTATTTTAAACTATAAAAATTTTGTATAATTTAGACAAAATTTTTTTCCTTAATTGCTTTTAACTCACTATTTAATATATTATATATAACTTGATTAATTAATATCACTTAAGTGATAATTTTTCATATTTCCTTTGTAATTAAAATTTAAAATACTTATTATACTTATAATTACTTATAATTATTATTTTTTAATTTTTTTGATAATTAAACATTTTGTATTCATTTTAAAACGTTTAAAATACTTAAAAATCTTTTTTATTTAAATTTTAAAATATCCTTAGTTAAAAGTACAATTAAAAATATTTTAAAATTTAATTTTTCTATTAAAATAATGCATTTATGACTATATTTAAGTTTAGTCTCTATGAGCATTTAAATAATTAAAAAATTATAATTATTTTTTAACTTGTCCTTATTTATAAAAAATTTTCCTCTTTTGGACCCTAATTTCCTCACGGTGCGGCGCCATGACTGATGCATTGGCAAATTTACGCCCTAGTTACAATATGAAAGTAACATTTGTTTCTTGGAAAAAAAAATTATTCACTACGCCAATGCTGGGCAAGAATGTTTTCGCTTATGCAAAATGTTTTTATTCGGTGAGTGAATACAACTGTGAGTAAATAGTAAATTTACCTCAGTTTCTTACCAAAAACTGAAGAATCCCGCATCTAGAAGAGTGAAGAGTTTAGACATAGACCACCACCACAAGATAGATATCAATGCATGCTTTGAGACCCATCGAAGTTTCAAAAGATACTCTGTTTATAAAAAACCATAAAAATGTCAGTATTAGCACACCTTGAAAATATAATTTTAGTCCAAATGTTAGTGCAAAATAAGAGCTTGAAATTGGACTCGTTTAAAATACTTTAGGTAGACATGATATCACTCTATTACAGTTAAATAATTATTATTTGCTACGTTTAAATTAATGAATTTCTTATTCATGGGAGTAAGTTAATATCAGGACTTGATGAACATGCAAATTATACGTTGCAGAACTGAAGGTAGAAATGGTTTTAACAGACGAGGGCATATTTTTTTAAACAAAAAATATACAATAAACTTTTAATAATTCAATAATTTACTTACAGCAGTCGTATTTGGATGGGCAGCAAGAATACTGGGTTTCATAAATTGGAGTGCAACCCTCAATGGAAAGATTGCACACTGGCTTTATGCACTTAGGTATACCCCGGATGCAAAAACAGTATTCACAGAAATTACTTGAGAGCATAGCAGATCCATCGCCGTATACTGTTCCATTATGAATACAACCTAAAACAAAAGAGTATAATTACCAACGAGGCAGCATATTCAAAGTAATATATTTTATTACACATAAATTAATACAAAAATTTAAAATACAGATATAAGAGGAATTTATTGCTAGAATCATAATTTCAAATCTAGCAATATAAAAAAAATAAATTACAACATAATACAGTACATTACTTGCTCATAGCAACTATTTTATAAACTATCCTTAATTTTTACAATTACTTTTTTTAATTTTTATTTCTTTAAATTTTTTCTTTTACTTTATTATTATTTTATATAATAATTCTTTTTTATTTTAATTTTTTTATTTATTCTACTTTTTTTTTTAATTTCAATTTTTTTTTTTTTTTATGTTTATTTTTTCCAGAAAGTCTTTAATTTCATCAAGTACTAAGAGTCAAATTTGCATGCTAAATTTCTTAAAGGTTTATTTTACTTCTTTTTAAAATATAAAAAAATTAAAGATGAAGTACTCTTATTTTACTAAGTTTAAACAATGGGAAATTACTCTGAGACAAAGTATTGAAAAAAAATCGAAAATGAACACTCATATAATGATCACTAAATGAATAATTTTTCCAACTCAAACTAATCCAGGGTAAAATTTTGATTTTGTAAATAACTCAAATGCACTTTAAAAGATTTTCTTTTATTGTAAAAAAGTTGCTCATTTATGAAGATTATATTTGAGTTTTCCCTTTTAATATTTTCTCCCCATACGCATTTTATGTTTTTCATTTTATAGGTACTCAAGTAATCATTATGTGTGTAAATTGAAATTAAAAGTTCGTAAAAGCTGTTATTAATAACCTAAATTTAAATACATTACCTCCAGAAATTTTGTTGCATTAATGCAACAAAATTTCTGGAGCATTTTTTTTTGGATATTTGTTTTTACATTAAAAGAAAATGTCAAAATTTAAAAGATTTTCTTTTATTGTAAAAAAGTTGCTCATTTATGAAGATTATATTTGAGTTTTCCCTTTTAATATTTTCTCCCCATACGCATTTTATGTTTTCATTTGATAGGTACTTAAGTAATCAATATGTGTGTAAATGGAAATTAAAAGTTAGAAAAAGCTGTTATTAATAACTGAGATTGAAATACTTTACCTCCAGAAATTTTGTTGTGTAATTCTTCACCATTGCCGACAGGATCTGGGGTTGATGAAATGTATATTAAGCTGTCACCGTCTCGCCGATTTGAATGGAATGTACTACTTATAGATGATGTATCCGTATAAAGAGGAGTGCTAGGATAGTTTAGGGTAGAACTATATGAATCATATGAAGTATAAGGTGTAATGGGTGTTGCTACCGTTTTTATGTTATGTGCAAACACTGTTGTACCACCTTGACCATCATAAGTTTCTGGAGGTGCTGGAGTTGTCTTTTGAGCAATGTAAGCTTTTATGCTGGTCTTGTCCGCTGCATCATACGCCGGATGTGAAGATAAGCTGCCATGAGTAGTAGACGGAAAAGTAGCTGTCTTGCTTCCTGTAGACGAGGTTTTTTCATTTTGTTCTGGTGAATATGGAGATACATTCTTTAAGGTAGTTGATGTTGTCATAGTTATTCCGTCCTCTTCAAAATTGGTTGAGCCATTATGGTCATTTACCCCTTCAGTATGTGTATCATTTAGGTAATCAGCAACTGTGAAATTATCATTAATTGTAGTTTCTTCGTCCTGCTGAAATGTAAATGGTCTAAGAAGAAAACTTGAATCAGAATTATCTTTAGGCACCGATAAATCTACTCCACCTATGGAAAACAATTGAGATTGATTTTTAATAAAGTAATATATTTCAAGCAACACATAATATATCATTCATCAGTTAAATACATAATTTATTCATAGAGATACAATGACATTAAAGTGTCACTCTGTATAATTGTTAAATTGGATTTTATTGTTTCACAGTTCTAAGATTTTTACTTCCTTGTGCAAAATAAAAGAAATTTTTGTAATCTCGAAAAATACTCAGCACTGTGACTTCAATGGCAATGCCAATTTAAACCATGCCTGCATGAAGTTTAATCAGTTTCAGTGTTACGTCTGTATGTACTTACAAGGAATATTAATTTTGAAACGTTAAATACCATACTCCATAACTAGTTTCCTCTCGATTCCTCAGACCTTACCTACATACGTATGTATGCAAGCATTTCACATATATTGTTATTATTTTATTTACTTTATTTATTTTTGTTTCCTATAAAGTCATTTAAAACTTCTATATCGACGTTGTAACTCAAGCAATTAGCTATAAAATGTTGAAGCTTTATTCTTAGGGCTCTTACAATTACTAGATTTGCACCTTCACCTTTGACTTCAATTCGCACTTTATATAACGAAAAATCCCAATAAAGCTCTCATTTTTCCTATCGATCTGTAACTATGCTAAAAAATATCGACATATTTATATGAATTTGTAACAATACTTTTTAATCAGATGAAACAATGCTTTTGAAGTCCAATTTTATAAAACAAAACTAAAAATCTAGTAATTCCAGAAAATAATTTTGAGTTTTTATTATTTATTATTGATTGGTGTGGAGTAAGAGAAGTATTGTAATTGCAAAATATTCCTATTTAGAACGAAATATTTATAGAACGAAATGTTTCATTATAAACCATATTAAACCTTAGGGTTTTTGAAGGATGGCATTACTTGTGCTCCGTTGGCAACATGGTTACCTTGGGAGAGAAAGCGTATTTTGAATGCTGAAGATAATGTAGAAATGATAATTCTAGTAACGGATCATAAAAAATAATATATATATATATATATATATATATATATATATATGATATGATATGATAGGCGTATAAAGAAGTTGTGGTATCCACATCGAATTTTTTTTTCTATCCAGTCATTCGGATATCGTCGGAACATTTTCCTTTCTGATTTTAAAGTTGAACTTTTATAAAGGGATTAAAAAATAGGAATCTTACAAGTCGTCAAGATATGTAAATAAAAAATGTAAAAGTTCAAGTCACTTTGAAGCTTTTATTAATAACCAAAACTCTAATGCTTTATCTCCAGGAACTTCAGAGACAGATGCAGGATTACTCTTCGATGCAAAGTTTACTAAACTTTCAAAGTCTTGATCACTTGTATTGAAATTACTATCATTTATAGATAGCATGCCTTCCTCTATAGGAACGTTTTTATTCATTAAGGTATCATTATATGAACTATTGGGGGTGGTAAGTGTTCCTCCTGTATTTATGTTTTATGTAGATACTACTGTATCACCAAGGATATCGTAGATTTCAGGTGATTCGGGAGTAGCTTTTACAGCAAAGTTTGATTTTACACTTACAATGACCTTTGCAGAAGTGGTTGTATCGTTAAGGCGATTATGCACTTGATCGCTGGAAAATAAATTGTCAGGAGTGGATAAAGAGGTATTTGAGCACAAGTTTGGGGGAAAGACATCTGTACCGCCTTCGGTGACGTAGATTTCAGGACATGCTGGAGTAGTTTCAAAGGCAATTTGCTTTTTATACTTTCAATATCCTCTGCAGATGTAGTTGTATCGCTAAGGCTATCATACACTGGATCTTTGGAAAATAAATTGTCAGGAGTGGATATGGAGGCATTTGTGCTTAAGTTTTGGGCAGATACAACTGTACCCCTTCGACATCGTAGATTTTATGAAATGCTGGAGTAGTTTCTACAGCAATATTTGTTTTTACACTTTCAATGTCCTGTGCAGACGTAGTTGTATTATTAGGGAAAACATATACTGGATCATGGAAAAATAAATTGTCAGAAGAGGATATTGAAGCAATTGTGCTTAAGTTTCTTGTAGGTACACCTGTACCACCTAGGACAGCTTAATGTTCGGGAGATGTTGGAGTAGTTATACTTCCAGTGTCTTTTCAGACGTGGTTGTATTGTTATGGCGTTCATACACTGGATCATGAGAAAATAAATTGTCTGCATTGGAACTGCATTAAGGTGCCACTCAGTATAATTATCAAACCTTACGTTTTATTGTTTAACGGATCTAAGGTTTTTATCTAGAAAGAAGCGTTATTTCGCTGCAACTGTACTGATTTATTAATTATATATATATACATACGTATATCCATCGTCACTCTGTCTCAAATTTCAAATTTTATAGAAGAACACAAAAAATTATTTTTCAGTTATTTTTTTATTTATTTTCCAAAGTTGTTTTAGTTTGGTCGAATTAAAAAACTTTATAAACGTCTTTGTGGCAATGTGGAAGTCATAGTACCTTTAAACCTACGAAAATTATAAAAATAAGAGGTGTTACATCTAAATAGATGTCTAAATTATGTCGGTTCATAGTTTTTTCCTAATTCCCTAAATATCTCATCTTTAGAAAATGAAGGTAATGCTATTATCACAAATAGAAGAGAATAAACTATACACAAATATCTAAATATACCAATTTAAAAATATACATAGTGACCTTTACTTTTAAAATACAGAAAGATAGATATTAAAATTTCCGAATTATTTATGTCGTTTTATTTTGATTTATCCAGTACTCCTTGTGAGAAAACAAAAGATTTTTAAAATCCTTTTACACAGGAACCATTTTCCCTTTTTTTACTACTCCCTCCCAAATATTCAAAGTTGAGATTTGTGTTCCCTCGAGAACGATAAGTATGGACTTAAAGATTAGTCTAGTGATATAGTGATTTCAGGGATGAGAGATTATGTATGAATGTGTAATTTTGTAACATAAAGCAAAAAAACTATTTGTTTTTCATAGTCTGCTTGCTTTTAGTTATTCAAACATTGTGTCTTTACTGTATGGAATTTTGACGGTAATGCTCTGTTAAAGGAACCAATCACATTCCAAACAAAATTTTCATATGTTTAATGGGAGTTCTTTTTGAAGTCAGTGTTAATTGAAGTTATTAAAGATTGAAAAATATGAAAACGAAAGCATATAGAGTTCAGCACTAAGGCTTCTTTAGTGTCAAACGTGTGGTAGTAGCCCGAATATGTTAATTGCCAGGACATGGTTGGCAAACCCAGTACTCCGTTTTACGCAGTCACAAAGAGTAAAATCCCCTCATAGAGAGAGACCAGACAAAAACATCGTGAAAGTTAATTTCATTTTATCATCGATGTTCTCGGGCAGATGTAGAACACGCCCGACAGCTACAAGAATCGTATCACGACAGAGTGGTTAAAATTGTCCCCAAATCCAACGCCTGATCACGCGATTCTTAATTCGTGTGGGATAGTTTCTGAGCTAGCTTTTTCTATAGGTTGTTGCGCATCTGGATCACAAACCTGGAGCCCAAAATGCACACACCCGCATTTATAATTTGCAAGAATGATTGATTGCATAAGAGGATTGACATTTGGGTTAGAAAAATGTAGGGAAGGCCGAACATTGGGCATTTATTACCTCTGTCAATGGTTTTGAGAATCGTGGGAAGAATTTAATCTTAGTGAATCCCTTTCTTTTCTTACATTTGATGGTTGGGGAATTAAAGATTAAAAGTAGAATTGTGAATCCGGATTTGACAAACGTTAGAAGAATAACTTTTTTATATATTACACATATTTATTTTTTTATTTCAGTCAAAAATTCAAAAAAAGTAATTTTATCTATAGACTAACAAACATGTTTCAAACTAAAAAATAATAAATTTACTAAAAATTTACTGCATTTACTATATAAATGGGAGTATAAATATAATATACATACATTGAAAGTATTCCAAAGTATAGCTGATGTACAACCAATGGAATATGACAAAGCTAAACTACATCTAACAATGTACAATTCCCAACAAGGTGCTAATAATGGACATCTGTATTAAAATGTTTTGGTTCGAATTATACTCAGCAACTTAACTTGCATGGTTGAACGATGGTCGAATGGTAGGGTGCTTTCCAATACCGGAATTCGATTACCGCTGCTGGAGTAGATATTCGTAGCCGTTTGGTATCGGCTTTAAGCAGTAGGTCCCGGTCTCATTACATCTCGTTTAGCAAAGCAGAAGACCTAGCTTTCGAATGCAGCTGCTTAGCATTTGGAGATAGCTTAAAGAAGGTATAGTACATTTTGGCTGAACAATCTATTTTTACCGCCTTTACTTAATTTGTTAAAAATGAATTCTTTTCTGCATTGAATATTTTTTTTTTCTAAATATTTAGTAATGATATAACTTTTAATAAATCCTATAATTTTAGTATTCGAAGCACTACATTTTTTACAAAAATAAACTATATACACAAAGTAGATATAGGTGAAATTCACATACCCGCAAATTAAATTCTGAAAGTTCTAAATAATAATTTTCTACATCAAGTAGAAGCCAATTATATTTTTAATTCCGTGAACCTCAAATATAATCATAAGAGAAGTATATTTTATTTTATAGCATTACAAAGACTAACGTTTTTTACATTTACAGTTCCTAAACAGTTTTTAGTATTTTTTATTTTAAAACCTTCTAACCTAATATTATATACAAAATAATATAAAATATTAGATATATAAGTTTTGGTGTATAGAATAAAACTGATATTTTGCTTCAATCTGATATATATATATATATATATATATATATATATATATATATATATATATATATATATATATATATATATATATATATATATATATATATATATATATATAGATATATATATATATATATATTAAAATATTTGTTGCGGATAATTAAATTTTATTTTTTCTTGCATTTGGTACATATTTTTTATGTTACTATTAAATATATATACTATTTAAAATGACAGAGCTAATTAATTTTTTAAAAATGGGCTGTCATTAAAGGATCTGAAAAAAATCATTCCACAAAGAGTAGAATGTTTTATATTATGATAAATCGAAAGAAGTCAGTAATATTAAAATTTTTACGCCTTGAAAGGTATTATGACCCCCTTAAAAAGAAAGTGAACGTTTCAAGCCTTGTTCAAGTAATAAATAATCTTATCTAAAGGTGTGTCCTCGACTTAAAATTCTTTTAGCAGTCTCCCAAAACTAGTTCTGCATTACATGCTAATTTTCTGCCCCATCTCCATATTTTCCAGCTGTTCCCAGTTTCCTTTTCAATGATCTAAGTTCCTTTTACTGTTGAGAGCGCTGACTAAGGTATTTTCCCTGAGAAATATTTCATTCCCGCCTCTCCCTCTGGGGTCCAACTCTGTAACCCACATATGTTTTCATGTTCATTCTGTCTTCTGTCTTTGAAAGAGTAACATAGCAATAACAATTTTAATTCAATAACAATTTAAGTTCTACTACAAACTCTGCTTATTATTTCTCTGGAATAGCCCGAATGACTGCGTATTTTTCAATACGTTAATAACTTACGCATCTACTTGCCCAGTAGTTCGGGCAAGTAAAAAAATAGGGCCTATAACTCTATGGGACCGGTGAATTAAAGTTTGGTGGTTTACGTTTGGTTCCGTTTGGAGTGCTACGATCTACTGTTCTACTCACGAGGGCTAATGACACTGGGATCTACTGCTTAAAGCTGATTCCGAACGGCTACGAACATCCATATCAGCAGCGGGAATCGAACCAGTGAACTCCGGTAGTGAAGAGCAATGCTCTACCATTTGGCCCTCATTGGGCATTGCTGATTTACATATATATTTTCTAAAGTTCATGTTTAAGAAGAGCAGCTCTAATGAGCTCACTGATTATGTCCATAATGGTAAAGGATAAATAACCAGAAAAAAGGTCAGTGTTTTATTAATTCTGTTACTAAGTGTTAAACTTGCATGGCAAGTTATTAAAATGTTACTTAACTGTCAAACTTACACTGTCAGGTATATGTTTTTAAATATTTAAACTTAAGCATGATGTGTTTGGTTTCGTACTCTACGGTCTACAGTTTAGCTCACAAGGTCTAATGAGATCTTAAGCATGAAGTACTCTCATTTTACATGAAAAAAATATTATACGACAAATGGAGATATTAATAAAATGGAAAAAAATTCAGGTAACTATTATTGAATGAATTATTTTTACAACTATTAGAGGATAAAATTTGATTTTTAATTGGAACTCAAGCGCAGTTTTCATTCCTTGCACAAAAATTGCTCATCTGGGATAGTTACATTTTACCTTTTCCTATTAAAATTCATCAGCAATTGGTATTGAATATCTATTCAAAATATCGTTAAACGTTCGAGACAGAAGCTGTTATTAATAATAAAAAATCAGATATGTTACCTTTGAGGTCTGGGACTGGTAAATCGGATGCAGAATCTTGCGTCGGTGTAACGTGTACCAAACTGCCGTCATCTATTGGCTTCTGACTGTTTGGATATGTTTCTGCATTTTCAGATAAATTATCAGTTGTAGCAGTTCCAATGTCTTCAGATACACTCCCAGTAGTGGCACTTCCGGCATCTTCTGATAGACTACCAGTAGCAGCACTTCCGGTATCTTCAGATACACTACCAGTTGTAGCAATTCTGGTATCTTCAGATAAACTACCGGTTGTAGTTGCTGTTGTTTTGATGTTGTTTGCAGATACTGTAATATCACCTTGGTTATTGTTGAATCCAGGAGATGCTAGTGTAGTCTGTCCCGCAATGCTTGATATACTTCCTATACCCTCTGTAGACGTATTTGCATCGTTAGAAAGATCATTCTCCGAAAATTGTGAAGACAAATAGTCATGAGTAGTAGATAATGCAACAGTTGTCATGTCTTTTGTTGGTTTAGATACTGACAAAGTTGTATGATCTTGAGGAGTTGTTGGATTACCCGAACTTTCTGTATTATTAAGCAAGGGAGAATGATGATCGAACTGTACAATAGGTGTAGAACGTTCGTCTTCCGTAGGCTTAAATGTTGGTCTCAGATCTGTGTTTGAGTTCAATTTAACGTCGTACCTGGATGAGTCATCTACATTGCCTATTGAAAATAAATGATATTTATTTTAAATAAATTAATAAATTACAAGAAACACACAAAGTTTTATTTTGCAAAATTACATGAAAGACAAATTTATTTGTAAGAGGGAACCATAGCAATTAACCATATTAACCATTGTTTCTACCCTCAGATTCCGATGAATGTTACACACGATCATACTTGTGGATCATAACTGTTGAATGGTTAGTTTTTATCTTATCAACCTATGTTTGTACCAAATTTCATTCACATGTGTCCCTTTGTTCTGGAGATAATCGACCCAAATATGAAAATTCTTTTAATTTTGAACACCCGTGTGTGTGCTCTAGTGCTCGGGATGAACCTACACTTATATAAAAATTGTTTATCTGGACCGTATTATCCTTCGAGTTTGACATGCATGTATTAAGCTTATAGAAGGGAAAAGACCTCTTGTGCCAGGCTGGGAAAATAAATTACAGAACTTTTAGCATTTCTGTCTTGATCTAAATCTTCTGAATATTTTATGTTTTTATTTTTCTTTATTTCGTAGCTTTGTGTTTTACCCCAATGTGCATAATTCTGTAGGTTTACAGAAAAAAAAACTTTTTTGCAGATAATCTTAATAGAGCATACTTGGAGGCAAAATGCCTCATAATCCTAGTTTACTCGCAATATTTTTGAGAATTGTTTGGTTTTAATAAAGCATTTTGATTTATGCATATACTTAATTAATATAGCTTTAATATTTACTAAATTAGTGTAGTTTGAAGCTATTATTTTCATTTTTAATACACAGTTGTATACACAGCATATAATTAATCTGAAACATTTTAGAAAAAATAGTGAATAATTCAAAAGTTACCCTGTTTGCAATGGTAAAAAATAATGTTCAGAAAAAATACCTCTAAATAATTTTATTTTAAAAGTTTCCATCATCAATAATTATGATATATTATGCAAAGTGAATTGAAAAATGAATGAATTACAATATAAATATTTAATCTATTTACTTATTAACTGTTTGAAAAAATGCTTATGTATCACCAAATATATACAATATTTTAATCTTCTACTAAACTTTTATAATTTGATTATTTTTTATAAGAAATTTCTAAAATGATTATAGTTTTAAAAATTCGTATACTTTTCTTTAATTTTTAATATATTTTAATTTGTACAGAATCAAAAAACATGTTTTCCTAAGTAGTGATTTGATATGTCATTTACAAAATAAATGTTCTATATGAACAATTTAGATGTATTTTTTCACATAAGCAACAAATAAACAATTTAGTCGGAAAAAAAAATTAGAATTTTTGAACGCGATATGATTTAATATGTTAAAAAAGATTGTTGTACTAGTATATTTAAAAAAATGTTATTTTAGATTTAATATGTTCCTCTTAATATATTTGTCCTCTTAATATTAAAAATTATATTTGTCCTCTAAATAGATAAAAAGAATTTGAAAACTTATTATCGAAAATATTTCACGGCGAAGGCTCTCACTTAGCATAAAAAAGAGTGAAAAGTGTAAGTGACTCAGAGTTTCCTTCTCCACAATAGCATGACCTTGTCACATACGTTATGTTTGGTCTCTTGAGAGGTTATTTCACTGCCAATCTTTGTTTCATCAAAGAAAAACAATTTATTGAGTTGAAGGTGCGTTTAACGGTCAATCTTCTGTTGCTTTTATTATATGGGTGGGGTCAAAGAGTGATATAAAATCACTTAAGGATTTGGCTGGTTTGTCATAAACTTTCTGAGGGCAGCTATTTAAATCTATCTAACATTCCAACGCAACTTAACGATTTCATCATCCATTTAATGGTCAATAGATCCAGTTTAGAGCAGTCTAACTGGTAACAAATTGTTGTAACTGTCCTCAAACAGGAGAGAGAGGTTATCAGATCATAGCGAAAATCAGTGAAGAGTTCATGATGTAAATAAGAAACGTTAATAAAAAAAGTGCATTTTGTTAAAATTCTACTTCATATACCTAGAAGGAAAAAGGAAACTTTACAAGGAAAATCCTTCAAAATAAAATCTCTTACCATTGTGCCATCTTATAGTAACAAAATTAACAGATATGAAAGTTCACGGACAGAGTTCAGGAAAACTTTAGTCTTGGTTAAGAAACTCAGAGATTTATGTGTTTGGATGATTTCTGAATGGTTGGTATATTGTTTTATATACGAGATCTGACGTTGCTATTAATTAAACGTTATTATTAAAATCTCTTACCATTGTGCCATCTTATAGTAACAGAATTAACAGATATGAAAGTTCACGGACAGAGTTCAGGAAAACTTTAGTCTTGGTTAAGAAACTCAGAGATTTATGTGTTTGGATGATTTCTGAATGGTTGGTATATTGTTTTATATACGAGATCTGACGTTGCTATTAATTAAACGTTATTATTAAAATCTCTTACCATTGTGCCATCTTATAGTAACAGAATTAACAGATATGAAAGTTCACGGACAGAGTTCAGGAAAACTTTAGTCTTGGTTAAGAAACTCAGAGATTTATGTGTTTGGATGATTTCTGAATGGTTAGTATATTGTTTTATATACGAGATCTGACTTTATTATTAATTAAACGTGACACTAGAGTAGAAATTACCAATTGAGTTTAAAATTTAAAAAATCCTCCAGGTGAGTTAAATATACGTTGAAGGAGCATTAGAAATATTACTTTCGTTTTAAATATATCCAATGTATTTGTGATTTAAAAATTTAAAATAATGATTTCTTCTAATATTTATTTAGTAAGATGCCTAAGAAATGAAGCTAAGATATAAACAATAGCTCACAGACTGATTTATTATATCAATTTGACAAATATTTTACTCTCTAGAACTAGCATATAGCCCGTCATATCACGGGATCAGTAAAATTTTTAATTTTCCAAAATTGAAAAGGACCTTAAAAGGCAAATTTTAAATATATCCAATGTATTTGTGATTTAAAAATTTAAAATAATGATTTCTTCTAATATTTAATATTAACGGTAAGACGCCTATGAAATGAAGCTAAGATATAAACAATAGCTCACAGACTGATTTATTATATCAATTTGACAAATATTTTACTCTCTAGAACTAGCTTATAGCCCGTCATATGACGGGATGAGTAAAATTTTTAATTTTCCAGAAGTGTAAAGTACCCTATAAGACAAATAAAAAATGGTTTTTTTTTCTGAGAATTATCTAGTACACGCTCGAAAATTTGTTTATCTTCATAGTCCCCTAAAGTCTCGCGATACTGTGAATGCAGTTTAGAATCACGTTGAATTAATTTAGAAACATAATTCAAAGCTTTCTTAGCTACGTCGAAATTATCGTTAAGTTCATCCCAATTTCTTTTGCCACAGTAATTAGTGGAAGTAAAGGAATGAAAATATCATTTCTACTACACCCTGGAAGTAGATAGAATTCGTTGTTCATACCTGTGATAAGATTTTCATTGCAACAAAAAATATTCAATGATTAAATTTAAAATTTGCACATATGCACCTAATCTACTATTTAAGCCAAGTATAAAAGAAAATTATTTACTTAATATCTAAGTTAAGTGATAAAACGTATGAAAAAATACAGATGATATTTAAATAATTTTAAATGAGAAATGATTAAATGTGATGGTTAAAGGAATGGCGTTATAATGCTAGAAAAAATGTTATATTTACCTATTTATTATGTGACAAATTGATAACTTTAATCACCTGCTCTTATACTAGGAAAATAGAGCTTGATATAATGGCATTAAATGCTAGAAAAGGAGGGAAGGGTGAATTTTGAGCGTTGAACAAAAAAATGATCGACGATTAAATTTAAAATTATCACATATGTACCTAATCTATTATTTAAACCAAATATAAAAAAAAATTATTTACGTAATATTTAAGTTCAGTGATAGCATGTATGAAAATAATGCAGGCGATATTTAAATAATTTAAAATAAGAAATGATTAAATGAGATGGTTGAAGGAATGACGTCATAATGCTAGAAAAAAATTATATTAGCTTTACCTATTTATTATGTGATAAATAAAATCCCCTGCTCTTAACCGAGGAAAATAGGGCTTGAAATAATAGCATTAAACGCTCGAAAAGGTGAAGGGTGGATTTCGAACGTTTAAAGCAGGGCTTCGAACCGGAACTGAACCGAAAACCGGAAAAAACCGTTATTTTGGTCGGAACGAAAACCGGAACTGAACCGAAAAAAATATCGGTTTATTTCGGTTCGATATATCTTTCAGTCATTTTGTTACTGTTACCAACTTATCAATATTTTCTAATTTAACGTCAACTTTATAATTATCATTACATGTATACTGCTTCTCGATTTCGTTTTGGCAGCTCCAGCTACAAAAGTTAGTGTTGAAAGAGCGTTTTTAGGTTTGAAATTTATTCTCCGAGACAACAGAAGTAATCTCAGTGAAACCACGTTAGAAGATATATTAATAATTAGAGGCAATTTTCATATGTTAAATAAATAATATATTTTTTACATAATTATTGCAAGGCCAAGTGCACGATGTGAGAGTCAAACGACGAATGTGGGTAATCATGGACCTAGTTGTCAAATGCGATTTTGATAATGGATAACAATGCCAATGCTCGCCGCTCTTATCGTACCTGCTGTTTGTATCAATTCACATAGTGTACCAATTAAAAAAAGAATAAAATCTTCTAAATTTTGATAGAATTACATTTTTTTTATGATAGAATTATATTTTTAGTACAAATAAGAATATACATAAAATGAAATTATTCATTTGGAACTGAAACGAAAACAGTTATTTTTGGCGGAGCAAAAACCGGAACTGAACCGAAAACCGTTATTTTTGGCGGAGCGAAAACCGGAACTGAACCGATATTAATTTTTTAGTTGAACCAGAACGAAAACCGGAACAAAAAAAATTACGGTTCGAAGCCCTGGTTTAAAGACTTGCTTTGGATTTTGCTAATTCTAACGCATCAAGAATCCAATATGAATGCCTCTATTCATTCTAGGTACAACCGCTTCATAAATTCGAAGACAGAGGGACAGATAACTTAGTCTATTATTATATAGGGAATGAAAAAATAGCTCTTTAGAAATATAAATAAACGAAATCATTGTAAATATAGATTCTGGTTTTCAATAGATAATATGATTAGTTAGGTAACCGGTTTCAATCATGCTAAATCATCAGCTGAACAGAATAGCATTTTTATAGTTTTTGTAGTTGTTACATAAATAAGCTTACTACCCATGCAAGACCTCCAGAGTACACTTTTTACATTTTCGGTGTCAATTCACACGGAGTCCCTTGTTGATATAATTACCACGACTCCTTGTCTATTCTGACAATGCAAACGTCAGCGTAGTAATTAACAATTGACACTTTCCCCAGAGGTTGACGAAGTAAATCGAAAAGCTCTTGTCACATTTAAAAAAGGCTAAAAAAAATGCTAATGCGCATTTAATTAACTAATTTTATTGTAAAGCAGATATGTTTCTAAAAAGGTGTTGTTTCTTTAAGAAAATATATCTAGATTCAACTAACCCAAATATTAAAAGAGAAATCATTTTTAAAGGTCTCGGTGTCTTACCGTGATTGTTTTTTTTAATACTTTGTAGATTTTAGTTATTTGTCATTATGTATCCATTTTTTCTAAAACTTTCACTAACCAGAAAACACCAATCATTATTGATGTCGTTTCTGTAATAATCTGCTAATTTAATGAGTTTTCTATTTGATTTGCAACCTCAATTTTAATCCAAGTTCCCAAGAATGCTTGGTTCACTGAAGGAACGAAAGGCCGAGTCAACCTTGCCCAACATCAGGATTGAAATTCGTGTTTGCTCTTTGGGAGTGCAAAGATGTATCCCAAAGTTACCGCCTTAGTAAATCCCGAAAAAAAAAAAACTCTAATATTACTTTTGTTCTTAAGGAAACTGAGACGTTTTTGACTTCACAGAATAGGAAAATATTGCACATACAACTAGTATTTTTCTAGTAAGAAAAATGTATTTACTTATAAGTTAAATAATTTTTATTTCCTTATTTTAAGTATAAAATTCAATTCTAAAAATGGGTTTTTTTTAACTTACAAATTTTACAAATAACATTATTTATAAAAGAAATAATTACATGATTGAACTGACATCATACAAATATTTGCGCAAAATTTTACGATTTCTTAGAAGAATGGATTATTTTACAAGCGTACCTAATTTCCTAAAAAAAACCTTTTTAGAAAAACTAAAACAATTTTATAACTTTCTGTACATCACTGTGATTGTTTAGATTGTATTATCCCCACTAACATGAGATAACATCTTAATTCCTGTAAAAACTACATATTTTTGGGATCAGAAAAACAGCTGCTTTTTTTCGAAATAAAAATTGTAAAATTGAGTTTTTAAGGAATGAGAACGCTTGAAATCTCTTAAAGTAATTTTTATACAAAGTTAAAAAAATCTTACTATTAAAAACGAATGAATATGCTTCCCTAACAATGAATTCTTTGAAAAGCGAAACTGGAAGAGGGAAAATTCATTACTCGTACATAACCTGTCACGACAAATTGAAATTTCGACTTATTCCTTCCATCTCAGAAAGAACTGAACAAAAACAAATTAATGCCTCTTAGAAACTACTGACCTAATAATAATGGGAAGAAGTCTTTCATTCCTAGTCCAAATTATAGATCTCAGACGGATTTCTATGGAGCGTAAACGAAAAGAAAAATCACAGAACTACGTGTGCATTTTTTAGTCCGAAGCTAAGAGCACTCGTGCAGACAAAGAAGCAAATAGACAAAAATAATCCCGGTGGTTAAAAATAAAAAGGTTTATGTCTTTCAGAAGTGTTTCAATACTTTGAAGCAAATAAAAGAAAATAATATATCTAATAGCTATAGGTAAAAAAAGACTGCAAATTGCCTATATGAATAGAATGCAATGAGTAGATTACCAGCTCTACTTGCATTGCCTAGAAATTCCTAAGCAATTCTTATTTTCACCTATCACCTTTTGTATGCACAATGTCTTCATTTGTATGAGAGATAAGTTATACTGCAGTCAAAGGTTTCTTTTTTAGTATCCATAATTTTTTTATAATTGCATTTTTATTTGCATACTGCCATTTAAATAAAATTTGAGCTACTAATTTAGTAATTACTGCGACGTCATAAAAATCTAAATTTTTCCTCACAGAGATGATTGATATCGTATTTTAAGCTCAATTGTTAATTTCAAAGAGCTCATAGAAATTGGTTAATAATATTACTTGAATACTTTCAATTACTTATGATGATAACTGATATTAAAAGACTTTTCTATTTTATTAATATATTTGTTAGACGTTTATAAGGAATAGGCTTATTTTTTAAATGATTCAATATATTTGTTATAGTTTATTTCATTTTTACTATAATATGATTTTTTTTTAACTGAATTGAAATAAAAAATGATTTCAAACGTATAACTTTAAGGAAAAATAGTTAAATGTTGTATGAGAGATAAGTTGTACTACAGTCAAAGATTTCTTTTTTAGTATCCATAAATTTTTTATAATTGCATTTTTATTTGCATACGGCCATATGAATAAAATTTGAGCCACTAATTTAGTAATTACTGAGACGTCATAAAAATCTAATTTTTTTCCTCGCAGAAATGATTGATATCGTATTTTAAGCTCAATTGTTAATTTCAAAGAGCTTAAAGAAATTGGTTAATAATATTACTCACATGCCTTCAATTACTTATGATGATAACTCATATTAAAAGACTTTTTTATTTTATTAATATATTTGTTAGACGTTTATAAGGAATAGGCTTATTTTTAAATGTTTTAATATATTTGTTACAGTTTATTTCATTTTTACTATAATAAGAATGTTTTTTAATTGAATTAGAATAAAAAATGTTTTGAAATTTATTACTTTAAGGAAAAATAGTTAAATGGTTAACCTTTGTTGTAAAGTAGATAATTACTTCAAATTTTGACAGGAGATTAGAATTTCAGAGATTCTTTTCAATATGTTATAGTAGATTATTATTGCCCAGCAGGTTCAGTGAAGCTACCTTATTCTAATAAATCCTTCCCGTAGCTAGGTGATTTTCAAAAACATAGACACGCTATCACGCTATTCTATTTTGAGTTAATTGTTTTAATTTGATGAGATTCAGTCAAGTTTCCTGTAAAGCGATGTGAAATTTGTGGCATATATCCTATAACGCGGTCTCTTTATATTGTATTTTTTATACAACAATAATTCAGCAACTAAAATGGTTTGAAAAATTTATCAATGACAGCACTTATTTGTGTTTAATTTTTGTATTTCCATTTATAAGGAATTCCAAATTCCGAATTCCAGTCATGAGGAAATTTTTGTAAAATGAAACAAACAAAGAACCATGAACTGTATATTATATATATATATATATATATATATATATATATAATTTATATATAATTATATATATATAATATATAATATATATGTATATATATATTTATATATATATGTATATATATATAAATATATATATATTTATATATATATATATATGTATATATGTATATATAAATAATATATAATATATATCATATATATATATATAGATATATATATATATTATATATAATATATATATTTATATATTATATATATTATATATAAATATGTCTATATATATATATATATATATATATATATATATATATATGAATATGAAATCTAAGTTCAAATATGTAAAATTCCATATATTCTGTGTCATTTCTATTATAAAAATTTATTTATTAGTCATATCAGTACTAACGTGATACTTTGAGGAAGCAGTTTTCACATAGCTCTGAATAGGTGTGATTCACATACATTTTCTTTACTTTTGATATTCTATATAACTCGATACGAATTCAGGGATATGTCGTAGTATGATACAGATAGGTGGTTGTACCATGATACCTTCTTTCTTTTTTGTATGGTTGCAAAAGTGTGGGATATGCAGTGAAATCCCAAGATAGAATAGGTGCCAAATCAGAGCCCTATATCATACTGAGGAAATTTACCGTACGATTGTGTACGATTTTAATTTCTAATAATTCTGAGTTTCTTATAACAGTTTCTCCATAAAGAAATAATCCAACTGTACGAATTAATCTGATTAGTATGATTTCTATGTTTCTCTTAACGTGGTTTCTATAGGATGCATTTCTGGATTTGATATAATTGTGAGTTTTAAATAATACAGTTTTCATGTAACGGTATAAACTAATCATAGAAAAGAAATTTACCGTACAATTGTGTACGAATTTAATTACTATTAATTCTGAGTTTCTTATAACAGTTTCTCAATAAACAAATAATCCAATTGTATGAATTAATCTGATTTGTATGATTTCTATGTTTCTCTTAATGGGGTTTCTATAGGGTGCATTTCCGGATTTGAATTGATTGTGAGTTTCACATAACATAGTTTCCATGTAACGTGGTATAAACTAATCGTGGAAAAGAAACGTGAAAGAAATTTACCGTACAATTGTGTACGAATTTAATTACTATTAATTCTGAGTTTCTTATAACAGTTTCTCAATAAACAAATAATCCAATTGTATGAATTAATCTGATTTGTATGATTTCTATGTTTCTCTTAATGGGGTTTCTATAGGGTGCATTTCCGGATTTGAATTGATTGTGAGTTTCACATAACATAGTTTCCATGTAACGTGGTATAAACTAATCGTGGGAAAGAAACGTGAAAGAAATTTACCGTACGATCGTGTATGAATTTAATTTCTATTAATTCTGAGTTTCTTATAACAGTTTCTATATAAACAATTAATCCAATTGTATGAATTAATCTGATATGTATGATTTCTATGTTCCTCTTAACGTGGTTTCTGTAGGGTGCATTTCCGGATTTGAAATAATTGTGAGTTTCATATAACACCGTTTACATGTAACATGGTATGAACTAATCGTGGGAAAGAAAAGTGACAGAACTACGGAAAACAAACACACTAAGAAGCTGATAGTTACTGTTGAAACATTAGCCACTAAAGCTAACTAGCCAGACAAAATTATTTACTTTATTATAAGTAGAAGCAGATTGTGAATAATTTCGTATTCGAAGGGATTCTGTTCTCATTTAGAATGCAAGAGCATGAAAAATGTTCGGAATTTATTCTCGTTTCGTTTGGGTTAGAGTCAAACGATGACTGAATGGGTAAGGAGCTGCCCTTTGGTACCTAAATTCGGGGGTTTGTATCACACTATTAGCATGAGTAATCATAGCCATTGGAAATCGACTTTAATCAGTAAATCCCGGTCTTATAAGCTCTCGTTTAGCAAAAAAGTAGACCGTAGCGCTCCAAACCAAAGAAAACTTTTGAGTTGGTATTGACTACATTTTATATGTTCTGAAAGGTGATAGTTTTTTTCGTGATTTTCAAACAACACAAAATTATTTCAGGGAGAAAAAGATAGTATATGGTTCTCCTACAAAAGTTGAGATGCTATACTAATTCCTTCAAAGGAAGCTCCAGTGACCATAAAAAAATTACTGAAGAATTTTCACGCTGACTAACTTCGTAAATATTAAAAGAAGAAAAATGCGAAAATATTGGCGTAGAATAACTTTAAAATCATAACCCAGAAAATTACTCCTCTGTGCCACTGGAGCATAAATTAAAAATCAGTTTTATTTTGAACATTTTACGTCCAGAAATTATCCTTTAAAATATTTAGTGTTCTGTTTATTAGGGTTCAAGATACGATATATGAAGTAATGTGGAAACTAGTCTTAAATGTAAAATTCTTATACTCAAATGTTGCTCTTGATATTTAATTGAAATTTAAAAGTTTAACAATTATTTTATTTGACATCTAAATTCTAGCTTTCAAAATCTGATTATTTGTCTGATCACTTTTCTTTTGAAGAACATTCTGTTATCTCTTGAACACAGAGTTTAAGTAGGTCTGATTAGTTCTCGTGTAGCTAAATAATCATTTTTACGCTTCCTAAAAGATGAATCAAACATGATCCTTTGATTAATTGATAAATTTAAAAAATATTTTGCTATCCTTTTACTGAATGCTTTTCAGTTCTGTAAATAAGGTAAAATAAAAATGATACTTGAAAACGTCAGATGATATGAAATTTTTCAAATTATTAAAGAGTTATGACACTAAATAAATGAGTTAAAAGTCATTTTCTCTTTTCATTTGAGATCTACTAATAGAAAACCTTAATTTAGCATTTTTCATTCTTTAATACCTATAATAATACCTTTCCTGTTTAGTGCATAATTACTAGTTGTTCATTGTTTGTGGTTTCTATTTTGTTCATCAGATGACATCGTCAGTCTATTTTTCTACTATTATTTTTGATTTTTGTGTAAAAGGTTTAGTTATTTTTTCAAACCCTCGGGAGTAAACAGCCTTCCCTAAGCCTTCTTTGAGATGTTTACCCCAAAACAGTTCACTCCGAAAAAAAAGAGAGAGAGAGAGAGAGTGAGAGAGAGAGAGAGAGAGAGAGAGAGAGAGAGAGAGAATATAGTCATGAGTTAACATTTAAAAATGACCATAGTTTAAATAATTAAAGCAAAAACCTTGAAGAAGGTATTATTATGCTTGCTGTTACTGTTAAAGTAAGAGAAAAAGATTAAAACTATCGAAAAATGAACACCAAAACTAAAACGAAGCCCTAAATTTGGTGATGTTAATTGGGTTCCAAGATAATATTAGGAACAAGTTGCTTTTACATAATTAAACTTGGAGAGAGGGGGGGGGTCTCCAAGCATGGGTCCAGCCCCGGGAGTGATATGAAACTACACTTGACTGTACAGACATTTGAATTTGAAAAGGTTTAGTTTAGGATTGAAGTTTTTTTGTATAAGAGGTAGACATATTAAGGAATCTCTTTTTATTTCTTTTTTGTACTTGTGTCTATTTTTCTTAACCCTGTGTTGTCTGTGGATAAAAATTATATGTAACTGTTGTGTGTTCGTCATTAAAGAAAAGAATTAAAAAAAAAGATTCATTGGATATTGATTAAACAAAGAAGGAATTTAAGTTGTGGTTTGGAAAAGTTACATTTCCTACAATAACACATTTAATTAACCAAGTAACTACTGAATAACATGAAAAAATACCAAAAATATGGCCTATTTGCTTCTTTAGAACACCCATTTCACGAGAAATATCGAACTTATAGGAAAAAACACATCACATAGTATGTTTTCATATAGTCACTTGGTGTGTATGCTAGAATTGTCAAGGAAATTAAAATTGTTTATAATATAATTAACACTACATTAAATTTTAGTAAGCGAACAAAATGTGATCTAAATAGTGAGCTAAAAATTTCTAATAATGTTTAGTGGAAGTTGTAAAATTAGGTTATAAAGTATTGAAAGATTTTAAAATTAAATTTCATACATTATATTCTTAAGGGCAAATGGGGCGATAATAATATATTTAGCATTACTATTAACAATGATAATATGTAAAATGTATCGCATTTACTTGCATAGATATAGATATTCATCCAATAAGTATATATTAAATCAAAAGAAGGTTTATATTGTAAAGTTTGTTACAGTTAGTAGAATAATTTAATATGAAAACACAAAGAATTAAACTTTCATACAGAAAAGCTGATAAATTATGTTTTAAATAAATATAAATAAATCATTTATTTTCCCGCATATATAATATAATTAAAAATTGTATTTCTCAGAAGATGATCGAATAGGTAGGTAGCTGATTTTCGGTACCGGAATCTGTAAGTTAATATCGAAATATAAAATAGCTTGAAATTTTACTTGAAAAGAGAAGTTTTGTTGCTTTTAAACTAAATTCATTTTTAACAGTTGTTTTAGTTTCTAATTAAAACATAAAAAAAGTTTCTGCAACAAAATTAAAATAATTTCTTTAACATGCAGAAAAGAATATATGAAAAAAACTTTTAAAAACAGAAAAATTCACACCATAAGCTCTGTTTATTTTTCTGTTAAATTGAAAAAGAAATTTTCAAGAGTCAATTAGATACTTTTGTCAAAAAATTTGAATGTGTTCGTCTCTTTGAAAAATTCATATAACTAATTTAAAAATAGTTATATGCATTTTGAAAATAATTGCTCTTTTTTTAATTTTCAAAAGATGCCACTTTCATGCTTCATTACAATAGAAAAATGCTGTTAACTGTCGATTAAAAATCGTGTTAGCTGTACTATAATGTCAAAGATAAAGGAGATTACAAGAAAAACTGCTTGTGTTTCCTGGTAACTCGTGTTACAAGGGATCTTGTTTTCAAAGTGTCAAAACTGCTTTGCAAAGTTTATTATCCTTTTATTATTTTATATTAATATTTTAAATATAATTTTAACCACACATATCGTGTTCGATACGGCTGTACGTTCGTTTCTTCACCTGTATGCAAAGTACCCCATACGCTGTTGTATCACTACTGATATGCTGGATAATATCAGTCAACATCATTTGATTCACATTGGGAAAAGAAGGAGATATAAAGTTCTTTAAAAAATCCCCTATATAATAATAGCCTAAGTTATCTCTCCGTCTGTCCTAGAATTTATGAAGCGGTTGGACCTGGAATGGATCATCCATATTGGATTGTTGTTGAGTTAGGGTTAGCAAAATGCAAAAGTTTATCTTCTCCTAAACTATCGATCCAATTTGAAAATAAATTGGTATATAGGCTTCATATCACAGCGAAAAATACTGTCTTCATTAAAACTTTCGAAATCCACCCCTTCCCCCTTTCTTAAGAGTTTTATGCCATTATTTCAAGCTCTATTTTCCCTAGTTAAGAACAGACGATTAAAATTACCAATTTAAACTATAATAATTGGGTAAACATAACATTTTTTCTAACATTATGAAATTATTTCTTTTACAGTCTCATTTAAGCATTTCTTATTTTAAATTATTTAAATATTGTCAGCATTATTTTCATACGTTTTATCACTGAACTTAGATATTACGTAAATAATTTTCTTTTATATTTGGCTTAAATAATAGATTAGGTACATATGTGGTAATTTTAAATTTAATCATCGGTTATTTTTTGTTGCAAGATAATTCTCAGCCAAAAAAGAGACCATTATTTTACTTGTCTCATAGGGTACTTTACAATAAGGCGATTTCACGCAGTAGGGCAAACTCTCAAATTATGACAATTCTGGCTTTAGTTTCAAACGGAAGGGCAGTTTACTGTTTGTCTATTGGCTGTTTTAAACATGAAAATGAATGGGAAGGACATTATAGTAGTTCGTGACTTTGCGACAAATTGCCTTATTCTGGAAAAATAAAAATTTTACTGATCCCGTCATATGACGGGCATATGCTAGTTAATATTATATGTCGAGAGCCAAATAAATAAAAAATTTCTCTCGAGTGCTTTAAATAATCATATTAAATATTTTTAACTGAACTTTTGTTTTTGAAATTAATTCAGTAATTTCTTAGTATAGCATTTAAATGAATTTTGAGAGGTTCAGTATTATCCTTCAATACGTGTCTCACATAACTAAGAACGAACATTGGATTATAAAACTAAGGGATTTATTTGATCATACGGGAATTTCTGCAGTAATAATTACTGAATAAAAGTTTTATTTAAATAAAAGCCTTAAAATATCGTTCATTTTATTAGTACTGCATTAGAGAGAAACCTGAAATTACACTTGCATTTTTCTTCAAAACAAAATCATGTGGAAAAATCCATAAATTTTCCCCCCGAATAAAATGTAGTTATCAGTGTTCTTTTACTATCGAGGCATTAAAGTGGCATGTTTTCAAAATAAAAACAGAGTAAATTGCCGGTTAAAAACTTTTAGATGCATAATAACATACGAGATAATGCGTAAAAAAGCGTACACAAAACAGGTATTCCCGCAACAATTTCGGCAATTTCAAGGCCAGTTACGCAGTTGAACAATTTCCTTACTAACACAAGTGACCCCAGATTACATCAAAATCCTTTGAAGAAATGCAGCCCTTTGTGTATGTCTAGAGTCATAAAAGTTAAACCCATCTTCACGCACTTTGTAATTACAGTTGTTTATATGCTATTAAGAATGTATTAGTTTCTAAGTATTCACCTTGTTTGTACTTCTTACATATATTCATTAGTAATCTCTAGGAAATTGTTAAAAAATTATTCCCTTTTTTTGAGAACTAAAATAGCTACAAGAAACAGATTAAGCATACATTAAATACAATTAAATAAGTTCTGCACATATTATTATCGAAAATTATCTACTTTAAATACATTGTTTACAAAGAAAACGAATTAAATGCTCTTGAACCCTAATTTTTTTTTCACGATTTATGCATATTACTGCCTATTCAGACACGTTCTTGTCTTGTACAGAAATATTAAAATGTCTTTACTGATTTTATGGGTTTTATATTTTTGCAATTAAGTAAGAATGAGTATTTAAAAAAATTGTATACTGTCAAATGAGATATATGTTAAAAGATTTATAACAGCTAAAACGCAAAGAAATGTTGATCTAAAAATTCATTTATAAGCATTTAGAAGGGAAAAAGTGATTATTTTCGAAGTGAAAATTCCTATAAAAAGTTAACCACTTAACGCTTGAGTTAAATATTGTAACCCTGAGATTAAAATATTTAACACAAGGTAATATAGGAAATATTTAACTTATGGTATATAGGAAACTGATGTCAGTTGCAGTTTGTATATTACTAATATGCGTACCTATGTTAAGTGGTTATAACGCTCTTCCATATAACAACAAGTTTGGGTTCGATTCCTGAACCAGGGATGGTTCAATTTGTGCTATCCTCTTTTAAGAAATAATTATGACTGCCAATATGGTACTTTTATTATAAAATGGTTTGAGATCCATAGTATTGTATGGGAAAGTGCCCTAATATTAGAAAATATATAGTCACCTTATACAGTAATGCATGATATAAAATTATTTTTTTGTTAAAGCTCTATTGCTACTATAAACTTCAGGTCAAGCTAGAAGATACAAGGTAGCGTTTAGAAATTTTAGAAGAACTTGTAAATTATCATGAGCAACCCGTCAATCTTAAAATACATAATGAGCATCTATTAATATTTTTCTGTTGCAGAAATAAATATGGATTGTTTATTAGATTTATTATTAAGAATTTTTCGTTCTATTACGGGGTGAAATTTGTTTCATGAAGTCTTAAATATAAGCTGCCAATCGGTAAAAGTATTTTTCCCATGGGTAAACACCAAGCTAAATGGGTGGTATATAGCTAGTTTAAAGTAAGAGGGGATTTTTAAAACAAATACATTTTGTCTCCAATCTACCGGCTTGAAAATCCAATTAGTTGTTAGTAAAATATTTAAACAAATAGGATTAAAATTTCAAAGTAAAAATTTAATTATTTTATAGGTAGTATTTCTTTTAAAATACTTCATAGAAAATTCCCCATAGCTTATTCTATTTACACATACTAAGGCGAACTTAGTTTAGATTTTTGAATAAAGCAATGCTCATACCATAACCATTTCAGAAAATACTAAGAGAAAACTATTAAAATATCATTTTTGTTTCTTGCTCAAAATGCCTACAACAGATTTTTATATATTTAACTCACCTATTCTACGTTACGAATTAATTTGCATTAGTTATTAATTTCAATAGGCAGCACATTTTAGACGAATTTGATTGTTAAAAATGAATCTGTCTTGTTTTAAATATTCATGAAATCGCAAAACTTGATGTAAAAAAGTTCGAAGATATTATTAGTAATAATTGTATTACAGGCTCTAGCAATAATTATATTAATTACTTCAAATATCTTCAAACTGTGTACGCCGAACGATGGCCGATTGGTTAGTGTGCTGGCCTTCGGTACCGGAGTTCGTGGGTTCGAATCCCACTATGGCATGGATGTTCGTAGCCGTTCGGAATCGGCTTTAAGCTGTAGGTCCCGGTCTCATTAGCCCTTGTGTTGTAAAAAGTAGACCGTAGCACTCCAAACCAAATCAAACTGTGTACTGTTGTGACCCAGAGTGTTCGTAAGATTTAAATAATCTCCTCAATAAAATTTTTATATTTAACTCTAAACATATTATAACCAGTCAAATGACAGGTAATGTATAGGTAAAAAATGCGATGGGTAATGAATTAAAATAGAAATAAAAGAAATAGGTACGTATTAAGTAAATAAAATAAATAGGTATTTATTAAGTAAATAAAATAAATAAGAGAAGCAAAATATAATAAAATAAAAGAAATAGGTATGTATTAAAGAGTAAAATAAATAAATAAAATGAATAATATAAGCAAAATAAAAAAAAATAAAATAAATAGGTATGTATTAAGGGATTAAAATAAATGAATGAAATGAATAAAATAAGTAAAATAAAATAAAATAAGTAAAAGAGTAATAGAAAGTAGTCACACCGCTCTGTTAAAAATTGAAAAAATAGTCAGAATATCGTAAGATGCGTAACTACACACTTATAAACTACAAAAAACGCCAAGTAAAAAAGAAGATATTTCATAACATAGACTGCCGATAATTAATATCCCAATAATTTGAAAATAATTAAATGAACAGAAATGTTCATAAATGCAGGCAAATGACATTTATCTATTTTTATATATTTTGCTTATAATTAATTATAATTATAGAGAGTTCCTTAGAAATTTCTAATTCAAAAATGGAACCGTGACTGAAAAAAGTTTGAGAAACACAACATTATAGGATGATAAATATTAAAAAGAGCCTCTTTTGTTTTCATTTTTAGTTATATTTCTCAATTTAAAGAGACAGGAATATGCAATTTTACTTTAAATTTCAGCCATCTAAAAGTCTCCCGTTCTCATACGCTAAGGAAAAAAAGACTCTTATTTATACTGTAGGGATTAATGCAAAAGTTTTAGATAGCCATCAGATGAGTAAATGACAGGTAGAAATCATTTTTCATGCCTTAGATACCCTCATTCCAATATGAAAAAAGCCTATTTTATTTCTGAAAACTGACACCTATGACTGCTTCACGGAAGAACTTTTACTTTCTTTCATACCTTGACCCATCCTTCTAAAGGCCGTTTGGAAGTATTAAAAGAAAAGAAAAAGTAGAAAAGTCGCAAGACTAGATCATGCATTACGCGAGACAGCATTCAAGCTCAAGTTCAAGATATATCTTTAGGCTATTGCTTTTACTAAAGATTTGAGATGATGATCGCGTTATTCAGCTTGCGGCATACAAAATTGAGAGTAAAGAGAAAGCGATATAGAAAGAGAGAAATATCGATATCTAATTTAATTTGAGAGGTAAACTGGTACAAATGAAAATAATATTTTTGACATATTATTAAAAACCATATTAGTATTTTTTTTTGCTGTAGCAGTCATATAAATTCAACATAATATCTATTACATTAAAAAATCTGAATGTATTTTATTTTGAAAATATTTGATATTCTATTTGATTTATTAAAACAAAAAATTTCGCGAAGCTCATATTTCGCTACATTTAAAGATCTCAGGGACTAAAAGAACTTAGATTGTCTTATAGACCATGGACCACTTAATGGTATGTTTCAGCCATTCTTTTAGTAATATCATTATTAAATAGTTTTGAATATGTTTTTGCGGATTGAAATGAAATTTTTAAGAATTAAATGTTACACAGCAATGAAGGATTCTTGTTACAGAACAAAAGTTCAAAGAAAGGCTTTTTCTGTAGCCTTTGTATCTAGTATACGCTACAAAAGGATAAAAGGTTCATAAATAAAAAATTTTTTACTGGGTTCATAAAGGTACTGGTATTGAAGTCTACTAGTGTAAGGAAACCTACTTTGTAGAAACTTTAGTTTTTCTAACTTTTAATGGAAGATAACTCTTAAACATTAGATCTCAACACTAATGAGAAGTCTAAATTCTTCATAACAGAGTACTTTGAGAGGGTGAATAGCGTTGTCAACAGATTTACTCAATAATTTATCATAGATATAAATGTATACATATATAATCCAACTTTGTACTGTATAAGCAATTCTATGTTACAAACGAATTATGCCTCTGCTATTAGTGGCTCTTATTTGATACGTGGACCTCAGCAATTGAAAATGAAGACTACATTCTAAATGGCTTGGTTTAGAAAGCTACGGCCTACTTTTTTCCTACATGGGAGCAATGAAATTGAGACCTACCGTTTAATGCCGATTCCGAACATCCATTTACAGTGGGACTCAAACCCGCGAACTCCAGAACCGAAGGTCAGCTCTCTAACCATTCAGCCATTGTTCGGAACATTCTAAATGAATAGCACACACAAAGAAATGTGCTACTATGCAGACTTTGTAAAAATTATTTTATGATTACACATACGTACATATATTATTATGATACTTTTTATACCCTCTTGGTAGGTTATTATAACAACAAAATATAAAAAGTTAATCTGTTTTTATAGACAATAATACTCGTATACATTATTTTTTTGAATACACTTTTATTAAGGTTGCACGAGTATATATTAACTGATTAATAAAATTTGATTTTCTTTTAGGCATTTATCAACTATCAGATACCAATCATAGTTAATCTGGCTATTAATTAAGCACCTTTAGAAATGCTATTATCAATTATATTCCGTCAAGTTTGATGATAAATTTGATGGTTGCATGTAATAAACACATTTTTCATCTTTAGCCACCAATCCTTCAATTTTATCTCATGTCTCCGTGACACCTTAGTGTTATCAGAAATTGCCATCTGTAGAAAAATATAAGGTCAATGAACGCTCTTCTCATATTAGAGGGGAATGAAGATCTAAGAATCGTAAATTGCGGGGCACCATGCTTCCCTAGGCCTTGAATGCGGCTTTTTGGGAGGTTCTATGGGAGCTAAAAGGGAAACTTGTGCCTGTTTGCACTTGAAAACAGGATATAGAAAGCACGGATCACTGACGAAGCATCAGAGCAGATAATGTCTACGACATAAAACAACGTTTACATGAAAAGTGTTTTCATAGATACAACAATTTATTTACGTTTGTACACGACATATATACGTAAAACAAATACGATATTATCTACCTATATAACGTTACAAGGTCTTAGCCAGATATTTTGTGCAGTAAGTTTATGCTATTATGTCTGAATAACAGTTAAATAAAACCACAGGTAGATGCTCTTTATATATATTAATAATTAGTAGCATAGGATAATTGATTTTACTGTATTAAGTTAGAAAACTGGGAATTAATAAAAAATTATTTTACTCATAAATTTATGTGCTTGCACACACACTGTTTTATAAATATTGCTGTATTTTTAAAATGTATGGAAATATTGGTTAAAAAATGGTACCATACTATTCTGAAGACATCTGCTAACAAGTAAATCAGTATTCAAGTAAACCATACCTCACTGATACTTTCGATAAGAGCAGCCATGCTATATGGGAATTATAGATATAATTAAAAGATCAAACAATAATTATAAAATAAATTGTCATCAAATACTGACTTAGCAGTAAGATACATCTTTACAATGAATTAATTATATTCTGTTCTGTTTGTACTGAAGAGCTAAATGATAGCGGTTTCCAAAGGAAGGGAAACTACTGTCTCAGATATTACTGTTTAAACAGTTAAGTCTTTAAATTTTGTCATGTGAGGCATTTTATTGTAATTCAAAATATAGATTAAAGTATTGTAATAATGATAAAATATAACTATATAACATTAACAAGAGTATATTTGTATTTATTAACAATTGTATTAAATTATTATAATTAAATAGGTATCGCTAATTACGATATTGATATCATTAAAAATAGTATATATATATATATATATATATATATATATAGTATACGACATATAATACGACATATATATATATATATATATATATATATATATATATGTGTGTATGTATATATCCTTTATTTATAGTTATTGTATTATTTGTTTTCCCTCATGTATTGTTCGTTTCATTTGGCCCCGAATTTATCCCCATAGAACAAATGCTATTTAACCGCATCCATAGTTCCCAGATATTTCGTTTTCCTGGATTTGTCGTCAGAATAATCCCATTTCATTGACTTGCCTTTTCAGAAGTATCGTTATTGTGGAATTTAGGTGAATTGCGGAAATGTATTTTTTTCGTGTTTCAAGCAAGAATGTTTCAAGGTTGTGTGGATAACAAAAAGATTTTCGGCTATCAGGGATTTCCTAGATCAAGAGGGTCAGATTCTGTATATAAAGAATCTATTTTTTATCCTAAAAATATGTCACGATCTACTTGTACTCCCGGACTTAAGCATAGCTCTCTGAAATTTCTTCTCTTTTTTTTTGTGTGAAAACGAATATCTCAAGCATTACAGATACGGAAGTCTTTAAGAATATTTACTATTCTATCCAGAGATGAAAATTCATTCAACGTTGACATTACGAAATAGATTTTTAAGCTATCTATAATTTCTTGATAACATAGCTTACTTGCCCCTGCAACGACTATCCTTCACTTAATTTTGTACTTTTTATTACACATATCTTTTTCCTCATGTTAATCGAAAAAAGTATTTTAAGAAATAAATCCCAAAATTACTTTAGAAATGAACTTTTTCTTAGCCATCTTACATAAGAAAATAATAATAATTCTACTTGACCTTCATCAAGCTGCAATTGAAAGTGGCGCCGTTTCAGGAAACTTCCTCGAATGGAATTGACAATTTTGAAAGCTATGTACATTATTTTTGTATTTAATGTTTTGCTGGCTAACAACTGTTAGTGAATTATGCATCGGTAGTTCAAAAAGCCTGTGAATTTGTCATCATTTTAACCCAGGGATATAAAGTCATTTATGCAACCTATCATTGCACCTACATTCGCTATGGTTAAAAAACTAATTTAAAAGTGGTATTTGAAAACTAGCTAGAAAGGATTTAAAACTGCTGTCGAATATAACATATACTCTTATAGTCCTTTCTTTAAAAGGCTGACCACCATATATATATATATATATATATATATATATATATATATATTTATATACAATAGTATGTGTATATATATATATATATATATATATATATATATATATATATATATATATATATATATATATACAGACACACACACACACACACACACACACACACATATATATATATATATATATAGTGGAACCTCTATTTATAGTTATTGTATTATTTGTTTTCCCCATAGATTGCTCGTTCCATTTGGTACCGAATTTATTCCCATGGAAAGAATGCGAGAAACTTGTTGGCCACCTCTGGCCAAGATCACTATTAGGTTGCTAACCTAACAAGTAGAGTACAGTGAAGATCATGAAAAAGGGAAAGAGGAAGATGAAAGTGAACTTGGCAAATGTACCGAGTTTTTCTAAAGTGATAATGTATTCGCAGCGGTAGAGATCATAGAACGATCATTGTTCGCAATTAGTGTACTATGGATGATCGAAGCCATTCGGAATCGGCTTTCAGCAGCAGGTCTCAGTCTCATCAGTCTTCTTGTAGCAAAAAAGTGGACTGTAGCGTTTCAAACCAGATCCTCTCCTTATATGTATATTTTTAACATTTAGTATTTGAGTTTTTAAATCGCAGAGAATGTAAAATGAGTAAAACTCAAAAACTATAAATAAATAACCGGAATGGAGTGGTAGAGGATTATGAGTTATAATTTTGAGAGACAAAAATTATTTTATTATTGTTAAAAATCTTGCATGGTGTTAAATCTTGCATTGTTAAAAATCTTGCATCGTTTGCATGGTGACCTCATAAGAGAGTCAGCAGTATTAATGTTTAATATATGCGCATGTTCAAAGACACGTGCATAAGTATGTGCATAGCATCTTGTGTGTGTAATGTACATGCATGTGTATATCATACTGTGTGTAATGTACATGCATGTGTATATCATACTGTGTGTAATGTACATGCATGTACATAGCATAGTGTAGTGTGTAAATACGTGATGAACATGTATGAACATTTTGCTAATATGTACATAGTATATCGTCTATCACAAAATCACTTTAATTTTAAAAACTTGTATGGCATATTTAGCTGTATATCTATAAAATTAAGCATTTTTTCAAGCAACACTTTTGCATATCTGCTACATGTGAATTTTTTCATTACATATTTTTAGTTATATAAAGTTTTAGTAAACGTCCTAAGAAAGTACAATAAAAAACATGGTTTGAAGGGATATGCTCAATTATTTACAACTTTCTTTAGACCAGTTGTCCATACCATTGGGAAAGAAAAACCCCGTTAATGATTAAACTATGCACCAAAGTATATACAAACACACATACATATATGTTTGTGTGTGTGGATAAATTCCACTGATATAATTATATATTTTTATATTAGATTATGCAAGCGATTTTAGATTTGATTTCCCCTGTAACAATGAAGCAGTTTAAAATCTAATTTGTTCACAACATAGATAAAACTGGCAACAACAATTTCACCATTGAAAAAAAATGTTTACTTACTGCATATGAGTGTAGCACAGCAGTCGTTTTCTGCCTTAGCAGCGAAGCATCCTTTTCGGACCACAGTTGGTTTAACACATACTGTTAAAGAACATACCACAACTTTGTTCGTACAAGTGCAATTCAGACATGGTGAGTGTGTAGCTACACGCTGACCATGTGGGTAGGGAGCTCCTTCATAAATGCAATCTGTTAAAAAAAGTACATTGTTAATAAAAAGTAAGTAATTGTTAATTAATTAGTTATTAGCAATAATTACTCAAAACTATATGTGTGTTCCAGTGGCCTATTTTAAGCTTTATAAGAGGACAAGAGAGCTTAAAACTCAATTTTAAAAAATATTTAATATGTCACTGTATTTTTATTAGGAGTGTAATTAACGCTGTTACATAACGTATCTCTATATCAGAAATAAAGACCAAAATGTCACAACTTTTAAAATTTTAAAGCAGAATAAAGATTTTTTACAGATTAGTTTGAGTTGGTTATTTTTAGTGAAAAGCTTTATAAACGTCTTTCATCTTATAGGGAAGGCGTAGTTCCAGTAAACATATGAAGACAGAAGAAATAAACAGTTTTATGTCCAAATGAGTGTCTCTATCTCTAAGCCATGTTGGTTCAAAGCTTTTTTCCAGTTCGCAAAATGTCTCAATTTTAGAAAATGGAGGTAATGATTGTTCAACATAATAGAAAATATTTATAATGCATATAATTTATACATTATAAATAGACATATTTCTCTTTACTTCCGATATACACATGTGTAAAACACTAAAATCAACATTAAAATAATTCTTGAATAAAATAGAATACATTTTTAGAAAGATTCAGTCATACTCCAGCGTTCTTTAAAAATTCCCAGTGTTTTGTTTATTAGTTTGGTGTCTTTATTCGTTTACTGTATACCTAAATTTATATGAAAACGTCACTGGATGGCCAATTTTACTAATATTACATACAAATTTTATGAAACAACTATTCTCAGTTGTACAATGTTTTATGAAATTCTTTTATTTTACTGTACTACACACTCTGCAATTCAACAAGACAATACGTTTTTTAAAACGTTTGCCTAGTTTTATGGTAAACACTTTGATAAATGGCTGCTAAATATTTGGAAAAAACTAAGCAAATTTATGAAAGATTTTGAATTATTAATAAGGGGTAAAACATAAATCTAAATATAAAAATTTTCAGTAATAAGTCAAGAACCTACGACAATAAAATAAAATAGACAGAAAAAAAGTGATAGTTAGATTATGAAGTGTAGATTTTTAAGATCGCTAAAATCCCCCTATATTTTTGGTCTAATTGAAACATGTTGAAAATTCTTTATTACTGCAACTCTTGAATGGATATTCTAAGGTTTACGCTTTGACAGAGTACACTCTCCTTTTAGTATAACTCATAAGATTATCTAAGACTTTCAGATGAGTCTTTCAAAATTTATTTAGTACAATTTTGCACTAATTAGATTATGTAAACTTGTGTCTCTGTTTCTGTTTCTCTCTCTCTCTCTCTCTCTCTCTCTCTCTCTCTCTCTATATATATATATATATATACTATATATATATATATATATATATATATATATATATATATATATATGTAATGTAGAGATATAATTTAGTATCCATTATCATGTTTCAGTTGTACATAATTAATCTAATAGAAGATGTGACAAATGATAACCAAAAGGTATAGTTATTGATGAAACTTGGACATTTATGGCCAAAGAATCTTTTATTTTCCGGAAAGATAATAAAACACTCTATCATTTATAATTTAAACACAGCCCTTTAGCTGATTCTTTAAAACGTTCTAAGCACAGGTGTCGCTGCTTCTACATTGCAACTCTGAAAAAGCAAGATGAGAGAGAGAGAGAGAGAGAGAGAGAGAGAGACAAAGAAAGAGGGGGGGGAGAGAGACAGTTTTCATGACTCAGAATATATAAATTAAAATTGCTGATATTACAATTTATATCTTTACACTTGCAAAATCACAGGTGAAAGTTAAAGTACTCCGAAATTCTCTCTCGTTATCTCTTTTTGACTGTGAATAGGTTTATTCATATCTAAGATGAAAAAGAAAGATTAGAGCTCGATGATTCTCGCAATAGTTTTTTAACACTACATACACACACATATATGTGTTTGTATGCGAGCGCATTTCAGTGAAAATAAAATTTCTCAGACTTATAAATATTGATATCTTTTAAACTGTTTGAACTACTTAAAGAAGTATCGCCTTTGTGAATCAATGACCTGTTAACTCAAATAAAGCTTATCACATTATTTGCATAACGAAAACAAGAGTTCAACGATTGATTTCAAACGTAGCATTTAATTTTCACCTACCTTCATCGTAAATAATAAGATAACTAACAGCATAATTAATTTGTTCCGAGAAACAAAACGTAGGCCGTAGTCATCCGATATGAAAAGTTTGTTTTAAAATTACCATATGTCAAGCAGGGCGGGAGAGATATTTCGTAGTTGAGAAGATGGAAAGCAAAATATGAAAAAGGTCAATAAATGTTTTCAATGCATAAAAGTTGATAAACAACTTTTATTGTGATTCAGTTAAACACGAAAATTTTGAGAGCTTGTACTTTCATTTAAGAATTAAAATCTTAGGATTTCATATTTAATGCGTCAAGTAGAACGGGAGAGATATTTCGTAGTTGAGAATATGGGAAACAAAATATTAGAAAGGTCAATAAATGTCTTCAATGCTTGATAAACAATTTTTATTGTGATTCAGATAACGCGAAAATTTTGAGAGCTTGTACTTTCATTAACTGATTAAAATCATTCATTTTGCTGTTTTGGGATTTCATATTTAATGCGATCAAAGAATTCAAAATATTTATGAGTAGTATAATAAAATACAGATGAAAATTGGTTTTCTGTCAATTATTATACAATTGTGTCAGTTAATGCTCATAGAGTGTAAAAGAATTTAAAGTAATGCTGATTAATTATGTTCTATATAAACACAATAAATTTGAGTAATTGGATTAATTTAGGGATTAAAATCTTTCCCTTTACGATTTAAGAATATTACATACTTCATACAATTAGATGACAGAAAGTATTATAATGTGTAGTATAATAAAATATAATATAAAATCAGATTTCTGTCAATTATCATATATATTAAAGTTTGTGCAGATAAAAAGAACCTAAAATAGAGGAGGGTTTTTTATTGAAAGAGATTTTTAAATACATTGTTTGAAGAGTACTTAATTATGACTTTCCTAATCTGACAGAAGCAAAAAAAAATTTTCTACCTGCGTTTTAAAATAACCTGCTGTTTTTTTCTTTTGCGCTTATAATGCAAAATATGATTTCTCAACTTTTATGATATTTAACAAAAGTGTTCTTTATTATTCTAGTTTTAAATGAATGATTTGCATAAAAGGAAATTAAACAATTTTTTTTAAAGAATTGCTATACAAACACAATAAATTTGAGTAATTGCCATTAATTTAGGGAATAAGATCGTAAATCCTTTACTATCTGAGAATATTACATATTTCATACAATCGGAGGACGGAAATTATTATATTGTGTAGTATAATAAAATATAAAATAAAATCAGATCTATGTCAATTATCATATATATTGAAGTTCTTGCAAATAAAAAGAACCTAAAATAGAGGGTGTTTTTTTATTGAAAGAGATTTTTAAATACAATGTTTACAGAGTACTTAATTATGATTTTCCTAATCTGACAGAAACAAAAAAATTGTTACTACCTGTCTTTTATAAAAAACTGCTATTTTATTTTATTATTTTTTTGCTTATACTGCAAAATATGATTTCCCAACTTTTATGATAATTAACAAAAATCTTCTTTATTATTCTAGTTTTAAATTAATGATTTGCATAACAGGAGATTAAAATATTTTTTTTAAAGAATTGCTATTTAAACACAATAAATTTGAGTAATTGTCATCAATTTAGGGACTAAAATCTTTCCCTTTACGATCTGAGAATATTACATATTTCTTACGATCGAAGGACAGAAAGTATTATAATGTGTAGTATAATAAAATATAAAATAAAATCAAATCTCTGTCAATTATCATACATATTAAAGTTCGTGCAGATTAAAAGAAACAAAAATAGAGGAGGTTTTTTAATTGAAAGAGATTTTTAAATACGTTTGCAGAGTACTTAATTATGACTTTCCTAATCTGACAGAAACAGAATTAATTTGTTACTGCCTGCGTTTTAAAATAAACTGCTATTTTATTTTTTTGCTTATAATGCAAAATAGGATTTCTCAACTTTTATGATATTTAACAAACATGTTCTTTATTATTCTAGTTTTAAATGAATGATTTGCGTAATAGGAGATTAAACATTTTTTTAAAGAATTGCTATATAAACACAATAAATTTGAGTAATTGTTATTAATTTAGGGAATAAAATCTTTTCCTTTACGATCTGAGAATATTACATATTTCATACAATAGGAGAGCAGAAAGTATTATAATGTGTAGTATAATAAAATATAAAATAAAATCAAATCTCTGTCAATTATCATACATATTAAAGTTCGTGCAGATTAAAAGAAACAAAAATAGAGGAGGTTTTTTAATTGAAAGAGATTTTTAAATACGTTTGCAGAGTACTTAATTATGACTTTCCTAATCTGACAGAAACAAAAAAAATTGTTACTACCTGTCTTTTTAAAAAAAAAACTGCTATTTTATTTTTTTGCTTATAATGCAAAATAGGATTTCTCAACTTTTATGATATTTAACAAACATGTTCTTTATTATTCTAGTTTTAAATGAATGATTTGCGTAATAGGAGATTAAACATTTTTTTAAAGAATTGCTATATAAACACAATAAATTTGAGTAATTGTTATTAATTTAGGGAATAAAATCTTTTCCTTTACGATCTGAGAATATTACATATTTCATACAATAGGAGAGCAGAAAGTATTATAATGTGTAGTATAATAAAATATAAAATAAAATCAGATCTCTGTCAATTATCATATATATTAAAGTTCATACAGATAAAAAAAACCTAAAATAGAGGGGGTTTTATTGAAAGAGATTTTTAAATACATTGTTAGCAGAGTACTTAATTATGAGTTTCATAATCTGACATAAACAAAAAAAAATGTTACTACATGCGTTTTAAAATAAACTGCTTTTTTATTATTTCGCGTTTATAATGCAAAATATAATTTCCCAACTTTATGATATTTTAAAAAAATATTCTTTATTATCCTAGTTTTTATGAATGATTTACATAACAGGAGATTAAGCAATTTTTTAAAGAAGCTAAATTTCTAATAACGTATGTCGATAAGGGTCGTAAGATACCTTTTTTATTATTTATATTCAATATTAGTATTGCATTTCAGAATTTCCTTGAAAGATTTTTTTTAAGTTTAACAAAATTCCCTCCCCCATGAATAGTTTACACACTTCGACCTTCTTTAAAAAAGTATATGCATCAAGGAGGATTTTTTCCATGCATTCAAAGTTATGTATTTGAAATTGAAGCACCACTTTCAACACAAATTCTCATTTATATTCAGCTTAAAGACGAATTCAAGCCCTTTTCATAACCCAAGAAGGTCATCAAAAGAGTTCTTGCTAAATTTAAACGATGTTCCCATCTGAAATCCTTGTTTCCTACAATACAAAACCTATTTATTCGCAATGCTTAAAATCTTCCGTTGACCTAAGAGTACATTACCCTCTTCCGAATGACATTCAAGGACGTCTAGTAAATAATTATATCATTACATTCTGTCTCTAGTGTGGTCTCAAAATGATTCTAGTCACCACTACCTGGCGGGAGGATTGACAACAACTTTCGGGTGCATTAACTTTCTTACCTTAATGTTAGGGGAATTAACCAACACACGATGGAATGCGGCCGCAGGGACACGATCTACGGAACAAAGCGGAACTAGAACATTATTTATCATAAGATCTTATTTTTTATTCAAATTATTTCGCGTCTAAAGACGTCATTACAATCTGCAATCCAGAACTAGATGAAGATTTGCACAGTAATTTGGTGTTTTCTTTTTATGGCGAGCGCTTTATTAAATGAGTACAAAATAATAAGAATTAATTAATTTGAAGCACTATAATTTAATGTAGATTAGGTATAATTTTCTGCGGATACTTGGAACGGGTTGATCTTTCTCTTAACTTTTGGAGAGACTAATATTTTATCACGACTATGATATATATAATTTTCAGTTCAATTTCAATAAAGATTTTTATCTTTCTGCGAACAGTTTGGATGACAATCATAGAGTATTATACTCCCTCGAAATCTCATCAGAATATAAATAACGGCTAAACTTAAAAGTAGGGAGTTATAACAATCCAACGGATTATTTTCTTTCTCTTATCTTCATTTTCCTCAAAAGCTTTTCTCTGTGACGTTACCAGTTCTCTTACTCGGTTATTAATTTAAGCATCTCCCATTGCCTCTTTTTCTCAACAAAATCTGTATTGCTATTTTCTCTGTTTTGACTCTTCAAATTTTACCTTAGATACTTGACAGTGAACTGATATATGTCAGAACACACGCAAAAAAGGAATCAATGATTTTAGTATTAAATTAGTACCAAAAGAATAGAACAATATATGTGGGTAATCGAATAATGTGGGAACGATAGATCCAGAATTCACTGTATATATATATATATATATATATATATATATATATATATATATATATACATCAAAATTATTTAACTTTAATATTTCCTTAAAAACTTCCTCTTTCCCAGTCCAATTCCTTAAAACCTTTTACACAGTCTCTAAATGTCTTAATCAAAAGAGCATTCTCGACTTAAAATTCTTTCGATCCATTTCCCAAAGCTTTCTATCCTATAGATGTAAATTTTCTGTCTATTCAACACGTTTCCCAGCTGTCGCCGGCAAATGGCTCCACGTTTTTCCTGATCTTACATTTAAATTCGCTGAGTAAGTGGGAAAATTCTTTCTGTCTTCGCTCTTGGGTGCACCTCTGTTCGAGCAGAGTGATTTTTGTGTCTTTCTCTTGTCTGTCGTTGACTAGTAAAGATGTCCGTTTTAGCAGCTCTAAAATAAAGTTTTAACCTTCCGATTGGTACACACCGAGGAAAAAAAGTCTCCAAAAATACGCTAAAGTTTCATTGTGTCAGTGACCAAAGTGTTCTATGATTTTTTACTTCACCCTTTGTCGAATAGATTGGAATACGGGAAACCCACCCTCGTTACTGTCCATTTACTTCCGGTTCTAAATAGATATATAAATATACATTATAGATTGTTAATTTTTAATACACATAAAGCTGGTCAAGTCTCGAAGATCATCCCATGAGAAATAATGGGTTCTAAAAGTACAAATAAAAATATTCTTTAAGAGAATGATTTCTATCTTTTTTTTACGATAGTCATCCAAGCTATTTAAGTGGTGCAAATAGAGATACATCTGTTACCGCAAACGAAATACTTCGAAATAGAGATTTACAAATGAAAAGCTATCAGCGTCTTTGTGCCTCAGAGAGTAGGTGTGCAGTTCCTAAACAATCGACCTGACCCTCCTATCTCAAAACTCCATAGGGGAAAACACTGGCAAAAATGTACAGTACATCCATTTTCGGAACGGTTTGGAGGTCGAAAATTGTACGTGACAACCGCTTTGAAGACATAATCGGTTTGGCGGAATTGTACGGGCGAACCGCTTAGAGGGTTAATTAGACTTGTGCCATTCTCTTCAATGTGGCCAGACTGCACCGTCCGTTATTACTGCTAGTTGATTAGGTTTCTGTTTGCCTAGCAGTAAAAACCCAGGCAAGTAAAAATAATAGGGGCTTAATAATCATTGTGACTAAAGGAAATAATTATTACACACACACACATATATATATATACATACATACATATATATATATATATATATATATATATATATATATATATATATATATATATATATATATATATAATATATATATATATATATATATATATATATATGTAATCCAGGAATTATACAACTGCTAGACACATTTGAAATTATAACCCCAATTATTTTACTTGCCCGGGCTGCTGGGAAAGGAGAAGCATAAGCTACTAGACTATTAAAGTAAATTACAGTCGAGCCATTTTGGTAAACAGAACAGTCACAGTTCTTAGCGAAAATTAAACTTTATTCATTACCTGCTATAAATTATATCTTTACCAGTCAACGACATACAGAGTAATGATACGAAAAACAGTTTGCTCGAGCAGAGGTGTACCCAAGAGTGAAGACAGATAGAATATATATACAAATAGATACATACTTACATATGTATAATATGGGCGAGACTCATTCAAAATCTCAACACAGTTTATTTCTGGTAAGAAACATGAAATCCGTACAACAGGCAAACACCTTTACAACTTCGTGCACACAGACAATGTGATCCCGCACATACCTTTTCAAGTAGGGATTCCTCAGGTAAAAAGACTACGAATAATCCCTAACCACAACTGATCAAGTGATAAAAAATACCACGTTTAAAGAGAACGCGCTAATTAAGTCTATCAAAAAAAAAAGATCAGAATTACCGCCCAAATCTTCAACGTACTTTATGAACAAAAGTTAAATTAATATTAAATTAATATTAAAATACGTAAATAAGGTATTTTAATATTACATATATATAATACACACATATGTATATATATATATATATATATATATATATATATATATATATATATATATATATATATATATATATATATATATATATATATATATATATATATATATACATTCATGTATTTGTGCGTGTATAAGGAAGCACAAATTATCTAAATTGAAACATACATTTTGACATTACAAATTCCTAATTATTGAAAGTATTTTGAAGCGAGAACTCCTTATTAATATTGATTGAAATAAAGAATAAGAAAATATACTTATTTATTAGATGCACAGGACTATTTTATAATTATTCCATGGTAAGAAGTTAAGGAAAGGAAGAAATTCCCTCTAGAAGTCAGTATCAATTTATTTTATTTTTTCATTCGGTATTCATGATATTATTCCATTTTGAAAAATTGGAATACATTTAATTTCGAAATTTCTCTACCTATTACCCGTATTTGTGAAAAAAGAACACCTGGCTTTGGGTTGGACTGTTAAGAAGCGGAAATCCATCTGCCCGTTCCGCTGCAAGTTTGCTCTCGATTTGAGCTGTTTCAAAAGTGTATGGTTACTTGACGCTGTGTCTAATGGTAGAAACAGTCACGGAAATTTTGTTTAATAATTTGTAGCATGCACATGAACAATGAGGGTAGGAGAGATTTTCTTCTCAAATGAAAGCAAAGCCAATATTTAAAACTACTTTGCTACGAGGCTGTAAAATATACAATAAGTCTTTGTAGAGAATAGGTAAAAAAATTTAAAACGTTGTAATGAATACACATAGAATAAAAACACAGTAAACACACTATTCATAATCTTGTAATTAAATAGTACATTTTTCATCTTAGAGGTTACGATTGTTTTGTCTTTACTTATCGTGCATAAAGGTCAACGAGCTTCCGAAATTTAAACAATCGACTATTTTAATAGCACACGTTTATTGAATATCCTCTCATGTTCAAATGGTACCCAAGATGTCTAGTAATATTAAGCAATACTGCTGCAGTAAATATTGATATTTCATGATTCTATAATCCTGATTATATGACGCTGTTTTTAACACTCGAAATATTTACGGGTATTTTGCTTAACACATTGCATGCCGGACACGTACTAGTACGTTTTCTGACGATTGTCACGTACTAGTACGGGTTAGTGCAACAACATGATTTGTTTGTGGGTACAAAAATAACAGTATATAGAGGAAAAAGAAGCCAAATGTTCTTGTCTATTACATAGATTCTGGAATATAAAAATGTATATATATAATATAATTCGAAAAAATTAAAACTATATACTACTATTTCTATTTCATTTTTCATATTTACGATACTATTATAAATTTATCCACTAAAAAATATATTTTTTGTTTACAAAAATCTTATGGCTGTTATTTATATATTTCTATTTATGTATTTGTTTATATATTTCAATATAAAATACAAAAAATTGGTTAAGAAATTAAACAATTTTCGATCTATTAAGATTTAACCGAATAACTAAATTTACGCGCAAAACGCCAACTCCCGGTAAAATTGCGCTGCTAAATGTACCCGCACACAATGTGTTAATTACGAAAGAAACATATATATGAGCGCTAATAGCCGAAATAATATTCATATCCAACAAATGTAAAGCCTATAATTAAAATTATTACTATGCTACATGTATAAGAAATATTGAAAAGTCCATTGTTGAAAATAGTATTAAATTAAAAATTACAAATTCGAAAATGCAGAGAATGAGCACAAAGCTATATTTTCACATTTGTAATCACACATTTTAGTGTCAAATTTTTAGAGGTAATGCTGTTTTCACCATTACTTATTAGGATTTAGAAAGCTTTAAAACTAGGAAAAATTTGATTAAAAATTGTTTTTTCCGATGTTGTGAAGCCAAACGATGGCCGAATGGTTAGAGTGCTGGCCATCGGAGGCGGAGTTCGTGGGTCGAATCCTTCTGGGGCATGGATGTTCGTAGCCTTTCTCAATCGGCTTTAAGCAGTAGGTCCCGGTCTCATTAGCCCTCGTGTTGTAAAAAGTAGATTGTAGCGCTCCAAACCAAACTAAACCAAACCGATGTTATGAATTATGAAAGTAGCTACTGTCTAGTAGAAGCAAAATATATTCTTGTTAAAGCATAATTATATAGTAATAATTTTTTTGTGTTGTATTATGAAATAAATGAAAGATTTGTTAAATTATCTTAAAATGCTTTCTAATATTTGAAAAGCTTTTTAAAACCCAGCTGTCTGTATCCTTCGTTTCATAGGAAAAGTTTATAAAAAATATACAAATTGCTAAAAGTCAGTTCGGGTACCATAAATTGAAATAACCCAAAAATAAGGAATCTTATTCGAGATGAAGAGATGCATCATTTTAGAACGTAATCTATAAATAAAATATAGCAATCTGTGTTATAGGTTACTGCCATTTAAGTTTTATCATACATTTCTGACAGAAAAAAAAATCGAAAATCGGAAAAAAGTGTTTCATACGGTATTCGAATTTATAAAAATCTATCTGTGTGCAAAATTTAGAGAATGTAGGCTTCACTTTTTCCATGCAAAAATTTGACAACAAATATGCAATCGACATCTTTTATTTATTAGTAATAGATTGCTCAATTATTTTATGCATAGTTTAAATTTATTCATTTTCCTGATAACAGATATACAAAATTTTGTAGGGATATAAATTGTATGAATCATGTTTGGGTAATAAAGGTATCTTAAAAGAAGAAAAGAGTAATTCAAAGACTAATTTTTATAATCACAATTTATTACTAGTCTGATGGCTGTCTAATTAATCTGATTTTAAAATATAAAACACGTCTTTTGATTTAAATTAGAGTTACTATTAGGAGAATTTCCTATGGAAAAATTAAAAAAAATATTTTATACTGAGTTGCATGAAAGTATTTCCATTTAAGTTTAATTATTGTTATGTGTACTGAAATATATATTTTTAGAAAGATCCTGGGAAAATTGAACAAAAAAACTTGAAATTTGTTGTTTCAAAGTCAACGCAATAAAATTTAATACTTAGAACTA
>CM063503.1:61342839-61352839 GCA_032207245.1 Pardosa pseudoannulata
AAATTTTAAAAGTATATTTCTTGCTTATTTTATTAATTTGTACTTTAATTATCGGACTATAAAAATATTTAAAATTCTTAAATCATTCCTCTGATTTTGGCCCTGGTTCAAATAGTTACGACCTCATTTGATATCTGTTTCATTTAATTACTCGATACATTAAAATTTTAAAAGTATATTTCTTGCTTATTTTATTAATTTGTACTTTAATTATCGGACTATAAAAATATTTAAAATTCTTAAATAATTTCTTCTGATTTTAGCCCTGGTTCAAATAGTTACGACTTCATTTGATATCTGTTTCATTTAATTACTCGATACATTAAAATTTTAAAAGTATATTTCTTCCTTATTTTATTAATTTGTATTTTATTTATTGGACTATAAAAATATTTAAAATTTTTTAATCATCTCCTCTGATTTTGGCCCTGGTTCGAATAGTTACGACCTCATTTTGATATGTTTCATTTAATTATTTGATACATTAAAATTTTAAAAGTATATTTCTTGCTTATTTTATTAATTTGTACTTTAATTATCGGACTATAAAAATATTTAAAATTCTTAAATAATTTCTTCTGATTTTAGCCCTGGTTCAAATAGTTACGACCTCAATCTCATATCTGTTTCATTTAATTATTCCGTACATTAAAATTTTAAAAGTATATTTCTTGCTTATTTTATTAATTTGTACTTTAATTATCCGACTATAAAAATATTTAAAATTCTTAAATCATTCCTCTGATTTTGGCCCTGGTTCAAATAGTTACGACCTCATTTGATATCTGTTTCATTTAATTACTCGATACATTAAAATTTTAAAAGTATATTTCTTGCTTAATTTATTAATTTCTACTTTAATTATCAGACTATAAAAATATTTAAAATTTTTTAATCATCTCCTCTGATTTTGGCCCTGGTTCGAATAGTTACGACCTCATTTTGATATGTTTCATTTAATTATTTGATACATTAAAATTTTAAAAGTATGTTTCTTCCTTATTTTATTAATTTGTATTTTATTTATTGGACTATAAAAATACTTAATATTCTTAAATCATTTCCTCTGATTTAGGCCCTGGTTCAAATAGTTACGACCTCATTTTGATATGTTTCATTTAATTATTTGATACATTAAAATTTTAAAAGTATGTTTCTTCCATATTTTATTAATTTGTACTTTATTTATCGGACTATAAAAATATTTAAAATTCTTAAATCATTTCCTCTGATTTAGGCCCTGGTTCAAATAGTTACAACCTCAATCTGATATCTGTTTCATTTAATTATTCCGTACATTAAAATTTAAAAGTATATTTCTCGCTTATTTTATTAATTTGTACTTTAATTATCGGACTATAAAAATATTTAAAATTCTTAAATCATTTCCTCTGATTTAGGCCCTGGTTCAAATAGTTACAACCTCAATCTGATATCTGTTTCATTTAATTATTCCGTACATTAAAATTTAAAAGTATATTTCTCGCTTATTTTATTAATTTGTACTTTAATTATAGGACTATAAAAATATTTAACATTCTTAAAATTTTTCAATTTTGTGTGAGCTGCTTTATAACACTTTAAAAATAGTGATATATTTTTAAAAATATAATGAAAGGAAAATTCACTTCTTACCTGTTGGTTTTGACACTTCTGGCGGTTGTCTTCCTTCACCGGGATATCCATAAGAGGAACCTGAAAAGCAAGAACAAGGATCGTTTCTGAATAAAGAAAAACATTACATGGGTTGTTATTATATATTTGTAAAAAAGATTTAAAATTGTTTAAAAATTATCAATTACAAGTTCACTGTTTTGTGAAAACATTTTTAATATTACAGTTGTATATTTTGTAAAAATATTATGAGTGGGAAAATGCTCGTCTTACCTGTTAATTTTGGCAATTCTGACAATTGCCGCCCAGCACCGGGATATCCATAAGAGGAACCTGAAAAGAAAGAACAAGGATTGTTCCTTAATAAAGAAAAAAAGGTTATATACGTTATCGTTATAAATTTGTATTCTAACAAAGTTATGAATCTATCATCTCTGCTAGAGAGGCTATTTATGCAATGGTCAAAATTCAAATAACTGCAAAAATCCCTTTTAATTATTATTATTTTTTTAATTAATCGAAATTTTTCTTGTCCTTATTTTGTTCCCTGATTTACTTTTCTGTTCGGTAAATAAACCTATAGAAGTATATTTGTATTTTAAATATATACTTTTAGTTTAATTGATTTTGTGAAATAAAAGCAATAAAACTCTAAATAACGTCCACGTCTACTATATTTTGATTATGTAGTGAAACCCACTTTAAAATTTTTTTAATAATATTTAATTAAGAACAACTTATTTATTTACATAATTATATTAATAATGCAAAAGTGCATTTTTGGAACTCAACTTTAAACCTCATAAATTTATTTAATCTATAAATATTTCGTGTTTCCAAAGCTTAATTTTTTAAAAATTTTATCCTACTTTAAATTTTTTTTCTTTACAGCTGTAATTAATGGCTTGGGCGAAAATTTTGGATGAGACATCTAAAAACTTTACTCTCTCCGGTAAGTGGTGTTATTTAGGCACTCGAAAAACGGTCCGCGGTAAAGTCAGTGATTCCGTAACCTGTGGGTAACGGGATCGAGACTCGAGCCAATCTGAGATCCACTGCGGCGACTGGGATGATTGCAATGCTTGGGAAACGTCAAGTATGTTTGTGGTCACAATGTCCCCAAAGTTTTCAAGAGATACCTCTGGAGATGGCAGGCCAAGTCCGGGACGTTTTCTGCTTGGGACCTACTTCTAAGTTATGAGGACCTTAAAGGGTTAATGATACTCGTGTCTGTAGCATATTTTAAGCGAAACGTGTTCCTTCGGTGGTACTAAATGATTAAAATCGCCGCAAAGATTTTGGCGAATGCTTAGCAGGCAAGTGCCCCAGCGTAAGAAAAGGTACTCGAAAACAATAGCATTAAAGTTGTTAACCCATATTGTACCACACCAACTTAATATTTCTGTAAGTTATTAAAACTTAATCTATATCATTAATATATTGTAACTAAGTATATAAAACCAAAATTTTGAAAAAATATTTTTAATTTTTTATGTAATTGGCTGTCCTATAAATAGGACAACGGTCCATTTCACTACTAAAACTTAACAAATATCACTTACATTGCATTAGGCGGATTCATAGATGAAATTTGGGGAAACAGCCAAAACAAAGTCCAACATTACATTTTAAGAGTACTGTTGTAGATTTTCTCTTGCAGTTATTGAACTGGCAATAAGAAAGTAAGTTTATCTTGCAAAAAATCTCCAATTTTCTGAATAGAATAGACATTTTTTTACCTCTTGTTGTGTCGAGGTGTATGAACAGGTGTTTGAACTGGTTTTCATTGAAAGATAAGAAAAGAAGGTGCGCTATCAATGCAAGATCGAATTCATAGAAAAATAATCGGGATTGTACCGTCGTCTTAATTTTAGGGCACCTTTTTTATACTTACAAAATACACAAGTAAAATGCATTTTTCAACAAAAAGTTTCAGCTACATTATACGCTCTGTTTTTAAACTAAAAGTAACCTCCACAATGTTTAAAAAAAATAATAAATATAAAATTAAAGATTAAAAAATGACAATTTTTAAGAGGTTGCTCAAAATAAATTTTACAATACAATATAATTTGATTTCTCAGATTTTTTTTTGTTACTATGCTAAAGTGTGTCGATTTTAAAAGTGTTAAAATAAAATCCACTCAGAAAATATTTATAACTTTATTATTAAATGGAATTTTATTTGCTGTCCTGTTTATAGGACAGCGGTCCAATATGGGTTAATGATTGTTTATAAGTTATAAGGTGCTGTATAATCTCTGTCATGTATGCTAATTATGGAAAGGCTATAAAAACTAAATCCATGAAAAATACACTAATTTTGGCCTATTTTAACACTGTGGAATTAGATTTGTCACTATTTTATTTTCTGTTTTATCCTACTCTCGAATAAAATTTTGGATTATTAAAGTATACTGTAATTTTACTGTATACTTTAAATAAAAGAAATTGTCAGATAAAAGCTTTAAACTAATTAAAAAACAAACTATAATAATTATAGCATTATGGATGTTGCTAATAATTTTTAAGTTATTAAGTACTGCTTCATAACCGTACTTCTGTTTAATTATTGTCCTTTAAATCTGCCATATATAGTTGGAATAAAATAAGAATTGTTCGGGGTTCTATGCACATTAACACACGTTCCACTGATTCGTTTCCCGTTCTTGGTTGAAAATTCTGTAAATGCACTTAGATGATATAATTTGAAATAACACTCATTTGTATTATAGCCTTTTATATTTTTAAAGAAGTATAGTGCATAGCGTGTAAGTATGTATAGTGTATAAGCTGAATATAATACAAATATGGTGTTTCTCTATAAATTAAGTGAAATTGCTTTATTGTATTTATTAATTAATTTCATTGTATTTATAATGGATTTAGTATAATTGAAGTCGATTTATTCACGCTTAATTAGAAAAAAATCATGTTTAATTTAAAATTTCAGATTGTAATGATTCAATAAAGTGTTTTATTACTGATTAATTAAGTTTTAGTGTTTGTTTTTTTAATGACTGCAGTGCTTGATGTGATTTCGGTTTGATCCTTCATCTGTATTAAATTGAAAAATTTCTTCTTTGGTTTCGTTGTAAATGTTTTATTTTTTGTAATATTTAATTTTTAATAAAGGTCTTTGTTCTATCCCGGTCCTGTGGAGTCAATTCATTTAGCTGTGGTGAATATGAATCTCCATCCATCTTCGCCTGGACTACCATAAACTCTGTGTTTCCACATGGTTGGTAATAGATGTATATTTATTAAGTTAATAAACACAGTGTCATCGTTGACATATGTGCTATTCTTATAAGAACAATAAAAACTAAATCACTGAGAAATTTATCAATTATTGTCTTTAACACCGTGATAGTTGTCTGTTCCTATTTTGTTTCCTGTTTTGATTGCTAAATTAAAACTTTGCAATCAAATGTGTGCAGTGAAACCTCGATCTATCATTTTCCAACTGCATAGAAATATAAAGCGATAGATAAGGTCAACGGAAGTAGAAACTTGATAAGGACGTCATTAGGAATTAATTCATTGTTTACAACACAAATTAAAAATTTTGAACGATTTATAAAATATACCATGTTTAGAAGGATAATTAACATTAAAAATATTTTTTAACTGATATCTACTTTGTGCAAGCTAATAGTCTGACTTAAAAGAATGAGCGTTGTATCGCCTCTACCTCTTTAAATACACTAGCACTGTCATCTTGAGAGTCTATAAATTGTTTTCATTTTGACAAAGTTACTCCTCTTCAGAAAATCTCGGTACTGATTCATGTCCGTAGATCTTCGTGGGTATTAACCCTCGTGTAACAAAAAAATGGCCCAAAAAATCTCCTAACCAAAACCGAAACCAAAACTGGCTTTTGACTTTTAGCATAAGTCATCTACGGCTGCAGCCCCATTAGCTGTGAAGATACAAATCATGGTCCAGAAAAGTTCCTCATTAGCAAGAAAACTTAGTTACCCCCACAACCTTTTAAACTTTTGTATATAAGGGGCAAGTCACGGTAGCTCAGTCGGTAAAGGTTTCGAGATAACTGGAGGGTATCGGGATCGAAGATCAAACCGGTCAATGATCCGTAGCTTTAATTAATATATGGCATGTAAAATAGTTTTATGGTTGGAATGTTCTCCAAGATCTTAAGGGACACTTCTGGAGGTGGCAGACCAACACTTCTGTTTGGTCCCTGCATCTAAATTACGATAATCCACTTTCAGTAAAACCGTTTCACAGGCGTACCCTTTAGCCTTAATTCTAATAGCTTGTAGCTCACATGTTTGGCTTGTCCAAGTGACATTAGCAACAAAAGTATCAGGTGTCTTTAATAAATAGCGAGCAGTAACTTTTGAGCCAAATTGGTTTTTTGAAATTTCAAGATAGAAAAATTTTATAATTTTGTAAAGTATTATAAAATTCTAATACGCAAGGAGTTTTCATGTTTATACTTTGAAATGGAAACATCATAAGATAAACAATAAGGCGTAGGGTGATTCATCAGAGCAGAAGAATGTGGAGTAACGGAAATTCACTGGCGAATGTCCATTGCTTATAGAGAACACTGAGTGGTTAAAATTTCAGTGGGTGTTTTCAACTATTTCTCCCATAATCCTGATCTGAGTGCCTCCAATTTTCATAAGTATGGAAAACTCAAAAACAGTTACATGAAAGAAGATTGCTGTCGGATGATGGAGGGCAAATGTAGTTCGAAATATGTTCTAAAGAAACCTAGGATCTCCTGTTCAAGGTCAATATCCCACTCAGTTTTACTGTGGAATGATTTCTTGGATCTTCAGGGTAAATCACCGTTAATAAAAAGAACTGCTGTTGTCACACTTACACATGGCTTGGTATTTATTAAATTTACCTTAAAAATCTTATTTCTCCAGCTCTTCTAAATTCTCAGAAAATGATAGTTTGGGGAAAGCAAAGAGAGGGGACTAAAAGTATTCGACGATGGATTCGAATAAACGAATAATAAGGGAATGGTGAATTCAGGATACTACAAATAATATTAGTTTTATGCAGATAAATACGGGACTAAATGAATCAAACGATCAATGTGGAGACAATAAATCGAGATTCCAATGTTTGTAGCTGTAGTTTATACTTAAAGTTTTAAATTTATTAAAATGAATCTAAATAGGTGAAAAACTAATTTAGTACTTAATGATTTATGTGATTTTTTTTTAAGTGTGAAAAATGGAATATTCTTTTTTTACCTGGTCTTTCATACAAAGGCCGGATGACCCCTGGATATCTATGAAAGATGCTTAAAAGCAAGAACAAGTGTCCTTACCAAATAAAAATTTTAAAATGTATCCAATAACAGTAACTGTAGAATGTATAGTTTCAACTGATAAAAAACTAATCCCATGTCAATTATTTCAAAGTAATACTATTATAACAGAACATTTCTATCTAATTTATCTATTCTTTTTTAAAATAATAAGAAAGGAAAATATTTTTTTACCTGGTGAAATCGGTCTGTCTGGTAACAGAGGGTTCCTGTAATGGGACGCTGAAAAGCCAGAAAATGGGTCATTACTCGATATCACTTTAAAGAACAATAAATATCATTAACATTATGAATAATAACGATGGTTATTAAAATATTAGATACTGTTTCATCACTGCCATAGACTTCATTTTTGCAATGACAATAAAAACGAAACAACTGATAAATCCACTTATTGCGCATTATTTTATGACTTAGATTTAGTTTTGCCATTATTTTGCTTGATTTTGGAGCTTGGTAAATTCGAACTTTGAATACTGTAAGTTTATACTCATAATTATATCCTATTAAATAAAATGCTAAAACAATGAATTCTTTGTCTGTTATTTTATAGTACTGTTATAATAATAAATGGAATATTTTTTCTTACCTAGGGAGAGTGGTCTATCCGGAAATCGCCGGTTGGGATCAGGATATGCGAAAGTGTCATCTGGAAAGAATGGACATAGGTTGTTAGAAAAAATTCTAAGAAGACACAATTACAAATGACGAAAACTACAATAATTCAGAAGTTATGTTACAACTGAGTAAACTACTTTTTAAACTACACTATGAAATTTTTATTCGATGATTTTTTTCCAAAGTTGAAATAAGAAAAGAAATTTCATTATCACTGAACGTGTCTTTTCGATCGACACTTTCATCGACTAACGCACATCATAAGATTTATTGTGAATTTCATCCATATTTTACCATAGTAGTATATATAGGACAGCTGACCTTTATTACTTTTTTTTTTATAAATAATACTCCTTTTTTCCTTTTTACTTCACTTTTAACATAAATCGTAAGTTTAATAAGAAACTTATATAGCATTTTAAGTTAAATTTTCATAAAGTTTATTTTTTTTATAAACATTTGAATTTTTAACTATTTTTAATGTCATGTAATTTTACTATGCAGTGTAATTTTTACTGTATTATCTGACATGATTTGTTTCTTTAATTTAAATATTTGTTCAAAAGTTTATCTGAAATTCATTTTAAATAAGGACAAGTCTTAAATTTTATTACTGATAAAAAAATTGCAGAATAGAAACTTTATTTACCCTGGATATATAAAGATATTGTGATCGGTTCTTTATATAAGATAATGGTAAAATCTCCTGCTGTGCAATCCGATAAAAAACTAATCTGATGTTTGTGAGTGAAGATAATTTCTTTGTGCCCCATGTAGATACTTAGTTTTCATGGAATAAAAGGTTGGTGAAGAGGTTGGGTACAGTAATAGCATGAAGATGTTTGATTGGCCGCAAGAGTGTTTAGCCACATCATAAAATCAATATAAGCAGATATGAAGATGGCATTTTCAATTCCAGGTGAGCAAGACTTAGTCTAATTAACTCTTTAATTAGACAGCACATTGTTTACTCATAGCTTTGATATGAGAACGAACTCATCCTAGCACGCTTTTTAATCTTTTGATTAAAAGGTTGCTGAAAATGAGCAAAATTCCATGTTTGCCATCTGTGCATTGATGCTCCTAATTATATTCTAATCTTTTTTGATCGGAGGGTAAAGTGGTGAATTTTACGTCCGAAAGTACTCCGTAAAAACTAATAACTTGACCTGTTAGATCCGCACAAGTATGGAACATGGTAATGTTATTTCCGAAGAAAAACTTTATTAAGTAAAATTAGGAACAAATGAAGTTTTAAATGAAAAAAATGCTTTGAAGAAACATATATTTTAAATCCGATATGGAATAATCGTGTACTGAAATTTTCATCACATTCTAAATTTATTTGATAATAAATATCACGAAAGTATATCTAAAATATTTTCAGGAAAATCAGAAATTAAAGTTTTCGAGATCATGGCTTTAAATATAATTTTGAAAGTTATAAAAGAATTTAATAAATTTAATAATTTCTGCTGAGTAGAAAAATAGCCTCTATGTCAATTTTAAATATCACAAGTGAGGTTTTCAAATTTACTGTTTGTATCCTATAATAACCTAGATTCTTAGATTCAGAATATTCATATATATATATATAATATATATATATATATATATATGTATATATACATATATATACACACACACACATATATATATATATATATATATATATATATATATACATATATATATACATGTATATACATATATACATATATATAAATATATATATATATATATATATATATATATAAATATATATATATAATATATATATGTATATATATATGTATATAATACTATATATATATATAATGTATATATTTTACATATGTATATATAATATATTTATATAATGTAATATATATAAAATGTATATATAGTATATATATATATATATATATATATATATATATATATATATATATATATATATATGTATATATATAATATATATACATATAATAAATATATATTCTATAATATATATAAAATATATATATATATATTATATATATATATATATATATATATATATATATATATATTTTATATATATATATAATATATTATATATATATATATATATATATAACATATATAATAATAAATATACATAAATATATAGAAATGAAAAAAAGGAGGACAGTTAATAAAATTGTGAACAGAACTTTTATGTTTTTTTGGAAAAAATTTTTAGAAAAAATGATACATATTAACTATTCAGTGATAAAAAAGTGATACCCATAATTCGTCTTTTAGTTCAGTTTTTAATTAATTTCTTAAAAACAATTTGGTTTTTCAGAATCTCAAGTATTAGAATCTATTATAAATTTCCGTTTAAAATGTCCTTTGTCATATGATAAAAATAAATCAGTACATTTTCTTACATCTTGAACATTTTTTATAATAAAAAATGTTATATATGCAGTCAATACACAAACGAGTTGA
>CM063503.1:61355339-61357839 GCA_032207245.1 Pardosa pseudoannulata
TATTAAAAATGAAATATATTTATATTTTATTTATTCAGTCTTATATTAATAAAAACAATACCAATTTATCAGTTAAAAAATGTAGCTGATACAGATCTTTTTTTTTTGTAAAAATATTTTTTATTTTATACTAATATGTCGTACAGGTTATAATAAAAAGCTTTACAATGACAAATTTTCGAACATATTTTTGTAGATTTGATAAATAAATTAAATTTACTTGTAATGCTATTACTCAATAAATGCCTATTTGTATGCCTATTAAAATTTCTAATTATCTATTACTCCATGGGGTAGTTTATCTTCCATTAAACGAAACAAACGTGATAAATACTGCTAGAGAAAGGGAATTTGAACTACGACTTTTGTAAACTTTTTTGCTTGGCCATAAATTCTAGGAACCTAGAAATAAATTTGAAGTATAAGCTGTCATTTGCAAATAAATTTAAAGATCAGATTTAAAATAGCAAAAGGTTATATTCGAAGAAATTTCATAATCTAAATCTAGCATTATCATAATAAGAATTATAAACTTATATAGTTCGAATAATTAGGCTAGTTTAGATTGTTATATTATGTTTAGCAATATGGTACATAAGCTTTATTTAGATTATTCTTAACTTTTCTTCATAGAAAATACTAAAACTTCGGCGCAACAGCCCCAAGGAGGCCAATACAGTAATCTCCGTTTACGTGACCAAGCCCTTGCGAAGAAAAACCGGTTAGGTGGTCAGTCTTACGCGGAACCCCCAGTGTTTAGTACCCAAGTACGCTTGGTCCTCAGTTCATCTACCCACTGTAGGGATGAAAGCTGAATCAACCTTGCCCAGCCCGGGGATCGAAATCCCGGATCTATGTCGTGGGACCACGAAGAGCTACCCTAACGCCGCTGGGCTTCTTCATAGAAATACGAATATCTATTTTAAATTATGTGATATATTTTTTTGGAAGAAAAGGGTACATGTGAGAATTATCTAAATTTTATTTATTCTAATGTTCGAAAGATAAAAGTAATTTATTTTTATGCTTTCAAAAGCTTACGATCCGCATCAACCTAATTTTAGAATTCGTATGAGACACTTAGACATACTTCCCCAACAAACAGACTTTAAAAATTTGAGGCCACAGTTATTGTCCGGAAAACATAACCCATTTTTCTATTGCTATTCGGCACATATGTCGGACAAGGTTTTAAATTAAGTAAAACATAAACAAAAAATTAAAGATTGATGCTTCTTAAAATTGCCCAAACAATGTGTTGTGTGTTATTGCCCGAAGAAATAGTCATTCAATCTCATTTATAAAGGATATGCTACTTCCAGGGAATAAAAAATATGCATTTCTATCTGTCATCCCGTTGTCAAAATTGCCATTTAACACATAACGCTATTTCGTTTAGTTAGAATTCCTAGGAAATTGACAAGTCTTACCGGAATTCGTCTATCTTTCCATGACAGAATTTCATTGTCATGGCTAGAGGAAAAGGAATCGGTGCATATCTGTTCAATGATGTGCAACGAATCCCGTGTAAGGATCCACGATAATGAATACAACGGGAATCCGTTTCGCGAACTGAGATTAAGTAGTTCAAGGCATGCGTTCCTTTGCAATCATTTCAATCGATTTCCAACGAGCGAATTTATCTAATGCTGCATTCAGCGAGTCTAAAGAAAGGCTTGAAGAATAACTTTCGTCAGAACAGAAAAACAATTCAGATTAAAAAATAATGATTAGGTAGTTTTTTCCAACTGCTTTATTTCCTCTTGAGAGAGGAAGAAAGCGTAATGAGAATCAATTTTACGGAGTTGTTGCCTAGCTTTTTTTTTTCTAAGCACATTCAAACCGGGAGATTTTTGGCTACTTAGAAATAGCTATTTGCTTAAACAACTATTAAGTAGTCTCGGTACACTTTGAACATTCTTATAAAAGTTAAAGGTGCTTTAATAATTACTGTTCATATTCTAATATAATATTATTGCATATAGGATTTTAAGAAAAACAATCGGATAGATATTTAATTTTTTTAATCAATAAAACTTTTGTATATATATATGTATATATATGTGTGTGCGTATATATATCAATAATCTATATATATATATATATATATATATATATATATGTATATATATATGTATATGTATATATATATATATATATATATATATATATATATATATATATATATATGTAATCCATTTTTTATAAAACTCCTTCACAAGGAGAAAGCTTAACAGCTAGCAATAATAAAAATGCAGTCAGGCCGACATTGAAGAGTATGCAGATGTGTAATTTAAACTTTATTCCGGAGCGGCAACAACGCACATCCTTTCTACTGGACAACATACAACCAAAAGCCACAGAGTTCACTCTGATCTGACAGAGGTGCACCCAAGAGCGAAGACAGAAAAAAATTTCCCACAGTAAAGACAACTTAATAAGCGAATTAAATGCAATATCAGCAAAACGCGAAACCATGTTCCGCCAACAGCTGGGAAAC
>CM063503.1:61362839-61422839 GCA_032207245.1 Pardosa pseudoannulata
AATATATTTTATTTTATAGCACAATAAAGGATATTTTTTTTAATTTTCAATTTTTTTTATCAAATTTTAATTTATGCTTTGAGTAAAACAGGTATTTTGTTTCAATTTCACATAAAAGTTTAGTTTTCAATACACATATTTCAATACTAATTTTGTGAGCAAAATTTTTACTTCTTTCCTTTGTTGTATATTATATTTTGCTTCAATTTGATGTAAAATTTAGTGTCTAATATACATGTCTCAAAAGCTATTTTGCAGATAGGTTTTCATTTGGTGTATATTTTTCATATTATTTGAAAAATATACTACTTAAAATGAAAAAACGTAGTAGTTTTTTCATAGCTAGAGCATTATGAATACAATTTATAATAAACTAATTATAAAAGGCGCAGAACTTTGACGAGGAATCAAAAAAGGCCATTTTAATGAAAATTTCACAACAACTGGGACTTCTTAACCATTAAAAACTCGATTTTTCAATTTTAATTTTAAAGAATGATGTTTTCAGATTCTAAAAATGTATATTTTTTTATAGTAATCAAGACTTAATCCCAATTTAATGAGTATATTACAATGTAAACATCTATAATTATGTACAGAAAATATTTAATTTATTTGTGTTTTTCTCAAAACGTGTGTTTTCAGTAAATTTGTATGCTTGTAAAAATACCCACCCTTTGGAAGAAGTGAAATTTTGTATGCATATTTCTATGACGTTAGTTCAATCAGTGAATGTAATTTATTTCTTTTATAAATAATATTTTATTCCAGGTAATTTGTAAGAAAAATGCACTCTTTTCGAAGAATTTCAAATTTTTAGTTAAACTTTTCTTATAAAATTTTATAGTTGACCTAGTGTAATGAATATGAATTCACTTAAAAGTAACTTCACTTAAAATTAACTTCACTTAGAAGTATATTCACTTAAATTTAAATACATATTTTTAACAACAAAAATATTTTTATTACATATTTTTAACAACAAGTTTTAACACCATTTTTATACAGATTTTTAACTACTTTCCATTAGGTGTTTAAATGAAATAGAAAAATATTTAAGAGTATCTATGCTTCACCAAATATTGTACTTCTCTTTATGGTGAGTACTTATTTGAATTTCTATGTTTAGCTAAAAGATGAAAATAGTGAAGTTTGCACTATAATATGAGAGAGAGGCATTCAGTTTACAAAGAGGTATTTCAGTTGAGAAATTTTCTTTCAAAATTATAAAGCTTTAAAAAGTTGAATATTTTTTATTATTTTCACTAAAATGTTTGATTTCGATTAAGGGGATACAATATCCTTCGATCTAAAAAGGCCTTCATTATAACAGCTGGTTTTTGTCTCACTACAGTTTTGATTAGCAGAAAAAACACATCTTTTACTACAATTTGATGTAAAAACTTAGGTTGATTTAGATTAGAAACTAGTTTTTATACTAAATAAAAAATAATTATTTTCTCTATTCTGAAAACCTCAGTCATACTAATAATAAAAATACATTTATTTTTATTTTATAGCAAAATAAAGGATGTTTTTTTTAACTTTTAGCTTTCTATCAAATTTAAGTTTATTTTTTGAATAAAACAGATATTTTACTTCAATTTGATATAAAAATTAATTTTTTACACATATTTCCACACTTTGTGAGTAGAAAAGTTTCCCTTCTATCATTGGTATATACTTCACATGTTATTTTTAAAAATATGTTACTAGAAATACAAATCTATGTGATTTCTTAAAAGTTAAAATGATATCAAACAACTTGCAAAAATTCCCTTTAAAAGCAACATTACTTTTTATTTTATGAGGAATATAAGGCTTTTTTAAAGAAAATGTTTAGTTTTGAAAAGTACAATTTTCCTTTAATGATCCTGCCTACTCTGGTTACTGGCAAAATATTTTTGATTTTACTTTCAAATCGAGTCATAGAGAAGATCGTTAACTATACTGCGTTTTAAAAAATGAACGTAACTATCAATTCGAGTCGAAATTCCCTTCTTACTTCTATTGTCTAATTTTTAAGCTGTTTTTTTACTGTTTTTCCAGTATTTTGAAGGTTATTTAAACGCACTCAAATAGAACAATACCACTTGAAGTAAAAAATTTCGACCCAAACTGCTCTCACTTGAACGAAAATATGCAATGCTATAGAAGATGAAACATTCTAATTTATTCTTGATTTTTCTAAAACGTTCACATTTTTCTAAAGTTTTATTGGCACTACATTTCTTCAAATGTTACAATTCTTCTTTAAAAATAGGGAAATTATTATAACTTTTTGTTACGGGCAACTCTTGTTTATATCGACCTTTCGCAGGTATTTAAATGACTGAAATATCTGTAGGCCCAGCGGCATTGGGTTAGCTCTTTGCACTCGCATGACACAGGTCCGAGGTTCGATACCCGGGCTGGGCAAGGTTGACTCAGTCTTTCATCCCTTCAGTGGGTAGAAGAACTGAGGACCAAGCGCGCTTGGGAATTAAAACTGGGGAACTTGGGGGTTCCGCGTAAGATTGACCTCAAAACCGGAACATATGCTTCGCACTCCAGGGCCCTTGGTCATTCAAACGGAGATTGGCAACGTAGGCCCTGGACCCCTAGGCGGCTGTTGCGCCGATGAGTTTAGTTTAGTTTAGAAATATCTGTAGAGAGGGGATAGAACAAATGGAATATTTATAAATCTCATACAGAATTTTGATAAACGTCTGTTATGAAAAAATGACAATGCCATCTGAACTAAAAATTTTGAGCCGAAATATTTGCACTTGAGCGAAAAAATACATTTTTCGAAAATAAAGTATTCTAACTTGTTTTTGATTTTTCTAAACAGTATTCCTTATTCTAAACTTTACTAATATTACATAACAAACAATATACCAATTTTAAAATTAGTCAAATTTTACCATTATGCAATTTTAACGCATTAGCGTTGTTATACGCACACAGATATATATGTATATACATATGCATGTAATATACCAAAATTATTTTACTTTAATACCTCTATAAAAATCTCCTATCTCCCATTCTAATTCCTTAAAATCTATTTTTCCAGCCACAAAATGTCTTAATTAAAGGAGCGCCCTTGAATTAAAATTCTTCCAACATATTTCTCAAAGCTTTCTGTGCAATACACGCAATTTTTCTGCTCATTCAACACATTTTACAGTTCTCAGTTTTTCTTCTGATCTAACGGTTAATTTCGCTGACTAAGTTTCTTGTCCCTTGGGAAAATTCGATCTGTCTCACTCTGGAGTTCATCTCTGTTCCATCAAAGTGTTTTTGTATCATTCTCTTGTCTACCGTTAACTGGAAAATATGCATTTTTAGCGGCTCCTCAATAAAGATTTAAGTTGTTCTTAAAATGATGCTTGATTTCAATGTGGCTGTAACATTATTCAATAGTCTAGTTTCTTAGGCTTCTCCTTGACCAGTAGCCCGGGGAAGTAAAAAGAATCGGGGCTACATCGTTACTGTGACCGGTAGTTTTTATTTTGCTGGATTTCATACATATAATAATATACATTTACATTTTGAAATCGAGATTAGGTCCTCTCTCTACTTACAAAGATTTTTCTAAGTGTATAAAAAATTTGTCAGAAGTAATTTGAATAGAATGACTAAGCTTACTTATTTACTTATTACTGTTTTTTTTTTGTAAATAGATGTATAAACATTTTATAATAAATTTACTTTTTTTTTTACATTAAGCTTGTCCCAGTTGCCATCATTTTAGCGGTTAGTTTTTTCTTGATATTAATGTCTGTAGTTTCTCAGAACCTGTGGTTAAATTTTAGTAAAACAAATATTTAACACAACGCAATTTAAAATAAATTCCACTATACATTTGATCACAGGTTGATACTTAAATATATAACGAGCACTACACGACAAATGTATTTGTATTTATACATATATGAAAATGTACATAAATGATGTGTATTAAATATATATATATATATATATAATATATATATATATATATATATATATATATATATATATGTAATGAGACGGTCTTCTCGATGGGTGGTTCCAGTCATGGCCCATAAAAATGACACGGTTTTAGCTAACGACCTTTATTAAGATAACGTTGGAGGACGGGTTCCCACTTCATCATAGAGACAGGACAAACAGAAGGGTCAGCTAGCATGAAGTTTTATGTACAAGACTATTAACACCTGGGTCAACATCTGTGGAAAAAATATCTGCCTCCGACAGAGTGTATCTTCTTTTTATTTGGAAATTTCCTATATTAACCGCTAGGACCATGTAGAGTTATAATTGGTCAGGCCCCTTCTGTGAGGGCGTAACTTGTAGCCCCAGTGGTAAATTTAGGTTAGGGTTTAAAAAGGGGAATGCAAAATGACGAGGGAATTTTTTGCCCTATATTTAAGTTTTGAAAACCCCTGAGAATTTTCCTTACATATATACACACATACACAAATGAAAATTTTTTAATAAATTACAAACAGAAAAAGACACTAATAATTTATTTTACATACTATATCTTACGTTTCTCCGCCTTTTCACGTCTATTGCTGCGAAAATTTGTGGTTTTCTATATTAACCTCACAATCATAACAATCGTCAGTAAATTCGTAATTGGACTAAAAATTAGTACCAGTTGGCAGCCATATTACAACACCGTAACTGTTACTATACTGCTTTATTAAATAGTGAAATTAGTATAAAAGTTTATTAAGGCTAACACTTGTTTATATTTTCTCCTAACAGGGAGTTAAATGATTATAATATCTGTAGACACGGAATAAAACAAATGGAATAATGTGAAAATGTTTGGATTGCCTTGGAGCGATAAGGTATTAAACAACATTTTACCTATAAGAATAGCCTAAGCTTTTAATTTTTTCCACTTTTTAAACTCATATTTTATGGATTTTTTTTGTTTTTTGAGTATTATCAGTTACAATTTTTCTAGAATTAATAGATATGACAACCCCTTAAATGTATCGCTTTACAAAATAGGGAATTTAGTATAACATTTTGTTAAGTCCGACACTTGTTTATGTTTTCTAACAGGGAGTTAAATGATTATAATATTTGTAGAAACGGAATAGAACAAATGGGATAATGTGAAATGGTTTGATTTCGCTTGGAGTGATAAGGCATTAAACAAGATTTTATCATCCAGAATAGTCTAAGCTTATAATTTTTTCCAATTTTTAAACACCTATTTTATAGATTTTTTTGTTTTTTAAGTAATATCAATAAAATTTTTTCTACACATAATAGATATTACAACCTCTTAACTGTATTGCTTTATAAAATAGGGAATTTAGTATAACATTTCGTGAAGGCCAACACTTGTTTATATCATCTCCTCACAGGAAATTAAATCCCTAAAATGTTTTAAGAAAGAGTATGGAATAAACGGAATAATGCCAAAAGTTTGTTTGGGTTTGGAGTGTTACAACGAAAAGCATACCGCTGTCAATCATAGCGTAAGAATTATTTTTTTTAATCTCTTTTTCAATGCGCAACTGGAAGAACGATGGCTGTTTGGTTAGGGTGCTGTTTCTACCAGTAGATCGTTTCGAATCCCACTGTGGCATGATGTTTGTAACCTTTCGAAAGGCTTTAAGCGTAGGTCCGGTCTCATTAGCTCTGTTGCAAAAAGTAGACCGTAGCACTCCAAACCAATTCGTATCTGAGATATTTTTTTTAAATTTAATCTAGAAACTCCGTCTTTTACCTATAACGCAAAGTTTTCTGTAAAGAGTAAATATTTAAGAGCTAAAACCATAAATACTAAAGCTTCCACACGTTTTCGAGGCTCATACAAATATTTTTTTTGTTTAATTTAACTTTGGTGACTATACGTTTGCGTACATCAACCTCTAAAATTTTTAATACACAAAGAATATTATTATAAGAAAGAGTAATAATGATATTCTTTGTGTATTAAAAAATTTATAAACCCTTCCAACAAAAATAAATGACTTTTTTAAAGTTTGAACTCTTATTTAGTGAAACTTCCTACCGTTTTCATGTGTTTATATACGATAACGATATGAGTTTATATTCCCCGCCTGAAATATAAACGCCAAAATCTGCGAAATGAGACAATTCAACATAAAAAACTACTGCTTAACCTAGTCTATTATATTTCATCCAGCTACCGTCTTTTTTCACTAAATTTATATCATGTATATTTATACAGAGTAAACATTTTTAACTGTAAATATAAGGAGTGGAAAGACTTTTTTCCAAAAAGTGCATTTACCCCCAAAAGAACGTTGACATTTCTGATTTTTTATCAAACAGCAGAAATAATTAATTTTTTATTATAAAATTAAAAAATCCGCTTGGAAAAAAGTACTAAAACCTTCTTCAGAGTGCAACGTACTCCTGCCTTGAGTATTCAGTACAACTGAAAAGTGAAAAGGATATTTCAAAACGATTTTTGCTATGTTCTTCTGTATCTGTTTCTTAATAAAACTATATATATGTAACACACACACACACACACACACATATATATATATACATATATATATATATATATATACATATATGTATATATGTATATATACATATATATACATATATATATATATATATATATATATATACATATATAAATACATATATATATACATATATATACATATATATACATATATATATATTTATATATATATATACATATATATATACATACATATATATATATATATATATATATATATACATATACATACATATATATATATATATATATATATATATATATAGAAAGATAGATAGATAGATATATATAGATATTTACAAATCTATAGCGGACGTTATCATATTCGAAGTTTTACTTTAGATCTTAATCCGGTACAAAACATTATTCATAGTAGAAAATGTACCTCCGAAAATGCTTTAACCATTACGTCTGAGATTTTCCATGCATTAGCGTAGAAGCAAAAACTGAAACATTAGAAATTTAATGTTATAAATTTTGGCACTATGAGAGCTTTATCTCTCTTTTCTGTTCTACATGGTTGGAAAGTGGGATTACCGCGCTCTGTTGCTTATTTGAAAATAGCAAGGAAGCCTTGATGAACTTCTAAGTGAAGAAATGATTTATATTCAGAAAATAAATGATTCTATGGCCCCAACTATATGAGGTCCAACAATAGCTATGCCAATTTAATTGCCTTTTGGATATCATTTTTATTTACTGCATCATATATATATATATGTATATATGTGTATTTATATATATATGCATGTATATATATATATTTATATATATATATATATATATGTATATATATGTATATATATGTATATATATATTATATATATTTTATATATAATATATTATATATATATGTTTATATATATGTATATATGTATATATATATATATATGTATATATGTATATACGTGTTTATATGTATATATGTATATATATTTAGGTGTATATATATATGTATACATATATATATATATATATATATATATATATATATGTATGTATAAATATGTATATATATATATATATATATATATATATATATATATATTTATATATGTATGTATATATATATATATATATATATATATATATATATATATATATAATATATCATTACATATATATATGTATATATATATGTATATATATATGATATATATATATATATGTATATATATATGTGTATATATATACACATATACATACAAAAATATATATATATATATATATGTATATATATATATATATATATATATAATATATATATATATATTAAAAATAGTAATAAAAAAAATGTAAATTGTATTTATAAAGTAATAAAATATAAATATATATTTTTAAAAAAATATTTTTAGTTTAACACAGATTTAAAATTACTGCTTGTTATGTAATATAACAAGTAGAATGATTAAATAAGCAATTAAAATCGTAAACACGAAAAAAAGAATACAGATCTGTCATGATAAACTAATCTATTGAAGCTCTACTATTATCATCTCCGATAAGCTAACCGATATCTGACTTTTATTTGCAGTGAGACAAAACATTTTTTAAACCCAGTTTAAATCTTCGATTACTAAATACTAAACCGGGATTTAATAGACAATGTTAAGAATTGTTATCTAAAAGGCATGCAGTGACAAACTGCATTAACTATAATCTGAAATCAAATTAATGATATATCTTTAACATTAAAATAGTTTCAGTATATGAACTTTCATGTAACAAACGTTTTTTTTTTTACCAAATTAAAGACACAAAAATATGCTGGTTCATAGTCCTGTAATCATACATGTAAAAAACGAAATTATACTCAATGTCTTTGGGTTAAATAAAGACGTATCTTGTGTTAAAAATTATTGGTCTCAAGGAAATGTGATATGCTAAATTATTTTTCAAAATGTAATAACTTAGAATAAATGCTAAACATGATTATATATCATTAACTCGTCAAAAAAAAAATGGACACTTTTTTACTTGCGCAATACTAAACATTATCTATTTATCATCTCTATACTAACCGATATCTGAATTTTATTTGCAGTGAGAAACAACATATTTAAAGTTAAAACTTCGTTTAAACCAAACCAAACTAAACCGGGATTTAATAGACAATGTTAAGAATTTTTCGTAATCTCGAAAAGGATTAAATCATGCAGTGACAAACTCTGCATTCTGAAACTATAATTCTGAAATCAAATTAATGATATATCTTTTAACATTAAAATAGCATTTCAGTATATGAACTTTTAACATGAATAGAAACAAAATATTTTTTACTAAATTAAAGACATTCATGTATTGCATACATTTACTGGTTCATAGCCTTCTTGTAATCATACATGTGAAAAAAACGAAATTATACTCAAAGTCTTTGGGTCATGAAAATGAAAGACGTAGCGGTATGTGACCTTCGAAAATTATTATCATATCAGCAAATGTGATATGCTAAATGCTATTTTTCAAAATGCAATACCCATCTTAGAAAAACATGCTAAACATTTGGAGCGTATATCATTGACTGCTTCTGATAAAAAAATGGACCACTTTTTTACTTGCTTAATGTCATAGATAGGGAAGAATTCCATTATCCAAGAAAATTTCTTTTACAATAGCATCTCTTCGAGTGACTTAAGGGCATGTCTATTAAATGATATATATTACAATCGCTTGATACGCATCAAAGGCAAAAATGGAGATTGAATATGTTTTATCAAATAAGGTTATTGTGCTAACTGCTTTACTTTCCGGATAAACGATGAATATTTTTCATTTTTTGTTTAAAAATTTGATTGAATAAAACCTAACAGTATCAAATGAAAATATTTCAGTTAAAAATTTAAAACTTAAATGCATTTATCATCGATTCCTTTAAAAAGTAATTATTTTTTTCTAATAAAAAATGTGTTGAATCTCTAACATCAAGATTTTCAAAGCAGAAAAGAAACGAAGAACATTTGATTTATGGGGGGCCCACTTACAATCATATGTGGGAAATAGTTTTCTTAGAAAGTGAAGGACAAAAGGTAAGAACACATTGTAGAACAGAAGGAACCTATATACGATAATTCTGTTCCCTATGACGGTGCAGATAAAACAAATACACACACGCATATATTAAAATAAATATATATTATATATATATAAAAAATATTATTTTTATATATATAAAATATATTATATATATGTATAAATATATATAAATATAAATATATATATATATATATATATTATATATATATATATAAATATATATATAATATATATATAATATAAATATATTATAAATATATATAAATATATATATAATATATAATATAAATATTATATATATATATATATATATATATATATATATATATATATATATATATATATATATATATATATATATATATATATATATATATATATATATATATATATATATATATATATATATGTATATATATATATATATATATATATATATATGCGATATATATATATATATCACGAAATATCGATATACTATGCTGCTGCGCCACACCGATATCTAAATTTTCAGTTTGTTCATGTATTACGATGTAAAAGGTTGCTGATATAGCTAAATTGATTTCAGCTTCTCCGCCAATTCCCGGTTTGAAGTAGTTTTTTCGATATCATAACAGTAATACCGCATGAACGATATAGAAGTTCCGAATGTCCCGTCCTAATATTAAAACATCGTCCATTCGATTACCCGACGTTGTGTGAGAGAGAAACAGAGCGCGATATCATATATCGCCGATTTATCTGTATCGCGAAACTATTTTTCTGACTGAGCATATGTGTAGACGTTATATGAAAATTTGGAATTAATCCGAAATTTTTTTTATTGGTCCAGATTATAAAACATAGAGCTTTATTACTGCCCCAAAAGGCAAATGCTACTTGCATTTTTGTAGCAAAATAAAGTTGATTTTCAAGTATTTTCTTCCCTATTATTACTTAAGAGCACATAGAATAAAATTTAAAGTTTGGACTTGTAAATATTTCTTTATGAATCATAACAGTTAATGGTGAATTATTTTAAATTTCCCAATAGAATATTAATTTCTATAGAATTAAAATACTTTTCAAAAAATTTCTAAAATGTTTTTATTTTAGGCATACTAAAGAATGATGTAATATATATAATAAAACTTAAAAAAAGTTTTAAAAATTATCAAAATGCGCTTTCTTATATCGATATGTCTTTAGTTCACGGTATAATGCTGGTTTTATATCAGTATGATCTGGTAAGATTTTAAATACCACCTAGTCCCAATATATACATTTTCTTTTAGATGAGTGACTAATAGTGAAATTTTATTCTTCTCTAAGAATTATTTTTGTACAGTGATTTGGATTCAGAACTGTTTTAAACTGGAGGCATAGATATAGTTACTTTACAACACCTTTTTACAAATATTTAAAAAAAATCTAGTTATATATCATTTTGAAAATATATTTTATGCATCGAATTAAAAAATAATTAGTTTATATATCTATTCCGAATTTGGTACTAGTTGAATAAATGAAAAATTCTAAAAAATAAAATGCACGATATATATATATATATATATATATATATAATATAAATATATAAAGATAAATATATAAATATATAAATGTTAACTAAAACTAAACTCCTAGGCACAACAGCCTACAGGAAGCCAGGGCTTAATTTGTCAATCTCCGTTTCCGAGACCGAGGAGATTGTAGTGCGAAGCATATGTCTCGGTTAGGTGGTCAACCCCCAATGTTTAGTTCCCTAGCATGCTTTGTCCTTTGCTTGTCTACCCACTGAAGGGATGTAAGGCTAAGTCAATCTTGCCTAGCCTGAGTCATAGGAAAGCAAATTGCTACTTCAACTCTACTGGAATTCAGGTTTAAAATATAAAAAGGAATTAAATGGTACCGTGCCCCCTTAAAACTTACAATTTTAGATAATCGTTACCGTCAAAAATGATTTAAAATATTGAAGTTTTTTTGTGTTTTATTTTTTGTTAACAAATAAAGAATTTAAAGGGCTTTTCTGTATGTTTCTTTTACCTCAAATTTCAATCATTAAAAATTGAAAAATATTTTTAAGATATAAGTGTTTTATTTCTATTGAGGTTTTTTTATAGCTATAATATATTCTACAAAGTATAGAATTAATCTATTCTTGAAATTAAGAGTGATTTGTTTATTTACAAATACACATAAGAAATTGTCAAGTTTCACCATTTTTTACTGTATGTTATGGCAATTTTTTATATATAAATTAAAGATCTATAGAGCCACGCAATCTTTTTATAAAGAATTCAGTAACCATAATTAAAAATCTTTTGAATTATTGCGATTTTAAAACATTATATTACTTTAAAAAATTAAAAAATTAAATTTAAATTAAATAAATTGTTCAAAGATACATTAATTTCCTTAATATGCCCTGAACTGGAATTTAAATATAAAATATTTGCAATGGATACTGAAATATTAAAATTTTAAAAAGAATTAAACGGTATCATGTTCCCTTAAAACCATACAGTTTGACATTAAAATTATGGTATATTAGAAGACATGTAAGAAAAGAATACTAAGCCTATTATGTTATAGAAGTAATGAAGACTTTTAAATAATGAAAATTTAAATAAAAAAATTCAGAAATTTTACCAGACTCTGAATTTTTTGTTTGTGTTCTCTATACTGCCTTGGGATAGTGTTCCAAATTATCCCACGTTCCAACATGTCAAGTTACCCATTTGTACATAAAATAGTTTCAGATGAATGGAAATTCCTTTTTACTGTGAAAATCTGATTTTTGCTTCGATACACCGCTTGAGGGGGATGCGGTTACGCATGGAAAAGAGAAAAGAAAGTAACAATGGCAACGGTTCCCATTTACAACTTGCTCTTCTTTTAAAGAGCGGTTTGTTTTTATGCTTATACATCACTTATTCTTCTCCACTTTCAAAAGAAGATCAAATAAGTGCTCAAGGGAGAAAAAGAGAAAAAGAAGAATTCTCGAAGCTAAACACCAGCGGTGAATTAAAGATGCTCCCTTAGGTTTTAAATTTGCGGTTTTTCTTCCAGTAGTCGTTGTGATTACACAGTCCAGTGCTTTTGGAGGGAGTCCGGTATTAAACGTGCCGACGGAGTCAGCAGGGAGCTCGTGAAACCAGTCAAGTCTCACGAGGTCTTTGATCTGGATTTGGAAGGAATAACAGAATTGATGGGCTTAACATCTAAATAAACACATTTTACTAACAAGACTCTGGTTAATACCGATAGAACTCTTAGATTTCTTACAATGTTAAAATACCAGTTGACGCATGAAGGATAAAATTTTGATGTTAAACTTACATTACAATAGATTCCCCCACTTGACTTAAGGGTACAAGTGAAGTTCAAACCTCTCTTTTTAAATATTTAATTTTTTGAAGATATTAACACATTGTGTGCGGGTACATTCCGCAGCGGAATTGTACCGGGAGCGGGCGTTTTGAGCGTCAATTTAGTTATTCAGTAAAATCTCAATAGATCGAAAATTATTTAATTTTTTAACCAACTTTTCGTATTTTATATTGAAATATATAAACAAATATATAAATAGGCAAATAAACAAATATATGTATAAATACAAATATATATATATAAATGTCAGGTCTAAAAAAGTGGTAATTAGAAATTACGTGAGATATAAGCAGTTTTAAAAGGGAACTCTTTTATAATAATAAAATAAATAAAAAAGACCCACGCTCGCGTTTTGGGATCATCCGGTCAGGCGGAAGCATGTTTCAGTTATTTGATGAGCTTGCAAACAGATAAGTTTCAGTGAGCGCGTGGACATGGAGCTGTCAACAACACTCTACGCGTGTCTTCGACGAAAAAGTGAAAATGGTGCAAGTTTTACTTTAACGATGGTTTAATAAACTTATTATTATCAAGAAGACTGTTTTCCATTCGCCTTAACTCTGGATCATGACATATCATATATAATATATAAATATACATATGTATATATAATATCATTTTCGCAAGGAAAAATAAAAAGTTGATTTTAAATCTAAATTGATTTTTTTAATCAATCTTCCCTTTCTATGGTTCCGCATCGACTGATGTAAAAAGTAGTTTTTATTTGTCTAAATTTTTCAGAATCTATGTAGTAAACAAGAACATTCGGCTTGGTTTTCCTGTATATACCGTTATATTTGTACCCACTAACAACCCATGTTGTTACACTAACCCGTATTAGTACATGACCCGCGCTCAAGTATCAATCGTAAGAATTAGTACGTGTCCCGCATACAATGTGTTAACCTTTTAATGCCTAAAAAATCAATGCCGATAAAAAATAAATTGGGGAATTTTTATGTTTTCTTAGAGAGAGTTTTCATTTTGAGAGTAGAAAGCAATCTTTTTAACAATCTACAAAATTTTAGAGTAATTTTTATTATTTTTAAAATTTTCATTTGAGTCGACACTTTATAATTTTTCGAAAAGCGTACATAAGTTTACTTTATCGCCAGATACAGAGACTGGAATCATGATAAATTGGTTAATCTATTATAATACTCCATTTTATAATAATTATTTTACCTGTAGTACCAGATAAATCTTTTTTTCCTTATTACAAATTAATTTTCAATTAAAATGCGAGCTTTGACTGAAAAAACGGAGTTGTGCAGTAATATTAATTAAAAATGTTTATACTGCAAAGCATACTAACCAATTTCTTTTAATTTTTAATTTTTTTCTTTGGAATTTGTATAGAAACAAACCTGGATGTCGAATTTCACTTACGTTAAATGTTATTTATATGACCCAATACAATTATTTCAATTTAAACTATGTAGCAGATATTTTTTCCCGTTTTACGGCATTGAATCCTGATTAACTCGAGAAAATACTATGCGATTTTCAAAAACATAACCACTTTTATGACAAACACATTAATAGACATTCTCTGAAATTTTTAAAAAAAAGTACATAAAAGTAGTGCACCTGAAACATTTTGAAATTACAAATTTGATAAAAAAAGTGTCAAATTGAAAAATATTTTTTATGACAAAAAGCAGGTTTGGATAGAGTAAAATAATTATGTCATTGAGTCCTTAAGTAAAATAATTATATCATTAAGTGAAATAATTATGTCATAAAGTCCTTTGATGATGAAACATATATGTCGATTTTTGAATGAAAAAAAAATAATTTTTTCTTTTGTGTCAAATTCTGTCATTTTGAAGCTTCTTTGTCCCCTTAAAGGAACATAATGCCTTTTTAGTCTTAAAAAGTTCATTATAGCATACTTTTTTCAATTTATTATAAAATAAACAATTCTGCTTCTTAGATTGCAGTTTTCAAATTCTTTAATATACCTGGAGCTGTAAAACATACTTAGTTTTATCATTTCAAGTACTATATTTTTAATAGCAAAACATGTACACCAAATGAAGAAAAAAGTAATTCCTTTGCATGCAAGTTATGGCATGCTATTTGATATAAAAAATGTTTTTTAATTTTAAAATTTCTAAAGTCGTTTTGCAGGTAACAGGATGCCTAATTTTTCACTGTGTCGAGAATTTGTGGATTTTTAAAGTACGATTTCTTATAACAAAATAAGTATTTTTTTATAAAGTTAGACTTATTAACGATCATAGAATACTTTTATTCTAATTAGAGAAGAATATTATGTTTTATATTGAAGCCGAAATAGACAGTCATAGTGACAACATTTTAGTTCAAAAGGTACTATGTCTGCTTAATATATGAATTTAACTTCAGAAACTAAGATAGAAGAGTTTCAAATAATAAAATTAATTGCTTTTCTGTATCGACAAACTATAAAATTATAAGCTCTATTATTTAAGGAAGCATTGTGCCCTTTTAATTTTAAGTATTACAGTAGTCATTTTAGATGTTTTGCCTTTTTAAATCCAATTTAAAGTATAATTTGGTAACTAAAAATTGGTTTGACAGCTTGTTTAAAGCTAAAAATCTTTATACTTATAAAAGTTTAAAAAAATATTTTTAAAAATTTTCATTGTTAATATATTTGTTCTAAATCTTTTGAAGTGAATTAGAGTCATAGGATAGACTGTACATGGATTCTAAAATAACTCGATAATTATATTTTATATATTATTTAATTGCAATAAACAATGTATGGTATTTTTCAGTTTCTTGTATATATTTGCATATAAAAATGCCTATTACTGCTAATTCCATGCACAGTGTTAGTCAATGCATTACAGAAAGTCTGCATAAAATTTTAGCACCTCTATTTAAAATACAAGAAAAACTAGTCTTATCATTTTTAATGCATGCGATTCAAGCAAAAATATACAGGGAGAAAAGTCTATTGAAAATTTTTATTTGTTAAAAATTGCCCCTATAATTAAATTCACTTGCATAAATAGCATGTTATATATTGAAGATAGAGATTTAAAAAATTTTATACCTCAGTAAAAATGTTAAAAATGTTATAGAAGTGATAACTACAATTTGAGACAGTGAAAAATTTCGATAATTTAATTATATATAGTGTATCGAATAGGGCTTGTAAAATTACCAAGTTATTTATTTACCGATAACTTGGTAAATGAATAATTTGGTATGGACAATTCGGTAAATGAAATTCTAATTACCATTTTACCGGCAATATACCGTTTATCTTTTCTCGAAAAATAATATAAAAAGTATGTAACTGGTACTAAATATAAATAACGACGTTGGTTTGTGCTCTTTTAAAGTCAAAATCCTGATTAGTAATTAATGCAAAATGTAAACTTTTAAATATTGACAAGATATTGAATAATAAATTAATTTCTTTACAAAAAGATTTATAAAAATATATTAAAGAAAGATTAAAAAAAGAGCTACAGCTTAAACGCATGCACGCAAAGAATAATATAGATGAAATAGATAAGTTTTATAGCTTAGATTTTTTTTAAAGAAAAAGTTAAAAGATTTAATTGTCCAAAGTTTTATTCTCTAGTAAAGACTTAATTTTGGAGCAATAAATTTAGCCTTAGAAAATAATATCTCGCATACCACTCTCGCTGATGGATTGGTTTTATACCAATATTGTACAGAAAAGCTTAGAATATATATTTTTATTGGTTTGGAGTGCTACGGTCTACTTTTTGCAACATGAGGGCTAATGAGACTGGGGCCTACAGCTTAAAACCGATTCCGAACGGCTACGAACATCCATGCAACTGTGGGATTCGAACTCACGAACTTCGCTACCGAAGGCTAGCACTTTAACCAATCGACCATCGTTCGGCATATATATTTTTATTTATAAAATACCAGTAACATGTTTTAATTTATGAATGATTTAATTTACCAGTAAATGTTTTAGTTTGCGAATTTATAATCGGCTATTTTAGACGAAGTTAAATGTGCTTTGTCTGGATTGTTAACATAAATTTAAATTCTTTATGCTTTGGAGAAACTGAACAGATTTATCATTTAATCACTGCAAATTTATCTCTTCCAGACAAAAGCAGCAGGATGATACCCTTTGAGTTGAACTGAAAGAAAAAAACCCAATCGACATCAAGTTTATGCTCTCTCTCTTTTCCTCTCTTTTTACTCGCTCAAGGATAACAGTAGATTTTTTTTCCACGCGAGGCAGTAGATAACCGGCTTTTGTTCGGCTAAAATATTCAGTCATGGATTTCATTTTACTGTTAGCGTGTAGATATAATTATCATTACCTTCCTTCCAAAGCTTTGTTTTTAATTGTGCTTGTTATCACTAGCATTGTAAAGCTTTATTAAATGATGGTCAGGTGCAATTTCCTAAATAAATGTTTCTATAACTGTCTCACAATAATAAGAAAGAAATAGAATTTATATTTATTAAATTAGACTTATTTTAAATTTAATTAAGGAAAGCACTAGTTGATAGAATAAAAACTGATATGAAGTTTTGGATTGGAGTGCTACGGTCTACTTTTTGCAACACGAGGGCTAATGAGACCGGAACCTACAGCTTAAAGCCGATTCCGAACGGCTATGAACATCCATGCCACTGTGGGATTCGAACCCACGAACTACGGTACCGAAGGCCAGCACCCTAACCAATCGACCATCGTTCGGCATATATATATTTTTACTTGGAAAATACCAGTAAAATGTTTTAATTTAAGAATGCTTTAATTTACCAGTAAATGCTTTAGTTTTGCGAATTTATAATCGGCTGTGTTAGACGAAGTAAAATATGCTACGCCTGGATCGTTAACATAAATTTAAATTCATTATGCTATAGAGAAACTGAACATATTAAGATTTAATACTAGATTGCCCAAGGCAGTCATTTTGACTGTTTTTTAATTTCAATTAGAAAAACAATTATGAAATATAATGACACAATTTCTTAGAATTTGGTGACTTTTTCTATAACATATAAATGGGTTTATGAATAATTGTAGTTACTTCCGCCCTTCTTTATTATATAATATTAAAAATTAATTTTAAACAAATTTCTTTACATATTTGTTATTTTTCCCAATGCAGTCAATTTGACTGTTTTTGGGCAATATAGGTATACAAGAAATCTCGGGCAATCTAGTGTTAATCACTGCAAATTTATCTTTTCCAGACAAAAGCAGCAGGATGATACCCTTTGAGTTGAACTGAAAGAAAAAAACCCAATCGACATCAAGTTTATGCTCTCTCTCTTTTCCTCTCTTTTTACTCGCTCAAGGATAACAGTAGATTTTTTTTCCACGCGAGGCAGTAGATAACCGGCTTTTGTTCGGCTAAAATATTCAGTCATGGATTTCATTTTACTGTTAGCGTGTAGATATAATTATCATTACCTTCCTTCCAAAGCTTTGTTTTTAATTGTGCTTGTTATCACTAGCATTGTAAAGCTTTATTAAATGATGGTCAGGTGCAATTTCCTAAATAAATGTTTCTATAACTGTCTCACAATAATAAGAAAGAAATAGAATTTATATTTATTAAATTAGACTTATTTTAAATTTAATTAAGAAAGCACTAGTTGATAGAATGAAACCTGATATGAGGTTTTGGATTGGAGTGCTACGGTCTACTTTTTGCAACACGAGGGCTAATGAGACCGGAACCTACAGCTTAAAGCCGATTCCGAAAGGCTATGAACATCCATGCCACTGTGGGATTCGAATACACGAACTACGGTACCGAAGGCCAGCACCCTAACCAATCGACCATCGTTCGGCCTATATATATTTTTTACTTGGAAAATACCAGTAAAATGTTTTAATTTAAGAATGCTTTAATTTACCAGTAAATGCTTTAGTTTTGCGAATTTATAATCGGCTGTGTTAGACGAAGTAAAATATGCTACGCCTGGATCGTTAACATAAATTTAAATTCATTATGCTATAGAGAAACTGAACATATTAAGATTTAACACTAGATTGCCCAAGGCAGTCATTTTGACTGTTTTTTAATTTTAATTAGAAAAAATATTATGAAATATAATGACACAATTTCTTAGAATTTGGTGACTTTTTCTATAACATATAAATGGGCTTATGAATAATTGTAGTTACTTCCGCCCTCCTTTATTATATAATATTAAAAATTAATTTTAAACAAATTTCTTTACATATTTGTTATTTTTTTCTCAATGCAGTCATTTTGACTGTTTTTGGGTAATATAGGTATGCAAGAAATCTTGGGCAATCTAGTGTTAATCACTGCAAATTTATCTCTTCCAGACAAAAGCAGCAGGATGATACCCTTTGAGTTGAACTGAAAGAAAAAAACCCAATCGACATCAAGTTTATGCTCTCTCTCTTTTCCTCTCTTTTTACTCGCTCAAGGATAACAGTAGATTTTTCTCCACACGAGGCAGTAGATAACCGGCTTTTGTTCGGCTAAAATACTCAGTCATGGATTTCATTTTACTGTTAGCGTGTAGATATAATTATCATTACCTTCCTTCCAAAGCTTTGTTTTTAATTGTGCTTGTTATCACTAGCATTGTAAAGCTTTATTAAATGATGGTCAGGTGCAATTTCCTAAATAAATGTTTCTATAACTGTCTCACAATAATAAGAAAGAAATAGAATTTATATTTATTAAATTAGACTTATTTTAAATTTAATTAAGAAAGCACTAGTTAATATAATAAAAACTGATATGAGGTTTTGGATTGGAGTGCTCCGGTCTACTTTTTGCAACACGAGGGCTAATGAGACCGGGACCTACAGCTTAAAGCCGATTCCGAACGGCTACGAACATCCATGCCACTGTGGGATTCGAATCCACGAACTACGGTACCGAAGGCCAGCACCCTAACCAATCGACCATCGTTCGGCCTATATATATTTTTATTTGAAAAATACCAGTAAAATGTTTTAATTTAAGAATGCTTTAATTTAACAGTAAATGCTTTAGTTTTCGAATTTATAATCGGCTGTGTTAGTCGAAGTAAAATATGCTACGCCTGGATCGTTAACATAAATTTAAATTCATTATGCTTTGGAGAAACTGAACATATTAAGATTTAATCACTGCAAATTTATCTCTTCCAGACAAAAGCAGCAGGATGATACCCTTTGAGTTGAACTGAAAGAAAAAAAACCCAATCGACATCAAGAGTATGCTTTCTCTCTCTCTTTTCCTCTCTTTTTACTCGCTCAAGGATAACAGTAGATTTTTTTCCACGCGAGGCAGTAGATAACCGGCTTTTGTTCGGCTAAAATATTCAGTCATGGATTTCATTTTACTGTTAGCGTGTAGATATAATTATCATTACCTTCCTTCCAAAGCTTTGTTTTTAATTGTGCTTGTTATCACTAGCATTGTAAAGCTTTATTAAATGATGGTCAGGTGCAATTTCCTAAATAAATGTTTCTATAACTGTCTCACAATAATAAGAAAGAAATAGAATTTATATTTATTAAATTAGACTTATTTTAAATTTAATTAAGAAAGCACTAGTTGATAGAATGAAACCTGATATGAGGTTTTGGTTTGGTTTGGAGTGTTACGGTCTACATTTTGCTATACGATTGCGAATGAGACCGGGACCTACAGCGTACAGCCGATTCCGAACGGCTACGAACATCCATGCCACTGTGGGATTCGAATCCACGAACTCCGGTACCGAAGGCCAGCACTCTAACCAATCGGCCATCGTACGGCATATATATATATATATATATATATATATATATATATATATATATATATATATATATATATATATATATATATATATATATATATATATATATATATATATATATATTTGGAAAATACCAGTAAAATGTTTTAATTTACCAGTAAATGTTTTAGTTTGAGAATTTATACGCGGCTATGTTTGACGAAATTAAATGTGCTTTGTCTAGATTGCTAACATAAAATTAAATTCATTATGCTTTATAGAAACTGAACAGATTTATCATTTAATCACTGCAAATTTATCTCTTCCAGACAAAAGCAGGAGGATGATACCCTTTGAGTTGAACTGAAAGAAAAAAACCCAATCGACATCAAGTTTATGCTCTCTCTCTTTTCCTCTCTTTTTACTCGCTCAAGGATAACAGTAGATTTTTCTCCACGCGAGGCAGTAGATAACTGACTTTTGTTCGGCTAAAATACTCAGTCATGGATTTCATTTTACTGTTAGCGTGTAGATATAATTATCATTACCTTCCTTCCAAAGCTTTGTTTTTAATTTTGCTTGTTATCACTAGCATTGTAAAGCTTTATTAAATGATGGTCAGGTGCAATTTCCTAAATAAATGTTTCTAGAACTATCTCACAATAATAAGAAAGAAATAGAATATATATTTATTAAATCAGACTTATTTTAAATTTAATTAAGAAAGCACTAGTTAATATAATAAAAACTGATATGAGGTTTTGGATTGGTTGGGACTGCTATGGTCTACTTTTTGCAACACGAAGGCTAATGAGACCGGGACCTACAGCTTAAAGCCGATTCCGAACGGCTACGAACACCCATGCCACTGTGGGATTCGAATCCACGAACTCCGGTACCGAAGGACAGCACCCTAACCAATCAGCCATTGTTCGGCATATATATTTTTGCCGTAAATATATATTTTTGCCGGCATATATATTTTTGCAGTAAAATGTTTTAATATAAGAATGTTTTAATTTATCAGTAAATGTTTTAGTTTGCGAATTTATAATCGGCTATGTTCGGCTAACGGATATGAGGAAATCTAGTATTAAAAATGGGGTAAATTATGAAGTAAAATAAAGTAAAAGTAGAGACTTTAATAAATATTTGGAGCAAGAATATTAATATTTAAACAGGATAAAATTAATTTTTTTTAACTTTAAAAGTAGAAAAACTTTTAGCTTTAATTAAATGAACTGTTTAAGAAGTTTTTACACACCTGATTATACTCTAAATTTGATTTTAAAACACAAATCATCTAAACTGATTACTTTAATACTTAAAGGAGTATAATGTCTTCTTAAATCATAGGAAGGTTTCACAATAAGAATGCAATAGAATATATATTTATTAAATCATATTTATTTTTAAACTAATTAAGAATGCACTCGTTGATAGAATAAAAACTGATCTGAGGAAATCTAGTATTAAAAGCGGGGTAAAGTATAAAGTAAAGTAAAGTAAAAGCAAAGACTTTAATAAATATTTGGAGCAAAATATTAATATTTAAAACAGTTAAAAATATTTTCTTAAACTTTTAAAGGTATAAAAACTTTTATCTTTAATTAAATTAACTGTTTAAGAAGTTTTTACTCACCTGATTATACTCTAAATTGGATTTTAAAACACAAATCATCTAAAATGATTACATTAATACTTAAAATTGAAAGGGTACAATGTACCCTTAAATCATAGGAAGGAGATTTTATAATATAGAATTTAATAGTTTGTTTTTACAAAAAAGTAGTTCGGTTTTCATTTGAAACTCTTCTTATTTTCTTGAGGTAAATTCATATATTAAGCAAACATAGTACCTTTTGAGCTAAAAAGTAGTCACTATCGCAGATTATTCCTGTTTCAATATAAAATGTAATATTCTGCTCTATTTAGAATAAAAATATTCCAAGATCGTTAATAAGCCTAACTTCACAAAAAATATTTTTTTTGCATCCACTTACATGCAAAATGACTTTGGAAATTTTAAAATTAGAAACTAATTTCTTATATCAAATAGAAGTTAATTATTTGTTTTATTCTGTGAAGCTCAATGATATTATTGCTATATATTTTATTTTACAGCACTATAAAGGTTTTCTTTTTAAATTTTCAATTTCTTAACAAGTTTTAAACTTGACAGATATCTTTTAAAATTTAAGACTACATAATGCAAAAGATATTTATCTTTAGTTTGATACAAAAAATTCAGTTTCTTATTCATACTTTACCCTTTCCTATGGGTAAAGGCTCATGTAGGAGAAGTTTTGAATGAAATTGCTAATTTAAAGGCAAATGAAGCCACTGAGAAAGAAAAAAAAATAAAAATTTAAGTTGGATGGATAGAAGAACATATAAAAAACATGGAGCACAAAGAAGTTATGAAAGAAAGAAGTTAAAACACAATGGGAAGATTACGTAATTTTGTATTAAAAGTTAATATATCATGATTAAGGTTTACTGAAATAAGAATAAGATAATTTTTTTCTGCACGAGGTCTAATTAGGCCGAAACTAACTGCTTAAAGCCAATTCCAACGTCCAGAGGCCAACTTTTACAATAATCAGGTATTAATGGGGCATTGTGCTGTTCCTGGATACCAAATTTGGTTTTATCAGAAATTTTCGACTTGTTCGAGTGACAAAGAAGACGGTACAGCGGAGTATCTTATTTACGGTTGTATCTCAGCAGATAGAGTAAGGAAAAAATATTTTCCTGTAAAGTTGAAAAATGTAAAAACGAATAACTTGTTACGGTCAACAATGTCACTGCAAGAAATTATAAATAGCATAGAAATCTTCTTACATATATGAATCAATACCTAAAATGTTGCATATATTTACAGTTAAGTATTTGCATTTTCCACACTGAGGATGTTCTCACATTGTAGATTGCTATAATTTTAATTATTCAGTTTTGTTTAGCGTTTGTTTTTGTCAGAACAACCTCTTAAATTTAATTGTATTTATACTAAATACAGGGGGAATCTTAATCTATCGTTTCTACAATATTTGTTTCCCGTAATGATCATTCGATTCATTTGGCCTCGAGTTTGTCTGAAATAGGAACAATGTTATTTTTCTTCGCATCTACCCTTCCCGAATTCTTTCTTTTACCACATCTGTAGTGAAAGCATTTAGAACCCATGACTTTATCTTTCATTATTGGGGAATAGCATTATTGAGGAATTTAGGAGAGCTTCAGAAATGTGTCATTTTGTGTTGATAAGAGTGTTTCAATGTTGTCTGGATGACAAAATGTATTTCTGGTTCATCAGTGGCTTTCTTGCACTACTAGAGTATTAGAAACCTTTGAACTAGTGGGGTCACAACAGTAATGAACCAAGAATGTTTACGGGTTGTCTGGAAGCCAAAATTTTTTTTTCCTCATCAGGGGCATTACTGCACCACCAGAGTATTAGAAACTTTTGAACTAATGAGTCACAACAGTGGAGGACCAATAATGTATCCGAGTTGTCTCGAGATGGCAAAGTATATTTCTGGCTCATCAGGGGCCTTCCTACACCGCCAGAGTATAACTAACTTATAAACTATTAACGTCACAATCTATACATAGACCAGAACTAAGATCATGAAAATGAGGAGCAAGACAAAAACGCATCAGAGTTATTATCGAGTTTTTCTGAACCGCGTAAGGTTAATGAAAAGTAAAATCACTTATTATATACGCACTTAGTATCAGAGATACTATAAATGCATATCATATAAAACGCTCATTCTTTGCAGTCAGGTGATCCAATTATAGGAAACACAGATATGAATAAAAAAGTATTTTTTAAATAATAAATATAATTTTAATTATAAGTTATACTTAATAAATATTTAGTATTTACAATTAATGTTCTAAATTATTAAGTTATTCATAGTCGTGCACTATACAGAATTTTTACATTCATATCCCGAATCTATATTTTTCCATTCCCACCTCCTTGAAAATCAATGGATCAAGGTTTAGTGTATATGTATAAATTTTATTAATGTAAAAATGTAATTATTATTGTGGCAAATTGGCCTTAGTAATTACTAAAATTGAAAATTTCGTCACACTTCTTCCCCAACCTATGAAGACTTTGTTGATCGGCATATACGCTTGACGTTGTGGTTTCGGAGGTCAAATGCTGAATTTCGACTATGGAATCATTTTTATTGTTAGAATTAAATTGATCATTATTGCTTCATGTCATGAATAAGTGTTTAATATTAATTTACTGGTTAATGTTTTGAAACGGAACTTGAAAATGAACACGCACTTGGAACAAAACAAATGCCACAGTTAAAAAGAGCTGATGCCTTGTGAGTATGTTTTGATTGATGAGTATGGCGACCTGGTCTCGGGTAGATCAAAACATTATGTTTAGATGCTGTTCTTGTATTAAGGATGTTTACTGTTTCAACGATTGATTACGTTTACTGGATGGTATCGATCAGGCCAGAAAGTGAAATATTTCACAATAGGCCTAGCAGTATTTTGTTCAGGGATAGCTGAATTTTTAAGGTGCGGTTGTTCTGTACCATGGTTTATAAGAGGGATCAATAGATTTTGAGATAAAAGAGTCAAATTGTCAATAAAGAAAGATAATGAAGGTACTAGATAGCTATTTATATGTATTAATTGCTGTTGGTACTATACTTAAAAGTAGAAGTCTGAAACGCTGCAAACGCCGATACAGAGATTCGCGATTTGACGAACCCTGGTCTGAACTATAGGTTTGTAACTTTCTGCCATGAAGCCGAATGAGTCATCGGTCAGTGTTTTGTGTGGCCTGCATAAAAACTAACTATTACGTTAACTAATATTTAGTTATATAGATTACAACAATTTGAAAATTAATGGAATTGCATTATTGGTATATCAGTTTTTATAACTTAATATGATTGTTTGCTATTGCTTTTCTTTATAATATAATTAATTAATTTAAAAATACTTATACATTTTTATTTATATGAAGTTGTATACAAATGTGTAGTTGTTCATGAAAGTTATTAAAAATTGATGTTATAACAATTTATCACCCTAAATAATAAAAAATTTATGTCCAAAGTATGCCCGACTATTTTTTATTACTTCTATATTATGCAATAAATTGATAAAACTACACAAAAACAATAATAATTCCACTAAAATTACATTTATAGGTATATCCACTTATGCAGCCTCCTTTATCACTGCCTAATTTAAATGTGACCTCGAAAGGTAGAAAGGTTTCTCACCTATGGACTAAGGGTTTGAATCCCATTGGAGGAACAAATTCTTGTATTTTTTTTATTGGATTTGGTTTGCTGCGATCTACTGATTTGCTACACGAGAGCTAATGAGACTGAGACCTACTGTTTAAAACCGATTCAGAGTGGCTAAGAGCATCCATACCAGAAGCAGGATTCGAACCTGTGAACTCCGGTACCAAAGAACAACTCTCTAACCATCGGCCAATAAATATCTAGCTTTATTAAAATTATTAAAGACTTATGTTATGACAATTTTTTTACCCTGAATAAAAAATAGTTTGTGTCGCAACAGTTTATGTTAAATAATAAATTTTTTACTTAAAGAACGTTTTTCTTGTATTAGTTCTATATTATGCAACAAATTGATAAAACTATACAAAAACAATAATAATTTCACAAAAATTACAATTTTAGGTATATCCATGTATGCGGTCTTCTGAATCACTGCCTAATTTAAATGAGGGCTCAAAAGATAAAAAGGGTTTTTCATCTCTGGACTACGGAAATCCCACTGAAAAAAAAGAATTCTTGCATTTTTTAAAAATTATTTTCTAAGTAAAAAGCTTCGGTGTGATTAGCCTCGATTAATTAAATATTGATAACATTGGATTTATCCAATAAGAAGTTTTCATTGGTACAGTAATTTAAACAAAAATTAACCCTCTAAGCGGTTCGCACATACAATTCCACCAAACCGATGGTGTCTCCAAAACATACAATTTTCGACTTCTAAAAGCGCTCCAAAAATGAATGTAGTGTACATTTCTGCCAGTGTTTTCCCCCATGGAGTTCTGCGGTAGGAGGGTCAGGTTGATTGTTTAGGAACTGCACCCCTCTTTGACTAACATTTATTGGGGGATGCACCTCTACCCCCTGAGGCACAAAGACGCTGATAGCTTTTCATAGCTTTGTAAATCTCTATTTCGAAGTATTTCGTTTGCAGCAACTGATGTATCTCTAATAGCACCACTTAAATATCTTGGACGACTTTAGTAAAAAATATAAATGTCTCTCAAAGAATATTTTATTTGTACTTTTAGAATCCATTATTTCTTATCGGATGATCTTCGAGACTTGACGAGCCTTATATGTATTAAAACTTAACAATCTATAATATCTACTTATATATCTATTTATAACCGGAAGTAAAGGGACAATAACGAGGGTGGGTTTTCCGTACTAGTCGAGTAAGAGTGAAGGAAAGAATCATAGAATGCTTTGGCCACTGATACACTAAACCTTTAGCGTATTTTTTGGAGACTTTTTTCCTCGATGTTTTCCACTCGGAGGGTTAAGGTGAAATATTTTACAATATTTATAGATGAACAAATATTGTTTAAATAATATCACTTTAAACAACAGTCACTAGTTCTATTTTTATCTGTATATTACCAGAAATTTAACTTTCTTTGTAAGATTAAGTGAATGGATATTTATTACTCCCATTGATAAATTTTTTGTATTGTGTAACCTGATCCCTTCATAAAAACCATTTATAAATCCAACACGTCTGAGAAGAATCTCAACAACTTTCTCGTGTACTATCTAAATACTTTGCCCCGGATTGTTTTTGAATATAAATGAAACCTTGTAGATAAAATATATTGTTGTCGAGTCCATTGTAAACAATGCATCATATTGTTCCGGCTATTTATTGTAAGTGTAATGCTATGTTATTGAAGTGAGAAACATCCGACAAAGCGTTTTCCGCGTCAACTGACGTAACAATTGAAATAACAGTTCGGAAAATAGTAAATAACGCCTGTGGGAAATGGCCTTGAAAAGGAAAGTTTTACCCGGAAAGGGTCGTAAAACGTTCAAGCAACAAGCATGGTTCCTGCCGTATAAAAAAGTTCCCTCTCGAATTTCACACGCATTAAAAAAATACTACCCAATACGGGCAAACTTGGAAGTGATTTCATTGAAGAGCTGTTCTGTTTCTTTTGCAGAAACCTGTCAAATCTTTTTGTCGATTGGTATACCAAGGTACGTCACGACTGTATAACATCTTCAAAATTAAACTATGATTTCATTCTTGTAATATTTTTGATTTGTAGTACAGCTACCAACGGAAATTTTTTCAAACTCGTCGTGTCAATAGAGAATATTGAAAAACACACAAGACGGCGTCTAACAAAGATTGATTTCTTGATTATGTTCTTAGAACTTTTTCAAGGTGAGAAAAAAGATAAGGCTCAAAGGTCATATATGAGCTAACGGAAATAGTTTAAGGCAAGTTACATGAGGCTATCTCTGTGGGGAGATCCTTCTTTATAATTTATTATGTTTATTATTTTATTTTTACCGCATTTTCAGGCGGGATTTTGATAAAAGAGACAAGCTAGAATGTTATATAAACACTCCTTGCAAAAGTGGATTGAGAATAAATAAAGAATTTAAGCTTATTTTGACAGAATCTAATGACAGCTTATTTCATTAAAAGGGTTCTTTTAGGAAAGATATTTAAAGTGAACAAAGAAAAAAATACTAAAGTTACGTAAGAATGACACATTTTTATTTAAACTATTGAGGATTTTTTTGTGATTATCCCTTAAGCACCACCATTTTCATCAACTTTTAAAATAAAAAACATTAACATACAAATTTAATGCCATAAATGTGGTTATTTCAAATATAAATATTTTAAAATGAAATCTATATGACAGCTTTAAATTTGCTTATGATCTGAAATGCTGCTAATTTGAGATTTACAAAAGACAAAATTACTACATTTAAATATCAATATGTTTTTTTAGTACTCATAAATCTGAATGTGGTTTTTATTTATTTTTAAAGTATTTTTAAAGTATTTATATACTTTTAAAGTACTTGCTGTTGTTTAAAACATAGTTGTACAGACATTACAAGCAGTATTGAAATATTTTAATCACCACCAACTAGTTAAAATTACACAAAATGTTACTAAATTATGCTAAGTAACTAAAAAATCTGTATAAAAGGGATTATATACTTTTAAAGTACTTGCTGTTGTTTAAAACATAGTTGTACAGACAATACAAGCAATACTGAAATATTTTAATCATCACCAACTGGTTACAATTACACAAAATGGTACGAAAATATGCTAAGTAACTAAAAAATTCGTATAAAAAGGATTCATTCTAAGAGAGTAAGTACTAATTTGCAGAAGGCTTATACTTTTCGAAACATTTATCTGACAGTCACATATAAACTAAAGTGCATAATTCTTTTTTGTTGAAGTTTATAAAGAAAATCATAAAGACGGGTTGATTATAAAATCCCAAATCTGAAATAATAAGAAACTGGTAGATTATGCGTTTAACTAAAGTTTTTATTTTATATGCTGTAAAGTCAATAGTTTATGACTTCCAAATAGATAAAAATGTTAAATGTACCTAGATTGTTTCAAATATTCATAAAATAAAAAATAAATAATTGTACAGATTTATTATTATTAATAATTATATTGTATATTGTAATAATAATTATATTTCTTATATATATTTTTCCTTATATTGAGAGACAATAGTTAATAAATTCCAAAGAGGTAGAGTAGTTAAAAATGCTACTGGAACGTTGGAAGTATTCATAAAATACATAAAAGTTGTGTTTTAAAAAGATGTATAAATTTACCATCATTTACCATCAGTAGTATTTATATAGCATATTTCAATAAAATTTTTATTCATTATACGATGATGCAAATGAAAAATTCCTTTTTACTTTTTATTTGTTTTATAATTCATAATTCAGTAAAACCTAAATATAAAATGTTTCTAATTTCATCCATCTGAATGTCCAATGTTACCTTAACACATTATGCTTATAGCATAAAGAATAGGTGTACTTGCGAAATTAACCTGCCTTTTCACTTTCAAGGTCTTCTAGATAGTTTTGAAGGCATCAAAATGTAATGTATATTTTATTTGAAAGCGTTTCACTCACTTTCTCGTTTCCTGCTTTCATGCCGGCAGCATTTTCTCATAAGTTCGTTAACCGGAATGATTAATACGAATTTCTCTAATGGGATCATTCCGTTTAAGTATTAGCATAAATATTTATTTACTTTAAGCAGAAGCACTTGCGTACCTCAGCAGGATTTCAAAAGAAAATGCATTTATTTTACTTTATTTTTATACTGGCAAAATTTGTCACCACCCATAATTTTTTTTATTTTTAGTTTAAATGATCTTATAGCTTCCTAGTTCAAGTTAAAAAAATATAATCTGATTATATGTTTAACTCCAGTGGAATATTTTCTCGTAAAAAGTACTCATAATTGATCGTAGTTTGTAACAACCTATGTAAATATTTAATAACAAATCAATGAAAACTCTTATAATAGTTACAAAATCAAAAAAAGTCCCCGAGAAGACAATGAAGTTATGTCTAGGAATTACAAATTGAGAAAATAATGTTGTTTTTAAGAACATTATTATTAAAATGTTTTGACTTATTAAAAAGGGTAATAATAAACAATAATTATTGTTGACCTAACGAGTAAATTCTATACTAACCAAAAAGAATATTATTTGCACCCTTTTAGATTTACATAATCAGAAAATATTAATAAATGGACTTAACCTAATTGACTTCTGAGAGACTCAAATAATTCTCATGTGTATATTAATTAAAAAATTTTCAAATTCAACTAGTTTTCATTTCAGTCTTATGAGGTACAAATATGAGTATATAGCTGCCAGGAGAAAACTTTATGTTACATTAAATCCCTTTTAATTTTGATACATCTATGTAATCTGAGGTAAAAAAAAATAAGAGGTTATTCATTTGCATCATCGTATAATGAATAAAATTATTATTGAAGTATACAATATAAATATTATTAATGGCAACTTTATACATCTTTTCACAATTTAATTTTATGTATTTTAGGAACACTTGCAACCCTCCAGGAGAATTTCTAACTACTCTGTCTCTTAGGAATTTTATTAACTATTAATTTTACAGCATATATAAGGAATATAATTATTAAAATATACAATATAATTATTAATAACAACTTTTTACATTTTAATTTATTTTTATTTTATGAATATATGAAGCAATCTAGGTACATTTTTAGCATGCTATCCTTTTGAAATTCATAAACTATTGACTTTACAACATATAAAATGAGAATTAGTTAAACTTAAGATCGAAATTGCATAATCTGTCAGTTTCGTATAATTTTAGATGTTTTATGCAAGTAAAATTAATCTTTTCGTTGCGGTTATTTATTTTTATCAATATTTTTTAAAGTCCTTTTAATATATGTATTTGATAAAACCTTTCATTTTCAAGGATTTATTTTAAGATTTACCTTCTGTACTATATTGAGTATAGTTTTTTTTTTGATAAAAATAATGAGAGACAAAGTAGCTTTTTCTTTTTTAGTTAACTTGCTTTTAATACAGAATAGAAACACTGAAACTTTATAATATTAGAAGATTCTGAAATGTTTAGAGAAAGATTGTAAGATACAATAAAATTTGTTACTCGATAAGTTCACTATTTAATTTTTTAAAATATTGTTTAGTAAAAAGTATGATGGAAAAGACATTGAAATTTTTTTATTTGTTTAGGCAGGGCCGGTTCCAACAATTTTGCCGCTTCGGGCAAATATGTAAAATGCCAACCTTTCTGGATTTTTTTTTTTTTTTTTTGCAAAGCAGTGTAGTAACATAAAAAAAGATATTTGTTTCAATCATTTAAAAAATTTTACACCTCTTACCACTTATTACCATGAAGTGCAAAAATGAAACACTCAATTTTTGACGTATTTGTCCTTTTTAACATATTAATAGCACAAATAAAATAATAGAATCCCCGCTTTTACTTTTATAATAGGTAAGAGAAAATCCTGTCAAAAAAGGTATATCTGACTAAGTTTCACTACATACTTAACAAACTGCTAAGCATCCTAATCTTTCTTAAAATACATATATACCTATCTTACACATTTTACTTGCACTGGTTGGCATTGTAATTAAATTTAATAGAAAAATAATAAATAATAATTATGTTGCTAGAAAAAATCTATAATCTAAGCTATAAAAAATTAACTTTGGTAAAACATTTTATACAATTTTTTGCTAATAAAGCAAGTATTTTACAAATGAGACAAAATGCTGTCCCTAAAATATTATATAGGTAGCTATGCTTTTTTTTGATAGGATTTTCGCTGACCTATTATAAAAGGATAAAGTAGTGATTCTTTTATTTTATAGCTATTGCTATTAATAAGTTAAAAGTGACAAAAACGTACAAAATTGAGTATTTCTTTAAGGCAATTCAATGTAATGAGAATAAGTGGTGGGATTTGTAAATTTTTTTAATAAAAGAAATAAATATCTTTTTTTATGTTTCCCGGACAAGAAGGGTCTAATGCAGGGCTCTAGACCCGCCGTTGGTTTAGACTATGCAATTGTTTTAGAATCTTAATGTTTCACATGTAAAAATAATACTTATAAACATATTTTAATATCATGTAAGATGAATCATTCCTGCTAGCATTCTATTAAATGAAGAACGAATTATTATATTAAATTTTCTAAAAATTTTGAAAAATGTATCAATACCAATATAGTAATAATTTATAGAATTTAAAATATTAGTTTATTGTGCTTTGAACCTGGAAAATTTACGCTGCTTATTTTATGAGACATTATTTATATTGATCTAAATGAACTTTTAAGGACAATAGAACATATTTTGATGACCTAAATTGGCTGTGGTTAAGTGTGTATTAGTTTTGGAATTGCAGCTATAAATTGACCAACTTTAATTATGTTAAAAGTGTTATAATTATTACATATTCTTCAACATATCTTTTTAAAAGTCTAATTAGATGTAACTAAATAGCTTAGTTTCAAGAAATCCTGTAAAAATAATTACATAGTAATTCACATAGAAAAAAAATTTCAGTTGTAAAACTGACACATTCTGAACCTCGCGTGATACCGAAAGTCCTCCAAGTTTTCATTTCTTACATCTCTTTTTGCCTATTTGTAGTCGAATCAATCATCTTAACGTCGAAATATATATGTTTATAATTATATAGCTCTTTACTTTATAAATATGTAGTAACAAGAACCATGTTATTGGAGAGAAAAAAGGAAGAGACAAGAGATTTCTAGTTCTGACAGCTGTCGTATCATTTCTATTATTTACTTATACTTGACCTTTCTGTTTATTATTCTTTACTCTCGTTTGATTTTACCTCGTTATGGTGGTACAGAATTAAAGCATTTGTAACTGCTAATAGTTAGTTATACAAGATATGCAATGTGCAATTGTCATATATACTTTTCTAAAGACCTTTTATTTATACAAAAATATTTTTTAAGTATTAAAAGATATATATTCACATAATAAAAATAAACACGTTTTTGTTTTTAAATATTTTATAAAAAGGACATTTCCAATTCCGAAACATTTTTTTTAAATTACGATAAAAATTGTGAATGAAATGCATTCCAATGTTCTACGAAAGATTCATTTTTGAAAAAATATTTTTGAATTGCACATTTAATGTAATTTTATTAGTCAAATTTTTGAATTTCCAAAAATATATACTACATTTTTTAGCTATCATGCTACATTTTTGCACTAAATATTTACAATTTTAGCTTGATTGTTTTTCTAAGATTTACTAAAATACATCTCAGACTACGTTTTGCATCCTAAGGGGTAATGATACCGGGACCTACTGCTTAAAGCCGATTCCAAACGGCTACGAACATACGGTAAGATTCGAACTCACGAACGAAGAATAGAGTTCTAACGATTCGGTCATCGTCGGCAACGAATAAATGTAATACTAATTTAAGCGTAAATTATTAATTTTTAATATTTAATAGATGTATGTAAGAGAAAAAATCATTGCTTCACTTAATAATAAATAGTATAGAAAAAAATTCTTTTTTTTTCGATTTTTTTCTTTCGCAGTTTTAAATAAAAAGTAAAATTATCCTTAGTTTATTACAACAAAGAAGGAAGTACCTCGCTCGTATTTAAAGTTTCTTTTTGCGGTGAGGTACAACTTTCAAAATACTACTTTTTTATTTCTCCTGCCCCAAAAATTAAAATTATAATTTGAACTAATAAAAATAATTCATTATATTAATAAAATAAGGTACTGTGTTTCCTTAAATTGTTTTTTTTAAAGTTTTTCAATCGAGGTAATAATATATTCCAAATTTTAAGAACAATGTAAAAAATTCAAGAAAAGACAATTTCTGAAACTTAACTTTTAGAACTAAAACATTTTGGACGTTGAAGTTAGTATTATTTAAAAATAACATTAAATGTTCAATTTCAATAAATAGTTTTATAAGCTTAGAGACAATTAAAGAAATGGAGGTATTTGCGCCCATTCCATTTATTATGCAGGTATTTTTTCATCTTTTGAGTATAATTCTGAATAATGTAAATTATTCTATTAAAATCCGTACAAGAGATTTTACTCTAGTTAATCTTTAAGATCACTGTTAATGAAACCTTAAAACAACTTGAAAAATCTTCAAGATAAAAATTTGAAATTTAGCTCGTACAAAAGATTATAAATATAATTTTAACTAATGAAAAGAATTGATTACATGAACAACATTTTGGGTACTTATATAATGTTCCCATAAAATTCCTATTTATAGTTTGTAGTATTTTATTCTGAATTTTAATAGCAATGTAAAAAATCTAAAAAAGAAAATTTCTAAACTCAATTTTACAACTGAAAAATTTTTAAAGAAAATTATAAAACAAAACATATAATTATAAATATTTATCTCCATTCTCTTCGATATTCATATTTTTAAAACATATATAATTATTCATTCAGTTTTATTTATTTTATAAAGTTACACACAATTAAGATAGATATTAGTATTTGCATATATGTTTATATCATGTTCTTGGATAACTTCAAATTTTATGTTTACTGCAATTTCCTTTCAGACTTTATACGTCATACAATCTCATTAATAATATGATTTTCCTAAATATTTCTGTAATTCGTTATCCTTAGATTGAAAGAAATTTTTTTTAAAATGCTGAATATTTTAAAAGTAAGATTCGGGATAGAAACCCTTTCTCCGTTAATCTCTACGATTGTATTTACAGTAGCCATGAGAAACTGTTGTAAATTCTTTAGTAAATCGCAATAAATATTATTTATATATCCATATGATTATAAAGTTTTGATATACCATAAATTAATTAATTATTAATGCTTGAAAAAAATGGCAAGCATAGTTCTATACAGTTTTAACTAAGGATTACTTTCAATTTAAATGTTTAAAATTGTAAGTATTTAAATCTTTCCGAATATAATAGATAACCACATAATTTATTACTGTATTTTATTATATTTATTACTATATGTTTAAGCCTCTGCATTAAAACTATTATTAAATCATCTTACAGAGAAATTCAAACTGTTTCTTTTAATTAAAAGTTTTCATCCTACTTTTCCTCAAAAAATTATCTCAAAGATATTTATTACAGTAATAAGTAAAAAAATGAAAGAGAACTGCAGTATAATGACTTTTAATTAATAAAATGCCATTGAGGAGAATGGGGATAAAATGCAAAATTTTTCTTACCTCCGTAGATGAGTCGAATTAACTCGAAGATAATAAGGAGAAACCTCAAGGGCTGCATGCTTTCCGGGAGAAAACGTACAACTGACTAGAGAAGCTTACCTGAGTAGTATTTATTCAAGGCCAGAGGGCGCTGTAGCCACCTTAAGCTTTTTCCGAAGATTTTGAGGTAACACGGCGAGGTCACAATATGGCGGGTGGACGGATGGGTTTCCTGTCAGTGATGCCAATTAGACTCTTCCAAAGAGGAAATAGAAAAAAAAAATTAGTTTCTAAAGTTGGGGAAGTTATAAAATATCATTTGTTCAATAATTACCCCCTCTTTCTTGATATAAGTATTTTCTGGTATTAGAACAGGTATAGAGCTAAAAACGTATGGAAGAGAAAATAAAACTTTTACTTCACTGTCTATACAGGGCATTAACGAAGAGAAACTTTTATCCGAATACACAAAGTTGTAGCTTAAACGCTTGACATACAAATAAAACAGAATTTGTTGAGTTTAATTTGGTTATAGTTATAAACAAGCTGAGAAAGAGAATATTTTTGTTTGAAGTTTGGCATCTTATATTTAACTCAAACATTGTCATTTCTGTTATTTGTCATCATATTTGTATCTATCAGTCTAAATAATTGCATAGTATAGCAGATTACTACCATACTGAATACTGCTTTTAATGAGCTTCTGTTGAGAATGTACAAGGATGGACATCTTGAACATTATAAGCAAACCAGAATTCCCAAATGAATGAAGAAACCGAGTAAAATCCTGCATGGTGTCCTCAAAAAACAGCTCTTGACGAGATAGACTTATTAAAGCTTAAAATAGCACATGGAATTAATGGTGATCTGAACTCGTTACTCTATGTCAAGTGATTAATATTTCTAAGATTTCGTTTCACCTTATGCTGTTACTTACTTTATTTCATTTATTACATACGAACAATTTAATACCTAAGAAAAATCTTGAACATTATAAGCAAACTAAAACTACCGCATGAATGAAGAAACTGAGTAAAACCCTACAAGGTGTTCATAAAAAACAGCTCTTGACGAGTAGATTCGTCAAAGCCTAAAATAGCAGATGGAATTAATGGTGATCCGAACTCGTCATTCAATGTCAAGTGGTTAATAATTCTAAGATTTCGTTTCACCTTATGCTTATTTTATTTCATTTATTTCATACAAACAATTTAATACCTAAGAAAAATCTTGAACATTATAAGCAAATCAAAACCACCGCATTAAAAAAAAAACTAAATAAAACCCAGTATGGTGTCTACCAAAAACAGTTCTTGACGAGTAGACTCGTCAAGGCCTAAAATAGCAAATGGAATTAGTGGCGATCCGAACTCGTCATTCAATGTCAAGTGGTTAATAATTAAGATTTCTCTTCACCTTATGCTGTTACTTATTTTATTGCATTTATTACATACAAACAATTTATTACCTAAGAACAATTTTTTAATACAGATTACAGATCATAAGTTTCACTGGACATCCAGGATGTCATACAGACATTAACGAGACTTTATAGATGTTAGATGGCTATCCAACGGAACCTGCTACCGAAATTAAGATATTAGTTAAAAATTTCAGTTCATTTTATAAAATTTAATGCTTTTGTCTTCTGCTTCTTTTAGAGATATCAGATTATTTTTCTACTAATTTCTCTGGGTAGGAAAAAGAGTTTTAAACTTGTGAAAACAGACGTACCGTGTAGAAGTCGGAATAGATTTAAACATGAAAAAATATCTCTTTTGTATGCTCGTGTGTGTTCAAAGGTTTCAGTTTAGAGATAATCCTTCAAGGCATTTTGCCGTTTTAGATAGTACTGCATCGGTTCCCATGCTTTTAAGTAGGAACCTGAGTAATAAAATTCCTGAAACCTCCGTTTGACAGGAAGGAATCTTAAGATATTTTGATACAGAAAAATTCCCGGTATCATGAGTTACAACCTACGTGTTGAAACGTAGAGAGTTGTCATAAAAGACATATGTGGCATTTACATTTGCATTCCTATTTAATCAATGATTTAGAGCTATTTATGCTCACATAATGAATTTAGTTAATAAGAAGAATATTTAAAAATTTATCTTTAAGCTCTCTTGCATTATAGGCTTTCTTAAGTAATGAGTTTATATCATATGTATCAAAATTTTCAAGTTAAAAATGAAAATTTTACCACGCATTAATTCTTAACAGATAATAGATTTTTTCCTCTCAATGCGGGGGCACTAGCCTCTATTCATGCATTAACCACCACAATGTTGGAGGTTGATTGGTCCTTTATATTACGAGAGAACCAAGCAGAGGGACTACTGTACTTCCTAAAAATAGGTCAATACACATGACAACCAAGTCTTTCGCGGAATGTGAACCCACACCGTTTAGCGTGGTAGTCATAAGATTTAACCAATGTGCAAACCGGGTGGCAACAGTAGAATTCTCTAGTAAACTACTGCAATTCTATCCTTAATAAAATGGAAAATAATCATTAATTCCTGTCTGTGCATCCTAATTTATTTTTATTACCTTTGTGAAATAAAGCATTTAAATTTTTCAGTGAACTGAAATTAACTCTGCTTTCTAGGACACTATACTTTGCAAAGAGTTTCCTATTATTTTATATACATGCATATATATATATATATATATATATATATATATATATATATATATATATATATATATATATATATATATATATATATATATTTATATATGTATATATATATATATAATATATATATATATATATATATTTATATATATATATGTATATAAATATGTGTATATATATATGTATATATATATATATATGTATATATATATATATATATATATATATATTTATATATATATATATATATATATATATATATATATATATATATATATATATATATATAATATATATATATATATATATATATATGTATATAAATATGTGTATGTATATATATATATATGTATATATATGTATATAAATATATATATATATATATATATATATATATATATATATATATATATATATATATATATATATATATATGTATATATATATATATATATATATATATATATATATATATATATATATATATATATATATATATATATATATATATATACTGTGTGTGTATGTATGCTTACATATATATTACAGCTAATTTGATAAACCTTTTATTTTTAAATATTCTGCCTAAATGAGCGCTAAATGTTAAAAATTTCAAGATATTCTAAAACTTGAGTCGAAGCAACCACAACCTCTGCTGCAAATTTCATGTTGTATAGTTAGAAGAGCACTGATTAATATTTACATTTTAATTATTTACAATATTTTGTACCAAAATATGTATATATTTGTACCAATATTTTGACACTAATAAGCATATTGAGTAATTTAGAAGTGAATAAAATTCAATTTTACAACCATACTCACATTCTGCAATCGGAAAAAATAACTAGTTGTTTAGAAGCTAAAACTGCTAATCTTTTGTGGCCTAATTTTATGATCGAAGCATCGATTTTTTGATTTTGACCTAGAATAAAAGTTTTTGTTGTTCATCTGTCAAATGTCTTTATAATTTTGATTTATCTTATTTATGACTGGAGTTATGCCTAGTTTTATATTATCTGCTGCTGAATTTTGACTCCTGAAATTAATAAAATCTTCCTTTACAGATCTTTTCTTTTAAAGTTTCCTGTAACTTAACAATGTAAGTAAATAAAAGCTTTAAGTATATTTCCTTGAGAATTTTAAATTTTAAAACATAGTATGTCTATAAAAAGTTTGGTACATTTTAATGTTTAATAACTTATAAAATAAAGAAGATGAATTTATAACAACAATGATTAGACAGATTCAAAAAGTTTTTTTGTCCTTTTTTAATAAACCTCGACAATTGTTGTTGATGACAAACATATCGACATCCACAACAATAATTGCAGTGTGAAAATTTGGAGTTTAATAATTTACAAAATTATAAAGAACTTTTAAATAATAAAGACATTAAATTTCAAAATGTGACATATAGCAATAGCTGCTACGGATGCCAACATGTTTGTCCATACCTGGCTTGAAATCCACTTCAAGTTTTATATATTCTCAGTGAGAAGCTGACGAGGAAGCTTATTAACAAGGGCATTATAACTTTTTCAATACATTTAACAATTAATGTGATTAGTTCAAATCTATCTATAATATTTTTATTATTTATTAAAGACGATATAAAATAGATAGATTTATACTAATGACATTAATTGATGTATAAATTCATAAAGTTTAAACCTTTTTTCAGTAAACTTCCTCGTTATCACTCGTCTTCGCACGGAGACTGTAAAAATGGTAGTAGATTTCAAGTCAGGTACAAGTAAACATGTTATCATGACAGCAGTTACTGCAGATAATGACACATTTTAAGGTTTAATAATTCGTAAAAACTCTTCATTGTTTTCTAATTTTATATTAATTAAAAGTTCTTGATTATTTATGAATTAATAAACTCCAACATTTTTCAATAGCCGCTGTTGTGAAATCGTTCCGTGAAATCGACTACCGTATTTTCATTTGCCGTGCGATGTCTTATGTTTAAGAAGAAGTATTTTGACAAGTCTAATAAACTTTTTGAATCTATCTAAGAATTAATGTTATCAATTTAATCAATCAATTTAATTAACTGTATTATTTTATGAGCTATTAAACATTACGTTTTGTCGGATCTTTTATAAACACCCAGTACGTATGGCGACTTGTATTTTTTATACTATTTTATACCTGCTTGTTTTAATAATAGACTCAAAACTAAAGATTTTTTGGCCACATAAATTCTGCTGATTTAGAAAATATTTAATAAAATATTTCTGCTCATAGATCTAAAGCTAATATTTAATCAACGTCCAGTACGAATCTAGAAAGTTATTACTAAATAGTTATTGATTTTGGGACTGCTTCTAGATAAAAGTACAACTGATGTAAAGAACACAATTAAGCAATCTTGTCTTGAACTTATGTTCTAGGAAATAACTAAAATCTTTACATGGCAAATCACGCAATCCCAATGACAGTATATGATCATCAATGATAGTATATGATAAAGGTGGTATATTTATAAAATTAAAGAAAGAGTATTTGTTGGTCTCAAAACAATGAAATTTGAGTGTGTAGAATCCAGTATGTCATTTTAATATCACCTCTAATATGATTTTCAGTCCTAGTAAAACTGAACATCATGATAAATTTATTTGCATTAAAGGAAAAAGAAAATTTATATTTTTTTATATGTAGGATTTAATAAATTGACTTTCTTCCATTAATGTCCAGACAAATACAGGAAAACGCATAAAAAAATTGCAATTTCACATAGAAAAAATTTGCATTATAAATTTAGGGAATTTCAAAGCATTACGAGATATAAGTATTCTTTATCAGTCGTATCGATATTTTTTCAATTTTTCTCAGCTTTGGAATTTTTATCACTTTGATTTATTAAACACAAGAGTAGAAAACAAAGGGAAATTCAAATGGTTTGAAATTTAGGAAGTGATGATGCTCAAACCAAACTGCAGGGAATGCACTATACTCATTGTTAAAGTTAATTATTTTCTGATTTACGAACTTTTAAGCCAAAAACTGTCTAATATTTCAAAACATTTTTGAATAGGAATGTATTTGGGTTCTTTTAGCTCCATAGATATTATGTTGATTACCATGGTATAGTCTATTATGCGAAAAACTGTTTTGAAAATGAAATGATTTGCTTATTTACGTGATGAGCTCTGGTTTAAAGAGTTTTGAGGTCGCATTTGCCTGTTCTTTTGAATATATTTACTTTTTTTGTATCTGTGATTTGTTTTCAATTGAACTCATGGTTCAATTGATTTTATTTTGATTTTAAGGGAATGTTTTTTTTCTCTGTGGCTGCAAATGATTCTCAGTGTTCTTTTTGCAGATACAGTGCATTGCTTTACTGATCTGTGTGGATAGTTTGCATTTGTTATTAAATCGATATTATGTTGATTTTAAAGAAATAATTTTCTTTTTTTTCAGTGGGTGCAAATGATTTTCAGAATTCTTTTTGAAAATACAATGGATTGCTTTACTGATGTGTGTGGATGGTTTGCATTTGTTATTAAATCGATTTTATGTTGATTTTAAGGAAATAATCTTCTTTTTTTCTGTGGGTGCAAATGATTTTCAGTTTTCTTTCTGTAAATATAATACATTTCTTTACTGATATGTGAAGATGGTTTGCATCTGTCATTATATCTTATTGTTCATTAAAATTTTTAAATTTATTGTGTAATTTAAGGTATCCATCTACGTTCGGAGAACTTTTTCCTTTAAACGTAGAAACTGGTTCGTGTTTTTACATTTTTAGATTTATTTTTTATGTTATCATAGAAAATTGCACTTAAAAAAATTTATTCATGGAGAAGTTTTTATAAAATTTCTAATAAATAAAGAAAATTTAGTAAAAATATATGGTTTTTTTCAAAAGTCTAATTTTTTAATAAATTAAATTATTTCAATATTTTTGATGCAACACATTTCTTATATACTGGACTAGTGAATCACCTAAAATCTTTGCTTAATTTACATTTGGTAAAAAAGTTTGGTCCTTCAAATTCATACACATTGAATTTTTAACGAATTTTCATTACCTTTATATATAACTATGAGTGTAACATCATTAAAAATGATCCAAATTTAAAGCTTTTAGGTCATTTACTAGTACATACTATTAAAAGCATTCATAATAATTTTCAACAAAATATTTTAAGAACTTTTTGAGAAATCATATTTCAAGTTTCAACAGTTTATTAAAAATACCGTTCTGAGAAAAACACATTTGAAGCTTATGAACGCAACTTTAACTATTAAAGAATTAAAATACATGTTTAAAATTTCCCATACTTTCTTGCTTCAAAACTTTCTAATTGCCAAGTTGCTAATTATTAAAAATACTAGAAAAATGTTTAAACTAATCTTGATGAAAATTTAAAAAGTTTTGTCTTTAAAAGGCTTTAAATTCACAACTTCCGGTTCTGAAGTCGCTACTTCCGTTTTGTTTTGCAGCTGTCACAGATGATTAAACAGCTGTAACTTTTCTTTAAAAGCACGCAGAGACAAAACAAAAGCAGATTTAGAAGCCTAAAAATTGAAATTTTACAATGGAGAAATAAAAAAATTATGATTTTTGGCAAAAAAAATGACGTTTTTAACGTAGACGGTTACCTTAAGTAATTGTAATCCTTGGTATGTGAATGGCAAATGTGCTGGTTTGTAACTTTGTCTAGGTAGATAAGTTCGTTTTATAATTTTTAAAACTTATGAATTCCCTGATATATCATCGGATTATCCCTGATATATCCCTGATATATCATCATTTTTCGGATAGGGAGGAGGAATTCTTCCATTGCACATGATAGGCCTGTTTTGAAAACTTGCAGCTCCGTTTTCCACCTACTAGGCAGAAGACTAATTCCCTTTAATGGTTTGGAGCACTAAGTCTACATTTTTGCTAGACTAGGGCTAATGAGACCGGAACCTACTACTTAAAACCGACTCAAACGGCTACGAACATCCATGCCACAGTAGGATTCGAACCCACGAAATTCAGTACCGAAGATCAGCATCCTAACCATTCTGTCATCTTTCGGTTACCTTTGATGAGCTAGGTTGGTGCGACTGTTAATGTGCAGTTGCTAAGGTGCAGCACTTACATTTCTCATACAGCGAGTTCGAAGAGTGCAAGGAAGTCCGAAAATCAACTAGCTATCGATTATACAAACTTGACCAGTCATCAAAGGCAGTAAATAAAAGAAACTTGAACCCACAAAAATCCAGAACCGAAGATCGGTATCCTAACCATTCTGTCCTCGTTCTTGTATCTTTGATGCGCTAGGTTGGTGTGACTGTCAATGTGCAATTGCTAAGGTGCAGCACTTACATTTTTCATAGGGATAGTTCGAAGAGGGCAAGGAAGTCCGAAAATCAACTAACTATCGATTATACAAACTTGAACAGTCGTCAAAACCAGTAAACAAAAATAACCTGAATAAAATGGTTTGGTTTGGAGTGCTACGGTCTACTTTTTGCAACACGAGGGCTAATGAGACCGGGACCTACAGCTTAAAGCCGATTCCGAACGGCTACGAACTCCCATGCCACTGTGGGATTCGAACCCACGAACTCCGGCATCGAAGGCCAGCACCCTAACCAATCGGCCATCGCTCGGCTGAACAAAATGAAAAACTGAAATAAAATTAAATGTGCATTAAGCTGGGTTTTCTTTTCTACTTTGACTTTATGTTTTTCCTTCTCTTGCTCGTTCTCCTTACAAAAACATTGTCAATTTTACAAAGCAGTGATGTCAGTAATGTAGCCAGATTTTTTTTTTCAGGGAGAGTCAAAGTCTTAATCCAAAGTACAGTGCACCTTAAATGCACAAAAATATTATTTACACACACACAAAGTACAGACACACATACAAAAATCTTATACATGCATCCATAGTTGTGAATGTATATATGAATACGTCATAAAACGGATCAGCAATTCAGCAACGCAAATACCTTGAAAAAATATATTTGCAATCCGATTGCGTGTTTTATTTTATGCTTTAAATATTTACTAGGCTTAAAATTGTCTGGCAAATACTGGAGGGTATTTAATTTATGCTGTATTATTTACCAGATAAAATTAAACTAATTTTATGAATAACAATGAAGATAAAAAATATCGAGAAAGGAATTGTGGCAAATCATTTTATTTTTCTTTTACAAAATTGTATACCTTATATGACATCAAATTCGAAGACAGTATGGCATAAGAAATTTATAAACTACCGTTTTATAGAACCAAATTAATTCTTCTAGCTTTTAAGACCCACCTTGTTCTAACTTTCATTTACATTTATAGTGACTTATCCCTATATGCACCAAAATTAATGCTAAATTTCTTAACCTACTTTGATCAATTCTAATTCGAAGAAACGTTTTTATACTTTACATGGTTGAAAACTATTGTTCAACACTTTCAATAGAAACCAATAGTGCGCTGAAACTTTTAATAAGTTTAAAAAATCATGTAATGCATATACTGAAAATATTTTGGGGAGAGTCCAGACCACCCCCAGACTCTTTACCCCATTAAATACGTTCTTGAGTGATGTAAGTATTTATTTTGAAGGCTGACTGTTTAGTGACTTGATTTTCGTTTGGTTTGGATTGCTACGGTCTATTTTTTGCAACACGAGGGATAATGAGACTGCGACCTACAGCTTAAAGCCAATTCTGAACGGCTACGAACACCTATGCCACAGAGGGATTCGAACCCACGAACTCTGGTTCCGAAGCGATTTGATTTTAGAATATTTTTTAGTTTATTTTGCTACATAAAATACGAATGATTGCTTGCAACTTGTGAACAAATAAGAAAAATCCTAGTGTTTTATGACAGTTCTTAACATCTACAATCATTTACGCTCACAGTGTGATTCGAACAGGCAAGGTCACTCTACCTAGTCGGCTAACGTTTAGCTACCATAAAAATTATTAAAAGCTTCTATATATTTCCTCTTTTATGCTATCTCTAATCATTAAACGGGAATAAAAAATAAAATACTAACGTGTTTCAAAATACCACTTCGGAAGGTAGGTGGCTACTTTAAAGTGACCAAAAATAATTCAGGTAATTTACTAGTAAATTTCTAACGACTATGAATGTACAATATTGTAAAAATTGAAAGTATGGAAAAATTCGTTGTTCCAATTCATAAAAAAATGCATTTTTTATGCATTATTTTTTTATGGAGGGGAATTAAAAAAACCTGACCATTTAAGGAATTTTAATATAATATTTATAAGCAAAACAATCAGAAGATTTTGCTTATCATCTATTGAATATGTTTACAAAATTTGGAGCACCAATCATTTTACAAAGTTTAAATGTATCTTGTTTTATGTTATTTTTAATGTCCTGAAGAAGTTTAGTTTGGTTTTGTTTGGAGTGCTACAGTCCACTTTTTGCAACACAAGGGCTAATGAGACCGGGACGTACAGCTTAAAGCCGATTCCGAACGGCTACGAACATCCATGCCACAGTGGGATTCGAACCCAGGAACTCCGGTACCGCAGGCCAGCACCCTAACCAATCGACCATCGTTTGGCCTGAAGAATTTTCTAGAACGTCAGATAAACTCAGATTTGTACATGGAATATAAAATATTCTTTCTTAGCCAGTTACATCATTTTCAAGTCATTACCCAGCAGAGAATTTTATCTCATTTAGCATACTCCATAGATAATTATTGATAATAGTGAATAGGATAAATTTATAACATTTATTACATTTACCGGAAAAAGTGGGTATTATTAATAATAACCAGATTTAAAACACACATACATACACATATATATCATTGTATGTATGTATGTGTGTATACACGAAAATACAATCTCAGCTACTGTTGTACTAAGGAATGAAATATATTCTAAAATAAAATATTATGATCAGGATGATAACAAATGAGTTTTAATAATTTATGACAGCCTTTCTATTCAGGGCAAAGTAGTTTAAATTCAATAAATGCCATAAATTAAGTATAATAGATGAAACTTTATAAGTAATATGTATGATTTATATGCTTCTGATTCTTTTTGATATCATACTAAGACTTTCCTGGCGACACCGTATCATTCTTTGCCGACAGTTGAAATTCACTCCCAAAACAAAACTACTAAACACAGCTTCATCTTGAAACTCGTGTTTTTTTTTACTTGAGGTCGTTGTCCTATAAGATGAACAACTATGGTGGTCTTTATTTTTTAAATTTCATTCATTAAAACCTGGCTTCCCTCTACTTCCGTTGCATACTTTGTCGGGCCCGGTTTATATTATAAGTTAATACTCTAAATCAAAAGAAGAATAACTGGACTGAATTTTGAAGTATTCCATGCTTTCTTTTCCCACGAGAAGGGTTTATAATGACTAATTGTAAAGCTGATGTCATGTTTTACCCTAAAACATGCCCTTTGGACATTTACCTTTTTCGAATGATTTTTTACACGCATACGGATGCAATAAAACCTCCACGCGTATCTACCACGACGGAAAAGCATCCTGCTAACCGCAATAGTAAACTAGGATCCTCATTACAGGCGTCTTCATTCAAAATATTTATTACATAGAATGAACTTGCCAAAAATTGGCCACACGACAAGATATTGTATCTAAATCTGATCGCCGGGAGCAGATAACAAGTGAAGGTTAACGGATTAAAAGCAAATAAATAGAGCATACTAATCAAAATAAAAGAATCATGCTAGCCATTTCAAAGCTCTTTGTAATGTCTCTTGCATGGGAATAAACTTTTACAGAAAAGTACATTCTCCTATTTGGAGGTAGAAGATAATTTATGATCCAAAACTAATGATAGATAGTATGTTTCTCATACTTTCAATGGTGTTATAAAACGCATTTGAGATATTAATAGTGCGTAAGTACTAAATGATAATCATTAGATAGACATGGGAGATGATGTATATGTGAAAAGTGTTCATTATTGAATTATCAATCCACGCTAATGGTAAGACATTACTTATTTGAGTAACATAAAATGCGTTCTTTATAAAGGTTAAATGAAAGAGAAATGAAATTATCTAAATGGAAATAAATCTACGGCTGTTGAATAATGAAAGTACATGTAAAGAAAAAAAATAATAAAATGCATTTACTTTATACTCGAATAGATAGATAGTTAGAAAATTTCCCTTTTCCTCTCGGAGTACTCTGGATTTGGGGTTTCTCCGATGAATTTCGTCTTGTTCCAAATGCAAATTAAGTGTAGATACCCATTTTCACTATTTATGGGGAAGGATTGTCTCCATGAATGCCTTCTAAGTAACGAATTCATACTTGTGTCATAAATAAGGGGAGCAAAATATTCCCCATAGGATCGCATTTGGCTTAGGAAGCAGAAAACTGGATTCTGCTGTTGAAACCGGAAAGAAATTGAAAACTCTTACTTTCTGAAGAACTAATGTATGTATATATATCTAATATATCAAAATTATTACCCATAAAATATCTGTCCCAAACTATCTTTTACAACCATCTCCTTTTTTATACCTAATTTCTTCACCATAAAATGTCAGATAAAAGAGTGGTCTCTGATTTAATTTCTTTTTACCCATCTCTCAAAATTAATGCTGGAATAAATGCTAAATTTCTGTCCTCTGGTAGCATTTTTCAGTTGTCTAATTAAAATGGTATAGCTTCTATAATAATTAAATTGCTTCCTCTTAGTTTTCAAGTTAGTTTAAATGATTATGGCTCACTCTTGCTTCCCAAAAATTCCTGAACAACCGCCAGTGTTAAGGGAACAAAATCACGTTATTTGCTTGCCTTGATGCCGATACTGACGAAAGATGTGTGCAATCTTCGACATTCTATTCAGAGCTGTTGTACTGTACTAATGGTCAGTTGATCGCTGCATTTCGAATCCTAAAGTTATAAACGTAAAGTTCTAGAGTTCTGGGCTTGTGTTTGTGATGACTTCAAGATTGCAGATTAACTAGGATTCTTTTTTATCTAGCAAGTTCATTCAAGCTAAATAATCTCTCTCTCTCTCTTTCACACACACACACACACACACACACACACACACACACACACACTATATATATATATATATATATATATATATATATATATATACATATACATATATGCATATAAACTATCGATTATACAACTGCTGGACAAGGTGAAGCCTAATTAGCTTAGCAGTAATAAAAATGCAGTCAGGCCTCATTGAAGAGAACGGCACAAGTCTAATTAAAACTTTATTTTAGAGCTGCTAAGACGGAAATCTTTACTAGTCAACGACAGACAAAAGAAAGAGGCAAAAATCATTCTGTTCCAACAGAGGTGCACCCAAGAGTGAAGGCAGAAATAATTTTCCCAAGGGGCAAGAAACTTAGTCAGCGAATTAAACTGTTAAGATCAGGAAAAACGCGGAGCCATTTGCCGGTGACAGCTGGAAAACGTGTTGAATGGAGAGAAAATTTACATCTATTAGACAAAAGGCTTTGAGAATTGTATCGAAAGAATTTTAAGTCGAGGACACTCCTTTGATTAAGACATTTAGAGCCTGGGGAAAAGATTTTAAGGAATTAGAATGGAAGAGAGGAGGTTTTTAAGGAAATATTAAAGTGAAATAATTTTGATATATATTACATATATATATATATATATATATATATGTGTGTGTGTGTGTGTGTGTGTGTGTGTGTGTGTGTGTGTGTGTGTGTGTGTGTGTGTGTGTGTGTGTGTGTGTGAGAGAGAGAGAGAGAGAGAGAGAGAGAGAGGAGAGAGAGGGAAAAAGTAATGATATTTTAAAATTAACTAGCTTAATTATAATTGTATTCTAAAATTAATTTCTGCCGATTTTATCCTTATAATTAAAAATTTTGGCGAAATGGCTTTGTTTCTCTTCTAACTGGGGTTTCATTTAATGACTTCGCTAACAACAAAATTAAATCTTGCTTGGTTTAATTATTCTTATATAACTCCTTTACATAACTTAGTTTTAATTCTAATCTGCCCTCATAAAAAACCCTTAACACTCACATTAACTGGCTCACTTGCCCCCTCTCATCAGTATAAAAGTAAATGTAAAACATTTTAGCGAGAGACCCCCCCCCCCCCATAGATGGATTCCGTGAATAAACTAAACTTTTCTATCTAATCAATGACTACCTAAGCCAAAGACTGCGTGATAGATACCATTCTGACTTTATAGTTGGTTAAAACACTCATTACATACAAACATCTATATGTAATTCTCAAATTAGCCCTTCACAAATTTAAAAAATCCATATTAGCTAAGGTGCAGTCGTAAGTTCAAACTTAGCAGTAAGTTAAAAAAAAGAATTTTGGAAAAGAGAAATGCAGTTTATTATAGAATCATCTCCCTAAGGCTTTGGGGTAGAAAAACCCGTATATCACAATTTATAGGTGTATGAGTGAGCCAAACAGGGTTCTTAATTATTAATGATATGGGGGACGCCTTATAACACGCTGGAAGAAAACTAGTTATATAAAGTGTTTACTAGCTGTATAATGGAGGGCCAAGTCAGCAGGAATTAATTTTGGTGTTTTCGTATTTGCCACCTCGATAGAAAGAACAAATCAATTTTATTAAATTACTTTGCACATGCGCGAACAATGTAATTTTTACACATGCATAATATGTTAACCTAACATATAGGATAAGCTAACCAAAAATTTTGGTTGAATAACTATTAGTTGCAACCTTAATAATCTGTATAAATCTTAAGATATAATCCAATGCGATTTTCTGTTAAGTGTATTGTACCTCTTTGCAGCAGTTGAAATTTTTCAGTATTATCAACATTAAATAACTGATACAATTTTTTAAAAAGGCATTATCACTAAAACTGCCTTAAGTATGATACATAACGTGAAAGTCCCATATCATTTAAAGATCACTAAAAATTTCCTAAAATAAATACTGATAAATTGAACATTTTTAAAGATATTTATACAGTTTTATATAATTTGCCCTACATATTGGGATATCAAATTGTAAAAAAATATAAAAATTATATGTTTTTGCCTAAGAGTATTTAAATGTTATTAAGTTATGTGTCATGAGATATATAATGTATATCTATTCTGATTGAAGACCTATTCTGATTGATTCAGGGTGTTGTATCAACTGTAGTAACAAATTAAAAATTTTACTGAACCCGTAATATTACGGGCTGTATGGTAGTTCTTTAATAACACTGTGAATTTTAAAAATCTCATAGTTTTGCCATTTCAAGAAGCATATTTTTTAAAATAACAAAAAATATGCATCAATTGAAAAAAAGGCCTGCACATAGCTATGGAATTCTATAGCAATATTTTAATTCTTTCTACCCAACTTCTCCACGATTAAAATTTTGCTAGGAAAAGAAGTTTGATTGAATATTGACATGCAAAAAGAAGTGTGAAATGAGTTTAGATTTTTTTTAAACTCCTCCAGTTTTCTGGAAACCTGGAACAACACATCCCAATCCAGTCCAAATAGTCCCTATGGAAATGGGGACTGTTTGTTCTAATCCCTAAAAATAGAATATACTGCAACAAAATGTCTCATAAATACTTTATAAAAAGAGTAATGTATCCTTTTGTAATAATTTAATCACTGTTGGAACATATTTGTAGACTGTTGAATATGATTTAAATAATATAAAGATCAAAAGAATTTATCCATGATTTCTTAAATCTAAAATTGAAAATTATAATTTACTACTTAATAAGCACAATAAGAGATATTTCATACTAAATATGTCTTAAATTTAATTGTACTTACTGCAAATTTTTAAAATATTGACAAATAGGATCTTAGGAGAGTTGTAAACCACAAGTGCGCCATTTGCAAGCTGAATGTGTTGCCAGTTTTTTAGTCATATTTTTGTTATTCCATAATTTCTATTAAATACTAAAAACGTAAAAGGCCATTTATAAGTGAGATTTATTTACCCAATAAGGAATGAAATTTAATATATGGTAATATGCCCGTTAGGTTTCATTTTGTTTGGAGAGCTACGGTCTACTCTTTTGCAACACTAGGGCTAATGAGACCGGGAACTACTGCTTAACGCCTATTCCAAACGGCTACGATTATCCATCCCACAGTCGGTTTCGAACTATACAATCTCCGGTACTGAAGATCAGCGTCCTAACCTTTCAACTATCATTTGGCATATGCCCGTTATTACCGAAAGAGTTAACAAAGTTTCAAGAAATAGTAAACTTTGTGCAGAAATTTGCCAAAATTTCTGTAAATCAATTTTTTTCTGTCTTCATGCTATGTATAGTTTTTCACTCACAGTGGCTTGCACCAAATCCTTTTTCGGGTGGGGTTTTAATCCCTTGACATACAAGTAAAACGGAATCTGATATGTCCGAAAAATACTATTTATTTCTGGTTCATTTGAACAATTTTGTTCAAGTTGAGAAAGAAAACGGTTTATTTTGAAATCTGCGTTGCTATGTAACATTTAAGGAGGTTTATATATGATACTAATGTACAATAATTAAGTAACAGCATAAAATTGGGATTTAATATAATGCTGCATGACATTTTTCGGAGACAACTATTGACGTCTCGGAGACATCAAAGTCTATTTTGGAACATGAGATGACTGACGTCTCTCAGACGTTATTGTATGTCAAGGGGTTAAACGTAAGGGCCGAAGGCAGCAGAGATAAGTTTTTACATACTGCAGACTCATCATTTTGTCAAAATATAATATAATACAAATTCGTATAGTATTTTGAGGAAACAAATTATACAATTGCGTGAACTTAGAAGTTAAAAAATTCTGGACTTATTTTAATCTACTGGCCTATGGGAGGGGGTCGAACTTCCAACTCATCCCTTCCCCTTGACCCTGACACTCATTCGCGCAGTGGACCGAAACGTTTATGATTTAAAAGTTCAGAGACATTTGTCAAATAATTTAAAAATTCATTTAATTTATCTGGCTGTAATTACTTTTACAGAGGTAAATTTAAAACACAAACCTTTCCTTTTAGTTCAAAGCATTGCCATTTTTATACCCATAGTCATTTCTTTTCATATCTATGAAATATATAAAGTTAATAAACAGAACTTTTCTTGTAGTTCAACTCATAGCCAAACAAATAAATAGGAAATCACCATTTCCTCAAAATTTTTAATCGAGTATGTTTTAAACTTTCGGAGCAATCAAGTTCCTGGTAGAGGGCAATGACATTGAAAATGAATCATTAAATGAATCTAGAAAACTATTTAAAAATTAGGTTTTCATAAATCTCATTTATATTTCATTACAAAAAACAGAATTGAACAACAATATTTGATCACATGGAAACAATAAATCTGGAAAGCGGAAGCAAAATAAGTTTTTCGGGAAACGCATTTTGATTATATTGCGAAATGAAAATTAAAAAAATATTTATTCAAATGGCAATAACATTTAATTATTTTCAGCCCAAGTAATTAAAAAATTATGCTCTTTTGGGGTTTAAGTGTCAGATCCTGTTTTTCCAAGTGATTTCTATTTTTTTATATTTACTTGTAATTTCTATTACAGTCGAACTGCGATAATTCGACTTCCTATAAGTTGAATAATCCGCTAACTCGAACTTTTAATCAAGTCCCGAATCATTTCTATAGTTTTCTTTAAAAAACTGTCTCGATAACTCGAAGTGAATAACTTCTAAGTCGAAGTTTTTGTGATAGATTTCAACGGTAAAAAACACAATTCTGTTCAAAACTTCGAATGCCAGTCCATTCTTGACCTTCGAGAACCTTCTTTCTCGAAGGTCACGAGCAAGCACAGGAAGCTATTCACATCTTACAACGATACCTGGAGACCACCGAAGGTACAGACAACACCCTATTTAACTGTGTTCAAAAATTAGGTGACTTTGTGAATGCCAACAACCTTAAAAATAACTGTCTTTTTCAAATGAGATTTACATGATATGTATACTAATTAATATGTAATGAGTCCAAATTTCTTGAGCTTTAATAAACCTTTTGAACCCATTCTTCTTTTGTTGTTTACATAGGCTATTAAAAAATTGAAATGCGTACAACTATAGTATTATGGCACATATCAAACCATTTAAACCATGTCGACCCATCTTAAGCGCTAGTTGAGAGGAATGGTAAGTAACTTCGATAACTCGAACTTGGGATACGTCGAATATTTTTGGGGGACCCCTGGGACTTCGAGTTATCGAAGTTCGACTGTATAATTAAAATAAACTAACTATTAAGTATATTTCGATTCATAAAAGTTTTCTGTACTAAAATAATAGTAAAACTATTTCCAAATTCTTTGCCGATAAATTGTATTTTCCAATGTACAGAGTGTTAATAAAATGTTTCTGTGAATTATTTTAAAATTGGAAATTTGTTGAAAGAACTTTCTAAAAATTATGCCTCGCTTTAAGGATTTCAGTAATACAAGTGGTGTTTAATTCCGGTACTGCTTCAGGCTAGAGTGTTTTTTCACCATCGCTTATTGAGCTAGGCGTCATACCTGTATGTGAATCCTTCTATTTCACGAACACTATACCACATCACAATTACCAGCACGTCATCTGCAGTCGACTGCCTTAGGCTGTGAAGAAATTAGATCTACTAACTTTCGATCATAGCTTCTAACTATCTTTAGATTCCTGAGAGTTCACCAATTTCCACTAAATTTCTTCGCCACTCAACTAAAGCAGAAATTTCATCGTTAAGTCTCGGATGATACACGTAGTAATGTATAATATCTTGAGAAACTGACGAGGAGTTGTAAAAAAAAAGAAGGAAATGAAAAGAAACGTGACAAGAATTAAAATGGTATTTGTCAAGATAAGTTTCAGCTTAAAAGAAAAGAACAAGATTGCTTTTCATTTCTTTCTTGTTTTACAGAGGGTCATGTACCGAATGTTCTATGTTTGGTGAAGTTGACGGATAATTATAGCATGATCTATTATACTTAGCACCTAAGGCCTTGATCTAGCATTTTAACTTCTTAGCGAAAGTACATCTAATTATTATTAAGGTTTTTCCCCTACAGTTTATTTTATTTTGTCATATGAACTAGCAAGTAATTAACTCATTAATAAATGATATAATCTTAATAAATGTGCTAATTATCCATTTTATACCAAATGAATGAATCTTACAAACAATGCTAAGACATATTTAGAAAAATAAATTAGAAAAATGTATAATTTTAAACAAATTAAAAAAGTATAGTTCTACTTAGTTCTAAAGTTAAATTATTTTTTATTGTTTTGTTTATAAATAAGAAGTGAGGTAGAGTTATTCTTTATGGTTAACCTGATTTATCCCCAATTTTTTTTACTTGCTAGAATTATTATATTTTTTGAATTATTTAATAATCCCCTTTATAACAATAGCCTAAGTTATCTATCCTTCTGTCCTCGAATTCATTCATTTTCGTATATATTTGTTTTGGTTCTGTACTTTCGTCTACTGCCCAACCTTCTAGCGAGGAAATATCCACACCCACAGGTTTCCCACTTCTACAGGGTAAAGTACATGCTTTTAGTTACCCCGGTATATTAACACGCTAACCAATAACCCATCTAGACAAATAACGAAGTATATATTTTTAATATAACTGCTGATAAACTTAATATAACTGCTGATAAGTCTCAAATCGTCAAGTATAATAAAATACAGTAGTCACGGTGTAATTGCTGTCATTCGTTAAATCCCCTATATAATAATAGCCTGTTATATAATAATAGACTGTTTTTTCTACCCGAGGGCTTATGAGACCTGTACCTACTGTTTAAAGCCGATTCCGAAAGGCTACGAACATCCATACTACCATCAGAATTCGAATTCGTGAGCTCTGGTACCGAAGAGTAGCGCTCTACCATTAGGCCATCATTTGGCAAGTTTTAAATTGTAATTTGTTGTTATAAAGTTGTGTATACTGAGTGGGAATAACAATTTCTGGACAGTTTTGAAAACGAAAGCATAGGATTATTCCTTTAAAATAATAGCCTAAGTTATCTGTCCTGTCCTCGAATTCATTCATTTTCGTATATATTTGTTTTGGTTCTGTACTTTCGTCTACTGCCCAACCTTCTAGCGAGGAAATATCCACACCCACAGGTTTCCCACTTCTACAGGGTAAAGTACATGCTTTTAGTTACCCCGGTATATTAACACGCTAACCAGTAACCCATCTAGACAAATAACGAAGTATATATTTTTAATATAACTGCTGATAAACTTAATATAACGAGTCTCAAATCGTCAAGTATAATAAAATACAGTAGTCACGGTGTAATCTGCTGTCATTCGTTAAATCCCCTATATAATAATAGCCTGTTATATAATAATAGACTATTTTTCTACCCGAGGGCTTATGAGACCTGTACCTACTGTTTAAAGCCGATTCCGAAAGGCTACGAACATCCATACTACCATCAGAATTCGAATTCGTGAGCTCTGGTACCGAAGAGTAGCGCTCTACCATTAGGCCATCATTTGGCAAGTTTTAAATTGTAATTTGTTGTTATAAAGTTGTGTATACTGAGTGGGAATAACAATTTCTGGACAGTTTTGAAAACGAAAGCATAGGATTATTCCTTTAAAATAATAGCCTAAGTTATCTGTCCTGTCCTCGAATTCATTCATTTTCGTATATATTTGTTTTGGTTCTGTACTTTCGTCTACTGCCCAACCTTCTAGCGAGGAAATATCCACACCCACAGGTTTCCCACTTCTACAGGGTAAAGTACATGCTTTTAGTTACCCCGGTATATTAACACACTAACCAGTAACCATCTAGACAAATAACGAAGTATATATTTTTAATATAACTGCTGATAAACTTAATATAACTGCTGATAAGTCTCAAATCGTCAAGTATAATAAAATACAGTAGTCACGGTGTAATCTGCTGTCATTCGTTAAATCCCCTATATAATAATAGCCTGTTATATAATAATAGACTATTTTTCTACCCGAGGGCTTATGAGACCTGGTACCTACTGTTTAAAGCCGATTCCGAAAGGCTACGAACATCCATACTACCATCAGAATTCGAATTCGTGAGCTCTGGTACCGAAGAGTAGCGCTCTACCATTAGGCCATCATTTGGCAAGTTTTAAATTGTAATTTGTTGTTATAAAGTTGTGTATACTGAGTGGGAATAACAATTTCTGGACAGTTTTGAAAACGAAAGCATAGGATTATTCCTTTAAAATAATAGCCTAAGTTATCTGTCCTGTCCTCGAATTCATTCATTTTCGTATATATTTGTTTTGGTTCTGTACTTTCGTCTACTGCCCAACCTTCTAGCGAGGAAATATCCACACCCACAGGTTTCCCACTTCTACAGGGTAAAGTACATGCTTTTAGTTACCCCGGTATATTAACACGCTAACCAATAACCATCTAGACAAATAACGAAGTATATATTTTTAATATAACTGCTGATAAACTTAATATAACTGCTGATAAGTCTCAAATCGTCAAGTATAATAAAATACAGTAGTCACGGTGTAATATGCTGTCATTCGTTAAATCCCCTATATAATAATAATAGCCTGTTATATAATAATAGACTGTTTTTCTACCCGAGGGCTTATGAGACCGGTACCTACGGTTTAAAGCCGATTCCGAAAGGCTAGGAACATCCATACTACCATCAGAATTCGAATTCGTGAGCTCTGGTACCGAAGAGTAGCGCTCTACCATTAGGCCATCATTTGGCAAGTTTTAAATTGTAATTACATAAAGTTGTGTATACTGAGTGGGAATAACAATTTCTGGACAGTTTTGAAAACGCATAGGATTATCCCTTTATAACAATAGCCTAAGTTATCTATCCTTCTGTCCTCGAATTTATGAAGCGATAGGGGGATCCATATCGGATTCTTGATATTCTTGATGAGTTAGGGTGCGCAAAATTCAAAGCAAGTCTTTAAACGTTCGAAATCCACCCCTTCACCTTTTCGAGCGTTTAATGCTATTATTTCAAGCCCTATTTTCCTCGGTCAAGAGCAGGGGATTAAATTTATCACATAATAAATTGGTAAAAATATAATTGTTTTTCTATCATTATGACGTTCTTCCTTGAACCATCTCATTTAATCATTTCTTATTTTAAATTATTTAAATATCGCCTGCAATAATTTCATACATGCTATCACTGAACTTAGATATTACTTAACCCTCTAAGCGGTTCTCACGGACAATTCCGCCAAACCGATGATTTCTTCAAAGCGGTTGTCACGTACAATTTTCGACCTCTAAAAACGTTCCGAAAATGGGTGTAATGTACATTTCTGCCAGTGTTTTCTCCCATAGAGTTTTGAGATAGGAGGGTCAGGTCGATTGTTTAGGAACTGCATCCCTCTTTGACTGACATTTATTGAGGGATGCACCCCTACTCCCTGAGGCACAAAGACGCTCATAGCTTTTTAGGGCTTTGGAAATCTCTATTTGGAAGTATTTCGTTTGTGGTAACAGATGTATCTCTAATTGCACCACCTAAATATCTTAAAAAATATAAATAAGTCTCTCAAAGAATGTTTTTATTTGTACTTTTAGAATCCATTATTTCTTATGGGATATTATTTCAGACTTGACGAGCTTTATGTGTATTAAAAATTAACAATCTATAATATCTATTTATATATCTATATATAACCGGAAGTAAAGGGACAATAACGAGTGTGGGTTTCCCGTATTCCATTTTAGTCTACAAAGGGGGAAGTAAAAAATTATAGAACGCTTTGGCCATTGACACAATAAACCTTTAGCGTATTTTTGGAGACTTTTTTCCTCCGCGTGTTCCACTCGGAGGGTTAAATAATTTTTTTTTATATTTGGTTTAAATAATAGATTAGGTACATATATGATAATTTTTAATTTAATCGTCGATCATTTTTTGTGGCAATGACAATTTTATCACCAAACACATTATTATTTACAAATTATTTTAGGAGTGTATTTCACGGAGTAATAAATATCTAGCTTTTAAGTTATAAATCTTTGAAAACTAAGAAGTTTGTTCGTTTGTGTGTTTTTTTTTTTTATACATAACTACACAGTTTTAGGAATTCAACGTAATTCTAAACTGCATTTACAATATCGGGAGACTTAAAAGGAGATAATTTCATATTTTATATAATAATTACGTTCTAAATATAAATTGTGCAGCATACGAAAATTCATAAAAACAGCTCATTGTGACATTTTTCTTATTGCATTACTTGAAAATTCTCAAAATATAGAAAATGACATCAGATTTATTTAAATAAGGTATAAAAATACAAAAACTTTTCTCTTTACTGATAAAAAACTAGATATAAGAATATAAAGGACAATGCTTTTTTAAGGAAACAAATCTACAAGTTACCAAAAGCGAACATTGGTGTATATCACTATACAAAATTACCAGCATCTTTTTATTTCTAGAGTAACATTACAATATTAAAAAATGTGAACATGCCAAAATTTCTTAATATATGTTTTCGGAAATTTGCTATACTACAGTATTTATAAATGTATGTAATAGAAATTTTAATTTAAATAATACGTCTAGAAATACAATCAAAATGTAGTCTAAAAGGAGAAAAAATTGAAAAATGCTGATAAATATTTGCCTGTTTTCTTAATATGCCTCGACATTTTTGAAAACATCGTAATAGCTTGTATTACATGTGAAGCATTTATATCCTTTAACCATTTTGTCTTGAAACAACATAAATAGATTTTATATAGAGAATTTAGCAATGGTTATAAATAGTTTAACTGTTCACTCTGTAACTCTTAATAATTTATATCTATGGCAGGTAACATTTCTTACATTTGTCATTTTTAAATAAAAATATATTATAAAATAAAAGCACCTATTCTATTCACTCAGCGGTTAATACAATATATTTAACGGAAATCCCCTATGTGTCTCCCCCTACACTTCTTAATAACAATCAGTTTTCCTCTGATGTCCAGAAGAGGTGAACAAGATCTACACTTTTGTGAGGCTAAATATAACTTATAGAGTTACGCTCTTTTGTTTCCGCTCTGTGGATCACTTGCCACACCTGATGTTTTGCTGAACACAGTAGCAAAGGTGGGTTCGCCCAGGAAAAGTGTGCCTCTTTAGAGGGCTTGTTTCAGACATGAGGAAAACTAACGAAATTATAGGCGGCTCTTCCGATCGATTTGGCCAAGAACAGAACTCGTTACCAATCAAGCGAATAGTAACCTGTTACAAAAGGTACTTATAACGAGGTAAAAGTTTAGGAAGGTTGACTTGGATTCAGAGTGCGGAAAAACCGCATCTAATACTGCTTATTTCATCCATCATTAAAGTATGAAAGAAAGTTCTAAGCAATCCCCCAATAACCTTGCAAAATATATATATATATACATATATATATATATATATATATATATATATATATATATATATATATATATATATATATATATATATATATATATATATATATATATATATATACATATATATATATATATATATACATATATATATATATATATATATATATATATATATATATATATATATATATATATATATATATATATATATATATATATATATATATATATATATATATATATATATATATATATATATATATATATATATATATATATATATATATATATATATATATATATATATATATATATATATATATATATATATATATATATATATATATATATATATATATATATATATATATGCCCTAGAAATTTTATGCTGTTCATATTGTTCGGAGGTTGATGCCAACGATGAAGATCGAACACTTTTTTGCAATAATCGGTTCTGGAAAGGATATGTGAACAAGATCTACACTTTTGTGAGGCTAAATATAACTTATAGAGTTACGCTCTTTTGTTTCCGCTCTGTGGATCACTTGCCACACCTGATGTTGTGCTGA
>CM063503.1:61427839-61527839 GCA_032207245.1 Pardosa pseudoannulata
GGAAACTGCTGCATAGACAGAAAGTTTACAGTTTTAGTACAGAAAGGAATGTTAAGTGGAAAATACTCCGTTGATTAAACCATTTAGAGGCTGGTAAAGATATTTAAGTGAATTAAAATTGGAGAGAGGAGGCTTTTGAAGAAATATTAAAGTTAAATAATTTTGATATATTACATATATATACATATATATATATATACATATATATACATATATATATACATATATATATATATATATATATATATATATATATATATATACCCTAAAAATTTTATGCTCTTCATATTGTTCGGAGGTTGATGCCAATGATGAAGATCGAACGCTTTTTTGCAATAATTGGTTCTGGAAAGGATATGTAAGCAGCCCATTGATATATGTTTCTTTCAATTAAGTGCTAAAACTATTAAAACTTTTAAATATGCTAACTCATCTGACAGGGTTTAAAATGTTTTGAAAAAGCAGTTTTTAGTTTTGGTTCTTGTCTCACTTTATTTAAACTATTTTTATTTGGCATATTTTTTTCATTTTGAATTTAATTTCCTCATTTTTTAATGCCAAACTTATTTCGTCTGTAGCAGAAACAGAAGTATTTTACAATACATTTATGCTACATTCTTTTGCTCTGCCTAGCGATGGCCGATTGGTTAGGGTGCTGGCCTTCGGAACCGGAGTTCGTGGGTTCGAATCTCACTGAGGCATGGATGTTCGTAGCCGTTAGGAATCGACTTTAAGCTGTAGGTCCCGGTCCCATTAGACCTCGTGTTACAAAAAGTAGACCGTAGCACTCCAAACCAAACAAAAAACATTCTTATGCTTGGTTTTTATACTATAATCTGTTCGAGCTACTCACGATTATTTGCAGTTATTGTTAGCATATATATATTGGCATTTTATTATCAGCATAGTATATATTGGCAGAATATCTCTGATTATATCTCGTTGACTTTCCTGATATTGAATCTTAATATTTTTATATCTATTTCGGTTATCTTTAAAAAAATTTAAAAAATCCAAGTACTTATCGCAAAATATAAAATATAAATAAAAAGTTTCATTCATTTAATTAAATCATGCTAAATATATTTTTTATTACATAAATTAAAAATTTTAAAGGTACCTAATATTTTAAAATTTAAGTTAATAAAAAGTCTTTAGGCATCAGTTAAAATTTTACAGTATACTATGCTTTAAATGTAATATATTTCTGAACATAAAATAATCACTGAATATAAATAATATTTAGTGATAATTGCTTCTGAATCTACACCATCTTAAAAAAAATATTTTACACAATTTTTTTTCAAATGCTTATTATTCATTTAAAAATGCATCCCTGACATTACCACAATTAAATATGGAATATTTTTCAATAATAATAAATGGAGTCAAATTGTAAAATGTACAAAGAAAAGATGTAACTATCGTGTTCGAATATAAAGATTTGGATTACACTTGTAAAATGAAGAAATTCTAATTTATATAATTCCGTTCGTTTTAAAATTATCAATAATTTCTTTTGAGCTTACGTAGCAACTCATTTTGTCTAATTAAAAAAAACCTGAATAAATTAATCTTATGGTATGGCAATACATTTGGTATCACCCAATGATCTAGTTTGTTTTTTCAAATCCCCTCCATACTTGTTATATTTCGAGCATCAATCCAATTCCAAATTTGAAATTATACTTTTTCGTGTGTACTCTCAGTTGATAAATTATTGATAGATAGAGCAGGTTTTCACTTAGTTGATATATTTATATCAATAATAATTGATAAGCATGACTAATATTCGTTTACTTCAACTCTACACCAGTAATAATTTTAATTTACAAAGATAAGTATGCCTGACATTCAGGTAATCAATCACTGGATAAATTTCTCACAGTCGAAAATGCCATCAAATTACCAAGTCTGCAAGGAAAACATGCTCATGTAACTATCATATTCAAATATAAAAGTTGCTGATTGCTCACGAGGAAAGAAGAAAAGCTTGTTTATTTAGCTGCTTTCTTTTCAAGCATATCAGTAACCTCTTTTGCCCTTAAGAGCCCAACTTCTCGACCCAAAAGTCATTAATAATTTTCTTTCTCTTTTAATCTTGTCAGAGCAGCCACTGGTCAACTTATGAATTTTCGCAGTAGAATATTAATGTTACATATTATTTTGATAACATTGGACCACAAAATACATTTGATTACACTGAAAACTATTTTCAATTCCAATGGCTCTTAACAATAAATACAATACGCTTTTTGTCCAAAATATTTTATTTCATGGCACAGTAAAAATATCTAAAATTACACGAGAAACACCCAAGGACAAACATCAAATGCAAATGCAGTAAAAGTGAATTTGAAGAGAGTTAAGAAAACTTTAATGTACGAGGAAAGAAGAAACGCTTGTTTATTTAGCGCTTACTTTTCAAGCATATAAGTAACCTCTTTTGCCCTTAAGAGCCCAATTTCTTGACCCAAAAGTCATTAATAATTTTCTTTCTCTTTTAATCTTGTCAGAGCAGCTACTGGTTGAATTATTAATTTTCGCAGTAGAATATTAATGTTACCTACTGTTTTGGTAACATTGGACCACAAAATATATTTGATTTCACTGAAAACATTTTTCACTGTGAGTGTTTTCAGTGGCTCAATAATAATAAATACAATACGCTTTTTGTCCAAAGTTTCACGACTGTAGGGCGCTGAAAACCGCCCGGATACTTCGTAATGAGGCAAAAAGCCTTATTACATATATACTAGCATATATCCCGTCATATGACGGGGTCAGTACAATTTTTAATTTTCCAGAATTGTAAAGGTACCCTATGAGGCAGGTAAAAAATGGCTTGTTTTTTGGCTGAGAATTATCTTTCTACAAAGATAATAGATTAAAATTATCACATATGTACCTAACCTATTATTTAAGCCAAATATAAAAGAAAATGATTTAGGTAATATCTAAGTTTAAGGATAAACCGTATGAAAATAATTCAGACGATATTTAAATAATTTAAAATAAGAAATGATTAAATGAGATAGTTAAAGGAATGACTTCATAATGCTAGAAAAATTGTTTTTTTTACTTATTTATTATGTGATAAATTGATAAATTTAATCGCCTGCTCCTAAAATAGGGCTTGATATAATGGCATTAAACGATCTAAAACTGGGACGAGGTGGATTTCGAACGTTTTAAATATGACAGTATTTTTCGTTGTGATACGATGCTTATTTTTACCAATTTATTTTAGAATCGGATCTATAGTTTAGGAAAAGATAAATATTACTCGCTTTGAATTTTGCTAACCCTAACTCATCAAAAATCCAATATGGATGCTATATCCATACCAAGTCTAACCGCTTTATAAAAGGATAGACAGACAGATAACTTAAGTTATTATTACATTACGAGAAGAAAGTTTAAATCATAAAAAGTTGAAAAAATAGTAAACATTTATTTTAAAAATAATAAAACAATTTTCAAAATAATAAAACAACTTTAGGAATAAGAATTTAAAAGAAAAAGCAGAAATATTAAATTAATTAGACATTTAGAAAAGTTTGGCTGTGTCGGGGACAGAACCGTCAAGCTGATAAGTACAATGATAAAATGGGCAGACCCTCTACCGAACGTGCTAGGCCTACATATGGTGAAGGAACTAATTAGAGTATATGAGCGTCGAGTAAACACAGTCCAGTTTAAATATTACGCTCCGCCCTCGCTGATCCCTCTTATTCTATACTAAATTCGTTATCCCTCTTATTCTATACTAAATTCATATAAAAAATGAATGAAGTATAGAATAAGAGGAAGAATAAGACTTGAAATAATAGTGTTAAACGCTCGAAAAGGGGAGAGATGGGGTGGATTTCGAACTTACTTTAAATTTTGCTAACCCTAAGTCATAAAAAATCCAATATGGATGCCTGTATCCATTCCAGGTACAACCGTTTCATAAATTCGTGGACAGACAACTTAGGCTATTATTATATAGGGGATATTCACACACACACACACACACACACACATACATATATATATATATATATATATATATATATATATATGTGTGTGTGTGTGTGTGTGTGTGTGTGTGTATAATAATATCAATATCTAAGCCTTAAATCCTATTTTCAAAATTATCCCTTTTCCCACTCATTATTTTAGATCTTAATTCCTTCTCTTTATATTAACCATATTTCCCAGCCATCCAATTTAAACGAGGATGTTTTCCTTCCTTCAGCATAACCCCGAAATTCTTTCTATGATTCCCAAAACAGAAAATGATATAGCTGGCATTTTTAATTAGGAAGTTATAACTTTCCCATGAAAATTTGTAACGATCATCAGTAATTCTCCTCTGAGATGCCACATTATAGCAGATGGCTCCAGTTAAAGGTTACTTTCTATAAGCAAATAACACGTGCCTCAGCATTTTTCCCACACACGGGTTTTAGCCGTCTCTCGCAGAAAGTTGGCATTACTATCACTTAGAGAGAGAGCGTTCTGACACCGTGCAGTTCAGACGTCTCTGGATTCTGTGCAATTTTTATAGGATGAAATAAAAAGTTAAGTTTGGCCACGACGAATGATGTGCTTCTTTCTAACGGACGGTTAGCGGGACACTTGGCAGCCCAGCATGCCTGGGCTGAGGAAAATAATAGGGGCAATTTCAAAAGAAGTTGTAAGTGTAAAGTTCGGGGCCAGTTGGTCCCTGGACGATTACATATATATATATATATATATATATATATATATATATATATATATATATATATATATAGAGAGAGAGAGAGAGAGAGATACACACTTACACATACACACCTACATATACAGTGGTTTGGTTTGAAACTCTACGGTCTACTGTTTTGCAACACGATGGGTAATGAGACCGATACCATCCATACGAACATCCATACCATAGTGGGATTCGAACCCACGAACTGTGGTACCAAAGTTCTGATCCCTAACCATTCGGCTATTTTTCGGTATATTTATATACAGTGGAAATTTGTTTATACGAAGACTGCAGTAAAGAGATAATTTTTTGTGTTTTCTGCCTATGTAAAAATTTAAACATTATTTTGCTGCGTCTCTCGTTTTTTAATAAATAAACGTAGTTTACATATGATACTCATATTAATATCTTTTAAGTATAGTAACAGAATTAATTTCTTTTGTCTACATTAAATACAGAAAATATCTGTGTTTACTAATATTAAATGTTAAGAGAAAGAGAAACTCCGAATTAAAAACTCTCTTTCAATTCTCTTCATATTCTTAACAAATTGGAGAGTTTGTAATTTTTGTTTGTACTATCACAAACAAATGTTATGTAAGTAATAGGGAGATGTTAATATGCACAGTAATAGTCTGCTAATAAAATGTTTGCTCTCATCGTATTACTGAATAAAATTTACATTCGAAAATGTACTTAAAGGATTGAGCATTCCTTTGTATAAGTAAATGTTTCGTATAACTGAAAATATTTTCGTATTAGCGAATAGTTTATTTCATAAGTCTTATGGGAGTTTCACCGGGGAACGAGTTCTTCGTATAACTGAATATTTCGTATAATTCAGTTGCCACTGTGACGCGGTTTAGCCATGGATGCTGGAGGAATCGTATAAATTCATTCATTAAAATTTTTAATATGATTTAGGATAGACAAAACTAGAAAAAAAAGAAAGAAAAGAAAAATTCTATCATGTCTAAAAAGTAAAGAAATGATTTCTATGTCATATAATTAAAAGTAATATAAGTTAATCTTAAAACTTAGCTTTTGTTTATAAACTAGAATCAAACTAGGTTACACGTTTTCTTCTGTATCTTGCTCATTTTAAATGTGTTTTTAGAAGAGAAAAAATAGTAGAAAATAGGTTTCTTCTATCTAAATTGAGGTGAAATTTGCTGATTTGTATCGTATTTAGAACTGTGTAATAAAATACTGACATAAACTCAATGTTTCTTACTTTCTTAGCATGGTGCAAACCCAAATCATTAATCATACATGTTACGCTCAGCTGATTTTAAGTTGTTATCTTAACATAATAGGGACACAATTCTCCTTATCTTAGAGGATAATGTAGGGACGTACAGTGCTTTGATACAAAAAAGTTTTTTAGAAGCCTGTGCACAGAGGTGGCATAAGAAGTGAAGTCAAAACATTTAAAGGGAAAAATTTTTAAAGACCGGAATCATATCGTGAAAATGTACCAAGCAGTTCTGCTCTATTACTACTGTGTGGTCAAGACATTGTTACAAACATTGTCAAACAAACATTCTCAAATATTCACAAACATTGTTATTTTTAAGTGGTAAGAAATTACCCCTTAAAAATAACAATGTTTTGTAAAGGAACCTGAATTAAAAGTGAACATTCTGTGGTTGCTTGAAAAGACTGTCTTTCAGGCCTCAAATTTTTTCTAAAAGTAAGTGAGAATAAGGGCTTCGAACCAGAACTGATTTGTAAATCGAAAACAGGAGAAAAAAACGTTATTTTATTTGGAACGAAAACCGGAACTGAACCCCAAAAAATATCGGTTTCGATTCGGTATATCTTCAGTCATTTTGTTACTGTTACCAACTTATCAATATTTTCTAAACTATCGTCAACCATATAAATATCGTCATTACAAGTACATTGCTTCTCGATTTCCTGTTTTGATGTTAACAAGTAATTTTCTATTTGAAACTACTTGTAGAAGGCACATTTAATTCAGTTGAACGTTCAGTTGTCAAATGCAGTTTTGATAATGGACAAAAATGCCAATGCTCGACGTTCTCTGCTCGCCGCAAGTAAATGTATGCTGATTATTTTGTATCAATTCCCATAGTGTACCAATTAAAAAAAATATTCTAATTTTTGATAGAATTACATTTTTTTGTTTATGATAGAATTATATTTTTAGTACAAATAAGAATACACATTGAATAAAATTATTCACACGGAAATCCGAAAACCGTTATTTTTGGATGAACGAAAACCGGAACTTAACCGATTTCTTTTTAATTATTTGAACCGGAACGGAAACAGGAATGAAAAAAATTACTGTTCAAAGTGCTGGTAAGAATGCTCTCCCTACAGGGGAACAAACATCTGTTAAACAAGATGTACAAATGTTAAAATAATAAAATGCTATCGCTCTGATAAATATTTGTTACAATGCACGTATCATTTAATTCGTACTCATAACATTGAGCTCCCTATAACTATTACCCAGAGTGTGTTGACCAAAATAATGATTAATCCTTTATTCTTCAAACTTAGCAATTTATAATTCTTAAACATTATTTGCAGTTATGGTCATACAGTTAAGAGAGTATACTGCAACAGAATTACACGTTTTTTTATCTAACGATCTCTATTACATACTCTTTAATAATGAAGTTGTGGCTATAATTTTAAAGGCAGTGACTTACTCGGGACGAAGGAGAATGGACTTACGAAAATAGAAGCAAAGGGTATCTATCGTAGGGCGGCACAGGGTGAGAAACGGAACAGGGTCTTTTCTCCCTGGACTCATAAGAACCGTCACACACAATCACCGGTCACTCTCGGAAACAACAGAGAACACTCGACTCTCGCCTTCTCTTTTTCCTCCGAGATCCTCTCCTTCTCACTTTTTTTTTCTCACGGTCAATCGGTCTTGCAATCCAATAAGATTTGCGCATAGTAATAAATATTGGGTGTAACCCTTTTTCTGTTTGCTATGAGCATTTTGGAACCTCCTTCAGATGCATCCCATGGTTTATATACTTTTTCCATGGAATCTCTTGCCGCTGCTGGTGGCCACAGCTCCTGATCCCTTGCCCACTACTTCAATTTAATGGGCCATTAACTTGTTAGTTCGCGTCCATTGCCATAGCCTGCCATCTAATCCCTAAACCAAGTCACTCCTTCCCAAATCACCTTAATAGTCACCACCTGCAGTACATAGATCTTTGCTTTTGGAAGGATTAATCTGCCAAGATTAAATTACTGCAATATTAATACTGAGTGTAAAAAAAATAATTTTTCGGACACATTTATCGTTTTTAATTCTTAATTGTGAAAAAATATTTTAGGAAAAAAAATGGTATTGACTTTACGTTTGTCGTGTAGTTTTTAACCAAACTCTCTGTGGGACCTTCTAACCAAACTCTCTGGGGCCTTCTCACCAAACTCTCTGGGGCCTTCTAATCCATCTTCTCCTTTTTTTAGATTTTTCATATTTTATTATCTCAAACTTAGTCCCCTCCTTCTTCTTGTCTTCCAATCGGGATAGTTGCCAGAAAGTCATTGGTCTCAGCAAACCCCGCCCTGAGACCACCAACGTGAACAACTTTATCCCCTCTAATTTCGCCCTGTCCCTTAGGGACTCATAAATACTCCACAAAGGTACATTCTTATTTAATGTCAAGTAAGGAGACTGGATTCTAATCTGGGACTGGAAACAGAACAACGCCCGAGACAACCGTAACTTGACTACAAATATCCGTTTTATCGAAATTTATGGCCCTTGGTCTACCTACAAAGATGTGATGAGGTCAGATTTAGATCCCGAACATTTTAACTCTTTTATGAATGAAACAATTATATATCAGATCTAAATCGCCTCATCACAACGTTTTTTAATCATCCTATTGTAAGTATAAGTAATACAAAAAATACCGTAAAATTGTTATTAATAATAATTTTGAATACTTTTTCTATCCAAAATTTTTTCTATTTCATAAATATTTAATTCATGAGAATTTCTAACTCTGATATCCCACTGCAATTTATTGAAGTTTTACTTACAGTATATGATTAAAACTTGGTTAATTCTAATACGTTTCGAAACGCATAACCTGTCATCTCTTTACACAAAACAAGTATTTTTATAGATATTTTTTAGAAGAAAAAGTTTCATTTTCTTTATTATAGAAGGTTATTCGTGTTTCAAGAAAACGATTTTGGTAACAATTATTTATTTATAAAGAGAGTATATCTTGGAGCGATTTACTTTTGCAAGCCTTGATTCTTTTATATATTTATAGCTCGTTTAATTCACAAAAATACTTTTTCATAGCACCATCATGCCAGTTTTTTCAGTTTTTCTTAGGTCATTTTCTAAGTTTGTTCAGTGTTCTCAGTTTCTCCTTTCTTAGCAAAAAGAAAGCATAAAAGTTTATAATAAATGCGTCAGGTCGTTAAGTGTTTAGAAAATATTTCTAAAAAGAGGTATTTTCTTAAGTAAGCTACATTTTATTCACGTTTCTGTGTATTTTCTTTGGTAAAAACACAGAGGTTGAGTTAGATTTTTGACTAGAGGTTTTGTTCATATGGATCTCAACTTTATTTATAACCTATCTATGTAAGACTGAAATTTCTTCATCTAAAATTGGTTAAAAAATATGTGACGATCGCTTCTCAGTTGTCTTCCGGACTAAGCTGAATATTTACTTTTAATATCGGTTAGTTCTTTGGTTTTCTCCTATAATGCACAAGCAAATATAATACTATTAACAATAATGGCGCATTTAATAATAATGCTGGGAGTGACAGTACTTAGGATCCTAATTCCTATATTACCATTATTTCTATGTAATACAAGGGGTCTTCAGCATTCGCTGTGCTATCCGATTACATTCCGACCGTAGCACAATATCCCATGGTCACGCTTGGGTTATTCCATGTGAAATCAACGCAATTTTAGAACAAATTCTACCTGACCCCCTCCAATTTTGATTAAATTTGGTATAGTAAGTGGCTTCATGGTAATAAAGAAAATCCCCAAATCTTATGTTCAAATAATAATTGACATAAAGCTTTCTATCAGTTTCAACTAAATAAGTAGCACCATCCATCAAAAGTAATGCACTTTAATGATTTTTCTTCATTCTAAAATCTTCACAAATGTTAAATGTACTATTTACTAGAGTATATGTCGATAGGGTAATGTGTAAACATTAATGCCATCCTATACAGCTGAATTAGATTAAAAGTAATGAATGCATGTTCTCATTTTCGTTATTCCAATAGTAAATATATCAAACAAAAAAACTTTTGTAGCTTGTGATCCCATTATGATCCCAACATGAAACTTTGAGAATTAATTAACAATAATATGAGCAATTTTTGAGATTTTTTTCAAAATTTTAAAAACTTGGCTTTTTGAGAAATTTAAATTTTAAATTTAAATTTAAATTTAAATTTAAAAAAAAATTTCAAGTCATCATGTGTTGTATATCATATGAAAGCCCATTAAAAAAGGTTTAAAATAACACCTTGCACATATCTCTAGCTTAATTAGGTGAGTAGCAAGTGTAATTTAAAAGTATGCTGATAGTGTAATTTTTAGACAAATCTGGCAACTTTAAAGCCTTATAACTCCGAAACCAATTATTATTTGAACATAAGATTTGGGGATTTTCTTTATTACCATAAAGTCACTTACTATACCAAATTTAATCAAAATTGGAGGGGGCAGGTAGAAACCTTGCTTTGATTTGGTATGGAATTACCCGCTTGTGTTTCGGAACGCCTCTTGTTTACATTTCCTTCATTGCTATTCTCTCTCTTTTGTCGCTCTATTTTCATTCCCTGTTCTTCTTCATTACGCTATGTATATCTTCCATTTCTACTACGGATTTAAAGTTGATCTTCTAATTTTTATTCCTAAACAGATTTCGGTCTTATTTTAAAATTATATAAAATAAAATTAAATGCAGTTCTAGATTTTTGTCAATTTCCATGATGGGTTTCTCTTTGACATTTTATACCTCATTAGAAAGAAATCTAGGAAGGTTCTATTGATGCCGCAATTAACCACTCATAGGTGATTTCTCTATTTGTGTACATAGGCACGTGAACCCCCAAACAAAAACCTAGAAATATATATATTTTAAAATTATATAAAATAATATTAAATACAATTCTAGATTTTTGTCAATTTCCATGATGGGTTTCTCTTTGACATTTTATACCTCATTAGAAAGAAATCTAGGAAGGTTCTATTGATGCCGCAATTAACCACTCATAGGTGATTTCTCTATTTGTGTACATAGGCACGTGAACCCCCAAACAAAAACCTAGAAATATATATATTTTAAAATTATATAAAATAATATTAAATACAATTCTAGATTTTTGTCAATTTCCATGATGGGTTTCTCTTTGACATTTTTAAATACGCTAATACAAAGCTAATTCTCTGTATTGTAGGTTACTATAGCACAGAACAGTTCTTGGTCTTTTCTCGGTCTCACGAACGATCAAAGAAATGTCGGTGATATATTTAAAAATTAGATAAAATAATATTAAATACAGTTCTAGATTTTTGTCAGTTTGCTTTGTGGGTTTCTCCTTCACATTTTTAAATACGCTAATACATAGCTAACGCACTTTATTGCAGGTTACTATAGCACAGAACAGTTCTTGGTCTTTCCTCGGTCTCACGTACAAAATTTCATCAAAATCAGTCCAGTCGTTTAAAAGGCGTTCTATTACAACACATGGGCAGAAGAATTTTATATGTAAAGAAATATTTTTAAAATTTGTTTTGTAAAACTTTCTTTAAATAAATAACTAGCCATCGATGCTTATGGGTCAAAGTTAATTAGTACAGTGAATTAATTTTTGTCTTCCTTGTTACTTTTAGAATTTCAATTTAAAGTTGCAGTAAAAGTTTGTAACTACTTTAACATTCTTTGGGAACATTTCTGTACATTGACGATGTTATTTCGTACAATTAATTTTGTTAGTTGAGCAATAGAAAATTACTCTTTTTTGTTCTAATCTCTTATTGTATTTATACTCTCCTTTATCATCGTTACCACAGCATTTTATGTAACTGCAGCTAAGTGCTTATGCAATTTGAACTGTTCACAATTTATCTTATATTTGCAATATACTTCGCAGATGTAATTCAATGCTTAAACTTCTTTTTAACTTGAAATCTTTTTAACTTAAAAGTTTTATGAGGGATTTTATTTAGAGTTCTTAATGACAGTAATGTTCATAGCTTCCATACAAAAGTTCTTTGAAAAATTGGGTTTTCTTTTACTATTAAACACTTCATTTTCTTGATACTCTTCTTGGTCGAAGAGGCTATGATGAGGCTTTGAAGCAATTGTTTTCTCATTTTTGGTTTTATCTAGACCCTTTTCTTCTTTCAAATTTAAATACTAAAACTCTTTCTTAGAAATACAATAACCTTGATTTTTATTCCACATTAGAATCTGATGTCTATATATACACATTAGAATCTGATGAGGCGAATATGTTGCACTGATATGCTCATGGCGTAACCTTCAAGCCATTTATCTATAAGAAGCCATTTTCGAAATGAATCTTTTATTCTACATTCCAGTCAAAACAAACAATAACAGTTTGATATCGAAAGATAGCAATTTTTTTTATCTAAGAATGAAAAAAGAATTATAAATACAAAAACGTATCTATAAACATTAACCAAATTCTCTATTGTTAATGTTTTTTTTCTATTGATAGTGAATATTTATAATGACAAGTATACTTTATCCGAAGGTCTAAAATATATAAATAAAACTGGACGAATTGTGTGTTAAAGGAATGCGTATGAAATATTTTTAAAAATGTTTCTTTTTATACATTTAATGAGCAGCTTTAAAAATATTTTCTATTTTACATTCCAGTTTGAACCATTTTTACTAAAACATTAACATAATGATATATTACATAAATAATAAAGACTAGTTTTGAAAATCCATGATCGTCTGGATTTGACCACATACTTTAAAAGGTTGCACAATTGCAATTTTTGCCTGAACCTGAAAAAAAAAGATGCAGAAATACAAAAGAATAATTCTTATATTCTTATTTTACAGTCATTATATTCTAAAAAGGACCATATTATGTGTAAAAAAAATGCAGATAGATAGTTTAAAATAAAGCTACCTTTCAGATAATGAAAAATGATAAATTTAACTTTCGATTTTTAACAACAATTTTATGAATATACTTCTAAAGACATAGTACATTCTATAGTAGAGATATTATAAACAACAAAAGTAAGTTTTCAGACTCCAAGTTTGTCTCAAATGTCTGTGACTTTATGCTTAAAATTGCTGCTAAAATGTACCATACTTAACCTGAAACAACAAGAAGCAGAAATACAAAAGAGTAATTACTTACGTTCTTATTTTACAGTCATTATATTTTAAAAATAACCATATTATGTGTAAAAAAATGCAGATAGTTAGTTTAAAATAAAGCCAACTTTCAGATAATCATAAATGAAAAATTTAACTTTCGATTTTTAACAACAATTTTAAACATACTTCTAATGACATAGTTCATTATATAGTAGAGATATTATAAACAACAAAAGTAAGTTTTCAGACTCCAAGTTTGTCTCAAATGCCTGTGAATTCATGCTTAAAATTGCTGCTAAATTGTTCTTTTCCATACTTAACCTGAAACAATAAGAGGCAGAAATGCAAAAAATTGGAGAACATAGTAAATACTTTGTTCATATTTGTTTTTCAGGGATTGTATTGTAAAAATGGACGTATTTTGGGTAAAATGATTGCGTATGGAGCATTTAAATAGAAACTAATTTTCACGCAATTAATAATGAAAACCTTTAAAATTAATTAATATTTTAACCACATATACATTTCTACATATAGATTTCCACTTAAATATATCCACATATATATTTCTGATGAATGTCTTACATTCTAAAGAAAAGAAATAGCAAACAATAAAAGCAAGTTTGTCTTAAATGCCTTTGATCTCATGCTTCAAATGCTTCCAATGGCTGCAAAAATTTTTTTAATCATAAATAATTTTCTAATCATAATTTTTTTAATCATAATACAGAAACACAAAATGCAGAAAAATTAGGAGTTACTTACGTAACTCTCTCCCAGGGATTGTATTTCCTTTCTGGTTTTAACGAACAGATGCTTATTGATCAAATTAAAATAATTAGACAGATATAAGAAAAATATCCAGTTGTAATTATTCAATACCAGATGTACTGTACTCAAAGCAAAATTGTGTAATGAACTCTTCCAGGCCTTATCACACGTCAACCTTTATGCGATGAAAAAACAACGGATTCAGTTTACCATTCCCCTTACCGATGAAAAATGAGCGTATTTTTCGTGTGATAGAGGAAAATCTTCTACTGATTTTGTTTAATCATGGTTGACATGTGTAAAGGTTTTTAATTAGTTGATAATGTTTCGCCATCACACGATTCTTTGCTTGGAAAAAGAATCGTCAACTAAATACGTTGCTTTTTCAACGTGTATGAACTGACTTACGTTGAGTCCTTTATTCTTTTGAAATCTAATTATTCAATACTAAATGTATTGTACTCAAAGCAAAATTGTGTAATGAACTTCTCCAGGTCTTTTCACACGTCATCCTTTATGCGATGAAAAAACAACGGATTTAGTTTACCATTCCCCTTACCGATGAACAATGGGCATATTTTCCATCTTCTACCAATTTAATTTAATTATGGTTGACATGTGAAAAGGTTTTTAATTAGTTGATAATGTTTCGCCATCACACGATTCTTTACCTGGAAAAAGAATCGTCAACTAAACCCGTTGCTTTTTCAACGTACATGGGCTGACATAGGATGAATCCTTTATTCTTTTGAAAACTAGATAGCTGGATTTTTAGCACAAAATTGAAAAAAAACCCAATAATTATTATTTTGCATTACTGAAACATATCTCACTTACATTTCTTATTAACTAAAATACCAATGAGTGTTTGATCAGGGTTCGTATAAACACACTTTAGTGCTTTACTGAGTATTTATTATCAAGTTTGAGTGATAAATTATCAAACCACATTTTTATCATTCCTTTAAGAGATTGTTGTCAAATTAACATATTATCAGAAGCTGCTAACTCAGAAAAAGTAAGTAAAATCCAAGTCACGTTTTAATACAAATTTTAAAAACAAAAGTGGCTTGATTATTATGCAACTTTTTTTCCCCAATGGATATTTCGTTAGAAAAAAATTAAAAGAATTATAGCTACAGTAAAAATGCCGACATTTATAAATTTCACTACAACCTTATCTTGTGTATTCATAATATTTACATAACTCAAAAATGTACAAAGCAAATGTAACATAAAATTAACTAAGTTGCCATGCAACTAAGCATTCTGTTATTCAAATAAAATGACTTTAGGATTCGAGGAAAAAAGCATTTTCATAGATTTTTATTTCTTTATCTGGAAATATATTTTTTTAATTTACATCTTCGTTGTTTTCTAGTACGTATCAAAGTAATTGAAGTTCATAGAATGACAAGTAATTAGTTTAGGTCTCGTTCAGTTTACTGTTTTGCACACGAGGGCTAACGAGACCGGGACCTACAGCTTAAAGCCGATTCCGAACGGCTACAAACATCCATGCCCTCAGAGGGATTCGAACCCGCGAACTCCGGTTCCTAAGAGCAGCATTCTACCATTCGGCCATCGTTCGGGATAATTAGTTGTATTGTTAAAAGTCCGTTTCTAATTAGTACATTTTACAATGTATTTTGTGGGTAGGAGGATTTCTATTTTTTTCATTTGGTGCAAATAACTTTTTTAAAAAATGTATCTTGTTTTACTTAATCTAGTTGATGTTCACAGTATGAGAAATAAATAGCCTCTGTTAAATGTAAAAAGTTATATTCTAATTAGAACATTTCACAATGTATTTTGATGGTAGGTGGATTTGTATTTTTTTTTTCACTTGGTGTAAATAACTTTTTTTTTAATTTATTGCTTCCTATAACAAAACTAAATAATTTTCATAAAGTTAGACCCTTATTAACACTAGATTGCCCAAGGCAGTCATTTTGACTGTTTTTTAATTTCAATTAGAAAAACAATTATGAAATATAATGACACAATTTCTTAGAATTTGGTGACTTTTTCTATAACATATAAATGGGTTTATGAATAATTGTAGTTAATTCCGCCCTCCTTTATTATATAATATTAAAAATTAATTTTAAACAAATTTCTTTACATATTTGTTATTTTTTCACAATGCAGTCATTTTGACTGTTTTTGGGGCAATATAGGTATACAAGAAATCTCGGGCAATCTAGTGTTAAAGATCTAGGAAATATATTTATCTAAACCGAGCAAAACATCTTATTTTGTATTGAATCAAAAATGGGCTATTTTAATGAGCATTGCGTTACGATGCCCCATATCTACCCGAAATGCAGGCTGGTGGACTGCAAGGGATAAATCAAGAGTTCCAGGGTAACAATAACAGACACATTTATTGCACGGATGCTACACCTCACATACAATTTTACCAAGCGCGCAAACATCAAACATAAAATGATAGACTCTCAGAATGGGAAGTGGCGTACAGCACTCGGCCTAGCATCACTTCTCGTCGCCGTCTGACCCCACTCTCGCTCTCTCCGTAAAGTTCGTCAGCGTTGCCACCGCTCGGAAGAGAAGAAATGTTGACACGGCCTGGGAGTCTCGGTGTTGTCTCTGAAAAAAAAAACTCCATACCGAGCTGCATAGCTGGGATTCGCCACAATGAGAAACTTTTCCTCTCGAAAGGAACTATGTCTCTTTGAAACATTTTTCATAAACACTTATAGTGATTATAACAAAAATATGAAAGTAAGTAAAAGAGGCTTAGCTAATCTATATTTAGAACATTATGTAAACAACGGACATTAAAATTAATTTATTTTGTTTTTACATGCTTGGAAATTTAATATGTTACTAGCAATTATCTATGTAAATGTGGCTAAAATTACAAAGTAAAATAATGATTATTTAACAGTAATTATTTATCATTTGTTTTAAAATTTGCTCAACTAGAAATGCTCTTTGCACATTGATTTCAAGCATAATAAAGGGATTTTCATTTGGAGGATGCATTTTAGGCTTCTAATTAAAGTTGAATTGTTAAGGTATCCGACAACGTTCAGAGATTTACTTTAAATAAAGACCCAGCATTACTATTTGTAATTTGTTTAACACTAGATTGCCCGAGATTTCTTGTATACCTATATTGCCCCCAAACAGTCAAAATGACTGCATTGTGAAAAAATAACAAACATGTAAAGAAATTTGTTTAAAATTAATTTTTAATATTATATAATAAAGGAGGGTGGAAGTAACTACAATTATTCATAAACCCATTTATATGTTATAGAAAAAGTCACCAAATTCTAAGAAATTGTGTCATTATATTTCATAATTGTTTTTCCAATTGAAATTAAAAAACAGTCAAAATGACTGCCTTGGGTAATCTAGTGTTAAAATAATATAATAGCTAAAAAAAAGAATGTTAATAAAATATTTTTATCTCTAGAGTCTTTCCCAAGTCCTTTCTTGTACTCAACGGAATTTTTTTTTTCAGAGATTATTTTATCTATGAAAATTTATTATTTATTGAATTTATTATTAAATCAAGCGATAAACAACCTTCGTTAAAACTAAATGCTGAAGATTTTAAGCTGTCTCAACCACATTCTTTTGTTTCAAATTTGCATGGTGTAACATCTGAACTTGGTCTTTCGGTAATAAAGATGTCTGACTTATGATCTTATCTAGGGCTTATTTTAGATGTTGGACTTATGTTAGGAGTACAAAGGACTTATTAATAGGAGATACCTGGTGGGTTAGAGGGTCAGAGAGAGGTGGGTTCTCCTCCTAGAGGAACCGATTCTCTTTTTTATACTTATTAAAATTTGTGTAAATCACTAGTTTCCACTGCATGTGTTGAAAGATAGTTTTCAACCATGAAAATAGTAGAAATATTTCTTCAGAATAGAGGTGGTCAAAAGGTTGACTAGTATAGCATTACATTCATTGCATATAGGCATGATTGTAAATGCAGATGAAAGCTTGAATAAACACGCTGGCCTTAAAAAGCTCGAAGAATTGATTTACTACGATAAAATGGTAGTTTATAAAATACTGATTATGCCATTCTGTTTTCGAATTTTGTTGTTATGCAATTTTATAGGTAGGGGGATTTCTATTGTTTTTACTTAGTGTAAATAACTTTTTTAAAAAATGTATTAGGTTTTAGTTAATGTAGACACAGAATAACAAATGACAAATACACACAGAATACACATGAATTAGTTTCTGTTAAATGAAAAATGTTAGTTTCTAATTAGTACATTTACAAGGTATTTTGAAGGTTGGTGGATTTCTATTTTTTTAATTGGTGTAAATAACTTTTTTTAAAGTATTGTATTTCTTAAATGTATTGTTTTCTATAACAAAACTAAATAATTTTTATAAGGTTAGATCCTTATTAATGATGTAAGAAAAATATTTATGTAAACCGAGCAAAACATCTTATTTCCTATTGAATCAAAAATGGGCTATTTTAATGAAGACCTTTTCCTCTTGACAGGTATTATGTCCGCTTGAAACATTTCTCATAAACACTTCACTTTAGAATAGAGGTGGTTAAAAGATTGACTAGTATAGCATTACATTCATTGCATATAGGCATGATTGTAAATGCAGATGAAACTTTGAATGAACATGCTGGTCTTAAAAGCTCAAAGAATTGATTTACTACGATAAACGGTTGTTAATAAAATACTGATTATGCCATTCTGTTTTCTAATTATGTTGTAATACAAGGTATGTCATTTTGTTAAAAAAAAAAAAAAAAAAAAAAAAAAAAGAAAGGATATATATTTCTCAATATTTTTTTTTAATTCTTCTAGTTATTCCTAAAATTACTTTAGTTTAATTAGCTCATTAGTAAAAGATATCTTTAAACTCAGGTCATCTCTCGCTTTTTTCTATCTTTATTTTTATTGACGAATTTTGATTATAGTTTTATAAGAATTTTAAGACTCCCAAACCAAGACGGTAATTAATAAATTGTTAACTGTAATAATAAATGTTAAGTGATAAATTATGTATGTTATCTAAATATTGTATAATAATAATTCAACAATAATTTTTTAGTGTAAATAAATTTGTTACTTTTTTTTACAATTTAATTTTGTGTAATTCTTTAATTTATGAAAACTTCTTACAAACTAATAACATATAAAAGTAAAATTAAACTCCATAATATTGTGTGTAATTCTCAGAACCTTGAGTTGGAGATCGTTAGTAATTTTAAATAATTGTACATTATGCAATAAATAACTCAAATGTACTAAATAAATATTTCTGTGCATATGATCTTTGCTATTATAAAATAAAAGATAGATCTCTGTAGCACTACATGACACTCCTTCATACCTTACGTGAGGATCCTAAACGTATTATTTCACTGAAACATTTCCGTTCTGATCACCCATTTCCTTTTGTAGGTACAAGAATGTCGGCGAAACGCTTTTTCTCCCACTTCCTGAAGCTACAGGCTAAAGCACAACCGACACATTACGGTCGGAATCGTTTGATGGAGGAAAAGGTCGACAATGATATAACTCCTATCCAGTTACATAGAGTGAAGTGCTGGTGTGGTATCACTCTTAAGACGGTCTGGGAGTTAACGCAACAAGGGATGCTGATCATTCGAAGGCGGGAAAAGTAATTAATGGGGCAAGGGATATTAGATCTTAGTTTATAAAATAATATAATAATAGTATAATAGTAAACATAAGGAAACAATAAATAGTACAAGTACTCTGCAGGAGCCGACGAATTCCAATACAGATATACAATGATGATATCCCCTGAGTTGAGCAGCGAAAGAAAACGCAAATTAGTCGAGCTCTTACAAACCTTTTCGGAAATTTTTACAAAAACGCCATTCACCATTTTTCTTCTTCACAAGCACGACTGGAGATGACCATGGGCTATCTGACGGCTGTATCACGTCTTCTCTTAGCATTCGCTGTACTTCTTCGGCAATCAAGCGTCTTTCGATGGCTGTCAGAATTATCCACAATGGCGAAATCGTTACCCGGCACCTCCACCAAATTTGTCACGTAGATTCGAATGAACACACCGTTTAACGTAACAGAAGAATTTATTGAAGCTAAGTAGCAACTCGCAACTTTACAAGACCGAGAAGTTCCCTACAACTAGTGGGTATCAGCTTTTATACCCGAACAGAATATTCGAGAAATAACTAATTTACATATTATAGAAAGATCTAGAATATTCAAGAACATAAGGAAACAATAAATACCATTTTTAACTTAAAAAATCCGTACTTTAGATAAGCTGTCATGTCAAGAATCGAACCCACAATCTCCGGGCCCGGATCGCGTGCTTTGACCATTCGGCCACTGAACTGGTTAGCTAAGCTACTTTATGCGTCAAATAGTCTAAGTTATCTGGCCATCTGTCCTCGAATTTATGAAGCGGTCGGACCTGGAACGGATAAGGGTATCCATATAAGGCAATTTGTCGCAACGTCATGAATTACTATAATGCCCTTCCCATTCATTTTCATGTTTACAAAAGCCAATAGACAAACAATAAACTGCCCTTCTGTTTGAAACTAAAGCCAGAATTGTCATAATTTAAGAATTTGCCCTAATGCGTGAAATTGCCTTATTGGATTCTTGATGAGTTAGGGTTAGCAAATTTCAAAGCTAGTCTTTAAAAAGTTCGAAATCCCCCTTCGCCCCCTTTTCGATCGTTTAATACCATTATTTCAAGCCATACTTTCCCCGGTTAAGAGCAGGCTATTAAGTTTATCATATCATAAATAGGTAAAAATAACATTATTTTCTAGCATTATGATGTCAATTTATTAATCATCTCATTTAATCATTTCTTATTTTAAATTATTTAAATATCGTCTGAATTATTTTCGTACGTATTATCACTACACTTAGATATTACGTAAATATTTTATTTTACATTTGGCATAATTAATAGATTAGGCACATGTGTGATAATTTTAAATTTAATCATCTATTATTTTTTGTTGCAATGAAAATTTTATCACCGTTATTAACAACAAGTTGTCTTCATAAAAGTCTAATAGTCTATTTTACGAACTAATAAATATCTAGTGTTTAACTTATATATCTTTGAAAACTAATAAGTTTGTTCGTTTGTGTGTTTTATTTTTTTATACATAAATCGCAGTTTGACTAAATGGATTCAATGTGATTTCAAACTGCATTCACAGTATCGGGAGACAGAGTTTGGTTTGGTTTGGTTTGGTTTGGAGCGCTACGGTCTACTGTTTAGCACACGAGGGCTAAATCGGGAGACAGAGGAGCATGAAGATAAAAAAATTATTGAGCGTGTAGCAGATAATTCTCAGCCAAAAAATAAACTATTTCTTAACTTCAACTTCCTCATACGGTACTTTACAATTCTGGAAAATTAAATATTTTATTAATCCCGTCTTATGACGGGCCATATGCTAGTTTTAAATATTTAACGATATTCGAATAATGAGAACATATAACTTTGCTGCATGACACATAAGATACTGAAATTTTGATTAAAATACGAGATTATTTGATAAAAAATAAGTCGTCCAACAATATTGCTTAAAAATGTTCCTAATACACAACATGCTATCCAATTGTTTTTATTTTGGTTTGGAGCGATACAGTCTACGTTTTGCTACACAAGGGCTAATTAGACCAGAATCTACTGCTTAAAGCCGATTCCAAATTGCTACGAACAACCATGCCACAGTGGGAATCCAATTACTTTTATTTTTAAATTAATCTTTAAAAATTTACATAAATACAAAACTGAGTATCGATTTTCAAGTACTTTAAATACTATTTTTGAATGATATACAGGAGACTATTTGGTAATAGTTGAGTCATCCAACAATATTCCTTTAAAATATTTCTAGTGTACTGCATATTAACCAATAGCTTTTGTTTTTCATTTTATCTTTAGAACATATATAAATACAAACCTGTATATCGATTTTTACTTACGTTAAATACTTTTTTGAAAGATACACAAGTTAAAGACTATTTAATAATAATTGAGACATCCAACACTATACCTTTAAAATGTTTCTAGTGTAATGCATACTGACCAATAGCTTTTGTTTTTCATTTAATCTTTAAACATGTATGAATACAAAACTGGTATCGATTTTCACTTACTTTAAATACTGTTTTTGGAAGATACAAACGAGACTATTTGGTAAAATTTGAGTCATCCAACAATATTTCTTTAAAATGTTTCTAGTTTACTGCATATTAACCAATAGCTTTTGTTTTTCATTTAATCTTTAAAAACTTATGAATACAAAACTGGTATCGATTTTCACTTACTTTAAATACTGTTTTGGAAGATACAGACGAAACTATTTGGTAAAAATTGGGTCATCCAACGATATTTCTTTAAAATGTTTCTAGTACACTGCATATTAACCAATAGCTTTTGTTTTTCATTTTATCTTAAGAACTTAAATATAAAACTGGGTATCGATTTTCACTTACATTAAATATTATTTATATAAAATAATTGTGCTCTCTAGACCATTGTAAATGTACCGATGATGGACTGTTTGCTGTCAATGGTATGAAGAGTTCAGGACAATAGGCGTATAGGTCACCTGAATTAAATAGAATGGGTAGAGTAAATTAGATAACTTTGGTTACCGTTAGCAACTGCTGAACAGTGTTTCCAGCTATCTGATTTTGAACTCTTTTCCGCCTGCAGAGAGATAAATTGGTGTCACCAATCCCAGTTGTTTTTCAATGACCAGCCCCCACGAACATTTCCTCTAGCTCTTCTTGTTTTTTGGAAGGCTTTCCAAGTTCGCGCGGTCTCATTAGCCCTCGTGTTGCAAAAAGTAGACCGTAGCACTCCAAACCAAACCAAGTTCGCGAAAGAACATTTTTATCAATTCCAAACTCTTGTGTGACATAAGTCAAATTACGCCCTTTCTGAAGCATGACATCACATGATGACAAAAAGGTAGGATGCTGCACTTTGCAGCCAGAATTTGTCTGTTCAAATCACATTGCTTTCACGGATATTTGCTCATAATCAGCTTTAATGCGCAGTTAATTGCTTCGTTATCCGCCGTGCAGCAAAAATGTAAACTCTAGCGCTCCAAACTAAATCAAACCTCAAGTCTACTAGCCATTCTTCCACGTGTAAACCCATTCTTATGTATTCTTGTAGCCATACTTCCCATAAGTCTCATTTTTATGAAGAACGCGACTTTCTTTCTTCTTTTGAGTTGCTGTCAGTTTTCGCCCTTACACCAAGCGTTTTATGTCTCCTGTCGACTTCTCTGAAGTCATCCTGCTGATATTTGCAAAAACCTTTCTATTGAGTGCTTTTCATTGTATGATTGCTAAAATGTCCTTTTCAATGATTTCATGTTTGTAAGGTCAAGGATGAAGTTTTTGCTGAAGTTATCTCACTAGTGTATTATCACTTATCCCCGACGTTTTGTATTTACAAATATACAATATAAATATTGCTCTTTTGTGTGATGAGTTGTTGGAGTAATTCCCTCCTTAAAACTATTTTAACTGTAGTTTCATCTTCTACTAAAATCCAAGTATTAATTCCAGCAAGAAACAAAATATATTAGAACACTCAATCACATTATCCTACCTATTTTTATGATTTAAAACACAGAATCCCATTTTTAATACTGTTTATTTTCTTAATAAGTAAAATCAAAGTTAGCCGATAAAAGACACCAATATCCTGTTAAAATTATATAAAATCTCAGAAATGTCATGTTTTCTGAATCTGTTTTCCTCTCAGATTTTGAAGAAAACACCTAAACCGGAAACTACAAGCTGCAGCTTCCTCCATTTTAATTACATTTCGAGGTAAAAAAAAAACCTATGATATTGAACTTGCTTATAAATGATATGTTCTTTCAAGGGCATTGACTTTTCTTGTCCTGGATGTTCTTTCTTGTTGTACTTTTTAATGGGTTTAATTCCGTATTCATTTAAAGCAACCCATTGTCAAGCCAACCATGAAAATTCCCCATATTTCCGGATTACATTTTTTGAAAATAAATTAAATGTCTTTGACCATTTTGTATAATTATTATCATATAAACAAAGTTAGTGCTTTATACAAGTTTTTCAATTAATTCTACGCTTTGTGAACTCCCATTTTTTGGTAATTATTTGAAGTTATTTATTTATGTTATATGAAATGGCTCAGAGTACAATCAAGTTCAATATTTAGGTGAAAAATTCTGCGGTATAAGTTAGGTTGCACTCTTTGCTGTAAAATACTTCTTTTTACGTTGTTCTTATATATTCGTAAGATACAAATATTTAATGTGGACACTACATGGCTTCGTTGTAAGCTTATTAAATGGTATGTATATATTTTTTGCACATCATTTAAACTGATTTTAATTTGAAATGTGATCCTCCATATCATTAACACACTGAATACTAGTACTAGTACATTTTCTGATGATTGATACTTGAGCGCAGGACACGTACTAGTACGGGTTAGTGTAACATGGTTTGTTTGTGGGTACAAAAATAACGGCATGTACAGGAACGCGAAGCCGAATGTTCTTGCCTACTACACAGATTCTGGAAAAAATTTAGACAAATAAAAAGTAGTTTTTACATTATTAGTTTTATGATTGCTCTTTTCATTTTTTATAATGTAAAAATGTTTATCTATAACATAAATCGAAAAAAATTAAAACTATATACTACTATTTCTATTTGATTTTTCATATTTACAATACTATTATAAATTTATCCACTAAAAAATATATTTTTGTTTACAAAAATCTTATGGTTGCTATTTATATATTTATATTTATATATTTGTTTATATATTTCAATATAAAATACGAAAAGTTGGTTAAAAAATTAAATAATTTTCGATCTATTGAGATTTAACTGCATAACTAAATTTAACCGCAAAACGTCCGCTCTCGATACAATTCCGCTGCGAAATGTACCCGCACACGTGTTAATGTAGTGAATAGTTACACAGTTGCTGTAATAATAGATTATGATTACCTCAAAAATTATAAAATATCAATTCATCAATGAGTATAATTGTGTTCATCAATGAATATTATACTTCATTCAAGTAGAATACAAACACTGCCATTTGGATGCGATCAAAATTGCATTTATGTTTATTATATTGAAAATTTCCGCTATAGATAGTACAAATCGCAATAAAAAAGATGGACAGCTAATGATGCACTATAATTTTAAGTACAAAATATCAATATTCAATGGCTATTCGTTTTTGAGTTATGCCTGACAGCGTTTGTATCCGTTATACTGAAATGTTTTGTAATATACAATGCAGATTACAATCAAAAAGAGATATGCACAAATAATGATACACAATAGTTCTAAGTATAAAATATCAATATTTTACGGGCATTCGTTTTCGAGTGATGCCTGTCAACGTTTATATCCATTATATTGAAAATTTTCGTTATATACAGTGCATATTACAATCAAAAAGAGATATTCACAACTTATGATGTTCAAAGACCTAAGTACGAATTTCAATATTCTATGGCTATTCGTTTTTGAGTTATGCCGGGTAGCGTTTATATCCGTTGTATTAAAGTTTTTCATTTTACATGGTGTAAATTGAAACCAAAAGGGGAGGTACACAGCTGGTCATTAAAAAACTCACAACAAAATTTCAAAAGTGTACGATTAATCGATATGTGTATGTCTCACAGCTTTAATGTATGTTAAAATGCTCAAAACGAACGCTGTGAATGTTTAAACATCGAAGTGAGTAGCATAAAAAGTTCATGTTTGCATTCATAACTGGTCATTTTCAAAACTATTCGTATTCTGTTATAAGAACAAGTATTAATGATCATCATTTCAAACAGAACCATATCATTACATATTATAATTTCAATTTCCGATTTTTATTATATCTTTTAATGTAGTTTATATTCATGCTTATTACTTACAGTTTTGTTATTTATCCTACTATGTAAGAAATCAGAACTCATAAGCTTTGTTTAGTTGAAGATGCTTCCAAATCTCAGATTGCATACAACTGCATTACGTTGCCTACTGCAACAAAAGTGGATGACCTAAATTTTTATGCATATATGCAGACTACAAGAAGAATTTTTTCACTAATGAGAAGAGGGTTATACAATACGTTATATCAAATTCTAGAACTAATAACGCTAGGCAGGATGATATTAATTGCTTAGTGGAGTTTCCATAAGGATAATTAACATAAGAAAGGTGTGAATTTTTACTTTCTACTGAAAAGAAAGTTGACAGTTGTGCATATATATATATATATATATATATATATATATATATATATATATATATATATATATATACACACACACACATATATATATATATATATATATGTATATGTATATATATATATATATATATATATATATATATATATATATATATATATATATATGTGTGTGTGTGTGTGTGTCAGGTCTAAGAAAAGGGGTAGTTGAAAAATACGTTAGGTAAAGCGATTTTAAAAAAGAGAACTCTTTTATAATAATAAAATTAATGAAAGAGACATACGCTTGCAAAAGAATTTTGGATAATCCGGTTAGCCGGAAGCATTTTGAAAGGATATGATGAGTTTGCAAACAGATAAGATGAGTTAGCGCGTGGACTTAGAACAGTCAACACCTTTTCCACGCTTAGCTCCTCCACGAACAATGAAAATTGGAAAAAGTTTTGCTTTTAAAAAAACGATGATTTAATAAACTTATTATTATCAAGAAAGACTGTTTTCCATTTGGCTTACCATTGAATCACGATATACCGGGGGGGGGGCATAATTAAACTGACAGTGCTCACAGTGTTCTGTAGCGCGATCTATTTGCGAGAATGACGCCACATTTTATAGGAAGTATAACAAGACGGGGGATTACCTTATGGCACTGTGCAACGGATGTAAAGTGAAATTTGAATAAAGAACTTCATCTGCTCAGCTTACGTGATATTGCAGATCAGGAGACTTTATCGGTGTTTATGTAGATGTTACGCTTTTTTAAAAGTGTTGCCATATTGCACTTGAACTAAATCAGAAAATGTGCATAATAAAAGGTAATTTTATTCCATATTAATTTGCATTTGTTAACACTCTATTTTCTATAATACAACGCCAAATATTCCCCTAGCGGTGACTTTTGGAACTAATTGGTTTTTTTCGGGGAATCTTTCGTACCCCTTCTTGTTTAATCTTCCTACAAAATGTGGCGTCATTCTATCAAATAGATCGCGCTACAGAACACTGTGAGCACTGTAGTTTAATTATGACCACCCGGTATATATATATATATATATATATATATATATATATATATATATATATATATATATATATATATATAGATAGATAGATAGATAGATAGATAGATAGGTATATATATATACAGGTATATATATATATATATTTATATATATATGTATATATAGGTATACACACACACACACATATATATATATATATATAATCTGTGTGTGTGTATGCATGTATATACGTATATAAGAAATTTTCCACAAAAAGAGGATTATACGATACGTTATATCAGATTCTAGAACTAATAATGCTAGTCAGGATGACATTAACCCTTTAAAGCACGAGTTTATTTTAGAAAAATTATAAAATATGACATATTTTCTTCACAGAAAAGGGATATATAGGTACAATGTAAGTTATTTTTTACAATTTCAGTTTTGGGGGTGACTAGGGAGCTTGGAAAGAGTAAAAAGTATATAAAAAATTGTTATACAAACAAAGTGTAAACGATTTTATTACATGCTTAATTTGAATTTCGCCCGTGTCAGACACGGGCAAATGCGTTAAGGGGTTAATTGCTTAGTGTAGTTTCCATAAGGATAATAAACACAAGAACGCTCTGGATTTTTTTACTTTCTACTGAAAAGAAAGTTGATAGTTGTATATGTATATATATATATATATATATATATATATAGGTATACATGTATATGTATATATGCATATATGTATATTTAAATATACATATATATATACATATATATATATATATATATATATATATATATATATACATATATATATATATATGTCACGCATTAGTCATAGATCCGATGATTTCTTGATAATGTCTTTATTCATGTATATTACACAGTTTAACAATCAACCATCAAACATAGCGGTGAGTTGGTAGAGTCCACATTCTAACAAAGAAACCACATTTAGCCAGGCTTCTTGCAAGAACCCTTTCGCAGGACGCTCTCTCTCTCAATCCTTACGATTTAAGTGCTTTTATAATGAGTTATTAAAATTTCATGCCTGCATTAAAAGAATGAGCTGCGTTTTCTGCTCTAAAACTCCTAAATTATTAATTTTACATTTTCAAACCTAACACACACACACACACACACACACACACTATATATATATATATATATATATATATATATATATATATATATTATATATATATATACATGCATACATAATTTATATATATATATATATATATATATATATATATATATACATATATATATATATATACATATATATATATGTAGATAGATAGATAGGTATAAATAAGTATACATATATATGCGTATAAATATACATACATATGTTATATTACTTTATTTTATAAAACAATAGGCATGCTTATTGTTTGGGTTGCTATTGTTATTGATATGGTTTGGTTTGGAATCAAAATGACCCCCAATCACCGTTCTTATTTGAATTCGTTTTTAAACAAAGAGAAGGTTTTTCTTCTATACAGTAATATATTGTTTGGGTTTAGTATTGTTATTGATATGGTTTGGTTTGGAATCAAACTGGCCCATTAACGACCATTCTTTTTTTAACTCGTTTTTAAACAAAGGGAAGGTTTTTTTTATACAGTAATATATTGTTGTGGTTTAGTTTGGTTTGGAGGGCTACATTTTTATTTTTTGCTACCCGATGGCTAATGAGATCGTCAATCAGATTGGTAGTGTTCAAAAATTTTACTGCCGCTTCAACATCTATAAATGTTGCACGTTTAATGTTTTATATAATTCTTGAATATGTGATTTTGGATTATGATAATCTATAAATTCCTTGATTATTGGGATCTCTTTAAATTATGGACCCGGGCACATACGCTGATTTCACCGCTGTAAATCAGACCTTGAGTATTTTAAAATGCTTTGATAAAACTTTTGGAGTTATTGAGTTAGCGAGCCTGAACTGTAGTTGAAATTCTCAGCTCCTTATCTGAATTTATCTCATTCTGATATATTGTCGCGTAGATGAGATGAACTGAACTTGGTGAATGGAATGATAAACGCTCAAGACCAATTCAAGATTTTATTACCCCGCAAATGAAGGAAATCCTGCTTATATACACTTTTAGAACCTTCCAGACTTGGAAGGACCGCAGAAAGTTAGCAACTATAATATACATAAATTTGCATAATCAAATTAAATTAACATAATTAAATCCAAATTAGAATCAAATTTTAAAAGCAGCTTGCCTCGCTTGTTTTCCGAACCCGGAACCTCCGCTCACGAGTCCGCCGCCTTGCCGACTGCACCACGGCGTCCTTGCAGAAAGGAACGATTTTCGATACAATATAATAAAACAGAATTCTTTTTAGAATTCTATGAATGACTGAAAAAGTAAGGTTGAAATTGAAAATAGCAAAGAGATGTTGTATAAATGACATGACACTACAGGAGTCAAAGTTCGGGTCAATTGATGTAACAAATTGACGTAACAAAAACGGTTATCTATTGTGATGAGGCGATTTAGATCTGATATATAATTGTTTCATTCATTCAAGAAGTAAAATGTTCGGGATCTAAATCTGACCTCATCACATCGTTGTAGATAGAGGACCAAGGACCATAAATTTCGATTTAACGGATATTGTAGTCTTGTACGGTTGTCTCGGGCGGGGTTCTGATTCCAGTCCCAGATAAGAATCCCGTCTCCGTACTTGACATTAAATAAGAATGTACCTTTGTGGAGTATTTATGAGTCCCTAAGGGACAGGGCCCAATTAGAAGGGATAAGGTTGTTCACGTTGGTGGTCTCAGGGCGGGGTTTGGTGAGACCAATGAAATTCTGGCAACTATCCCGATTGGAAGACAAGAAGGAGGAGGGGACAAAGTTTGAGATAATAAAATATGAAAAATCTAAAAAAATGAGAAGATTATTTAGAAGGTCCCAGAAGGGTAGTTTGGTTCGGAGGTTCCAGAAGAAATTGGTAAGGAGGTCCCAAAAAGAAGGTGCTCGATACTCCAGCCAAGTCCGCCAGAAAGTTTCCTGCACAAAGTAGTACTGCCGCAACCCAAAGACTCAGGAGAAAGCCCCTGACGATGTCTGTAACAGATCAACGGATGATGTAAAGATTCCCTCTCCTGATCAGCTATTGATACCCTTCAACCAGAAGTGTTCCGGGCCCAACTTTTAGACCCACAAAGGCACCGATTTTGCATTACATTTTGAAATCGAGATTAGGTCCTCTCTCTGCTTACAATATTTACCTAAGTGTATAAAAAATTGTCAGAAGTAATTTTGAATAGATTGACTAAGCTTACTTATTTACTTATTACTTATTTACTGTAAAAAGATGTAAATAGATGTTAGGTTTTGTAAATAGATGTATAAATATTTTATAAAATTTTTTTTATATATTAAGCTTGTCCCAGTTGCCATCATTTTAGCGGTTAGTTTATTCTTCATATTTATGTCTGTAGTTTCTCAGAACCTGTGGTTAAATTTTAGTAAAACAAATATTTAACACAACGCAATTAAAAATAAATCCCACTATACATTTGAGCACAGGTTGATACTTAAATATATAACGAGGACTACACGACATATATCTGCAAGAACTTGAGTTCAAACCCTGGAAGCCCAAACTGAAGGAGCATAATCACTTCAAGTGCCACCCTAGTAATGCACAAAGATTTTAATAAGTTTAAAAAAACCGTGTAATGCATCCGCTGATAATATTTCAGGTAGGGTTCAACCCCTCCATGGACTCCCTAAATAGACCTTTTCATGAGTAATTATACCTAGATAATTTTATGACCCTTGTATATCACATCCTAGTGGAAAAAGGGAGGTATTTTGGAAGTAAAATTTATTCATGGTGTTTTTACGTGGAAGCAGGTGAAGGATGGAATGCTGCTTTTTTTTTTTACTTCTGCATGCCGAGTCGTGCTGTCCGTGCATGCACGCAGACAGCCAAAATTTTAGAGCGGCTGAATGAATATCTACTACGTATACACATTGATTTAGAGCAACCAAATACTACCTTGTTCGCAGGTATCTAACAGACCAAACCAGTCCTGTTTTGGACCTTTAATTCTGTTCGAGTCATTTTAAATTATTTAATGAAAAATAGCAACTTGTGGTAATACATGACTTTTCCATTATTTATAATGCCCGATAGGAATCTACAAGAAAAAGCATTTTTCTCAAACTAAAATAGCTTAAAAAAGCATACTGATAGAGAGCATCTTCTTGGTTAAGGTATCCGTCTTCGTTCGGAGAACTTTTTTTATAAACGTAGAAACTAGTTCATGTTTTTACATTTTTAGATTTATTTTTTATATTATCATAGATAATTGCACTTAAAAAATTTATTCCTGGAGAAGTTTTTATAAAATTTCTAATAAATGAAGAAAATTTAGTAAAAAAAATTAGGTTTTTTCGAAACGTCTAATTTTTTAATAAATTAAATTATTTCAATATTTTTTGATGCAACACATTTCTTATACACTGGACTAGTGAATCACCTAAAATCTTTGCTTAATTTACATTTGGTAAAAAATTTTGGTCCTTCAAAATCATACACATTGAATTTTTAATGAATTTTCATTACCTTTATATCTAACTATGAGTGTAACATCATTAAAAATTATCCAAATTTAAAGCTTTTAGGTCATACACTAGTAAATACTATCAAAAGCATTCATAATAATTTTCAAAAAAATATTTTAAGAACTTTTTGAGAAATCACATTAATGCATTTGAAGTTTATGAAAGCAACTTTAACTGTTAAAAAATTAAAATACATGTTTAAAATTCCCCACACTTTCTTGCTTCAAAACTTTCTAATTGCCAAGTTGCTAATTATTAAAAATACTAGAAAAATGTTTAAATTAATCTTCATGAAAATTTAAAAGTTTTGTCCCAAGAATGTTCTTTAAAGAACATTCTTTTGAAAAAACTTTTAAATTTTGGCTTAAATTCACAACTTCCGGTTCCGAAGTCGCTACTTCCGTTTTGTTCTGACAGCTGTCACTGATGTTTAAACAGCTGTAACTTTTCTTTAAAATGCCGTAGAGACAAAACAAAAACAGATTTAGAAGCCTAAAAGTTGAAATTTTACAATAGAGAAATAAAAAAATATGATTTTTGGCAAAAAATGACATTTTTAAAGTAGACGGATACCTTAAACACTTAGACACCAACTGGTATTGACATATGAAAAGCCGGTTGAGGCTCCACAAACTCTGCACAGAAAAAGTAAAAGCAGTGAACTCATTTTTTAGTAAAAAACAAATAAATAAAATAAAATAAAAATAAAATCAGTGGTTAATTTTCTAATTCTTTTTCCATGAAAAGAGATACTTGAATCTTAATTTGTGACTATTCAGGATAATTTTACCTACAGTATTCCAATGACGTCATTCAGTTAATGCTTATTGCTCTTTAGGTAAAAGACGATTGCTCGTGTTGTAAGTTTTAAAATTCGGTCATCATATAATGAAATTTTTCCTGGCAAGGAAATGTTTCTGAATGCTTTTCGAACTGTCAGTAGTAACTATTGGAAGGAAATTTTTTTGCTTTAAAATGAAATATAGTCTATGATTGTCAAATATTTACTATAAAATAAAGGAAAAAAATATTTAATGGGTTAAGTACCTTTAAATAGATAAAATCTGCTTAATAATTTGCAAAAATTTTAGCACAATATTTCTAATTCTTAATTATTTGAATTTAATAAGAATTGAATTCAGTATATAATAACTCTTGTATGAAATAAAAATTTTGAGTCGAAGTCCAATTCTTTTACTTTTGAATCTTCTTCATATTTATTTTATATTATACATATATCATTCCTATTTATATCTTCTCGTATAAGTTGTTAATTATTTTCTAAACTATGACAAGTTGTTTAAGTTCTTTGGTAAAAACTATTACCTTTTGGAGTAAAAATCGTTTAAATTAAAAAATTAATAATGTTATTTTTTTAATATATATATATATATATATATATATATATATATATATATATATATATATATATATATATGTGTGTGTGTGTGTGTGTGTGTGTGTAGGCATGGTACCCTTGGCAATGCTCAGCGAGGTGAATTTACTCCGAGCAAGCGAAGTTTTCCTTTTGCAGTTTGGCAACAACTCTTCCCAGTGGAACACAGATATAGACGGCAACTTGTGCAGACGGCACTTCTCGCTGACCGATAACTGACCGCCAAGACGGGCCCTGATGTTATGCCAGACAGGCACTGATGTCCCGTTTTATTTTAATTGTCCCTAGACATCACCTATTCTGTATATAATTTGTAAATAGTTTAGTTACATAAGTTCATTTTAGTTAAGCTTTTGTGCATTTTTTTAACCGTGTTAATAAATCTCTCTCTCTCTCTCTCTCTCACACACACACACACACACACACACACACACACACACACACATATATATATATATATATATATATATATATATATATATATATTCATATATATATATATATATATATATATATATATATATATATATATATATATATATATATATATATGTACGCACGGATTTGAATCACAAGCTTAAACTCTTTTTTTTTCCATTATATTTTATACACATCTAACGGAAATTCAAAATTCATATGAAAATTATTTTTCCGTCTTAATGACGTTATTCTTCTTGACCATATATAAAGAAACCAAAAGAAGATATTTTGAAAATATTTTGTATCCTTTACTCTATTTACGAGTGCAGTAAATTCATAGATTTCATGATTTCAAACAGTTTATAACTTAATAAATCCCCATCAACAATCGACCACGATGGAACTCAGGATTTATGGTAGCTAAGTACATTCAAACAGTTCTGTAATTAGCGAAAATATTAATTTCTCATTAATTTATTGAAACTTCTTGGTTATTTAAAGAATTTAATCATTCCAATTATTATACGTGAGACCTACCTAGGTGTCCCTGTATAATTAAAAATCTCTTTCAGACATATCCAACTGGTGATCCTCAAAATCTTTTTTTTTTTTAAAAAGCAAAATACTCTACAGCTCTAGAGTGTTTTTCTTATGATATCCATAAAAAATAAGTACAAATATCGACTGGTATTTATATCCTCGCTTTATCTTCTGAGATTAAGCATTAACAAAGCTGATTGAGGACATCCGTTCATTGGCTGATACAGGTGGTCAATCCAAAATATTTCATTTTTAAGTTTATATTTTTATTGCAGTATTAATTCTACTTTCTTTATGTTATGTTTTTCTCCTTGCTATTTGCAATATTGATCCACAAAATTTAAACGTTTCAAGTAAACAATTTTTTTTATTTATTTTTAATATTATTCTTTTATGCAATTGTAAAATATATAATTTTATAACGGTTTTAAGTTATTTTGCTTACAATTTTAAAAGGCCATTTTTTATATTTTGATTCTTCACCTTCTTAAGTTTATTCTTATATTTAATACATACAAATAGTCACGAGTCTCCAGTAATGTATTTTATAACACGTATTTTATTATTCCATATTTATTTTTATGTTGAGTGGTAGAGCGCTGCTCTTTGGTACCGGAGTTTGTGGGTTTGAATCCCGCTGCTGGCATGGATGTTAGTAGCAGTTCGAATCGGTTTTAAGCATTAAACCAGTGTCTCATTAACCCTCGTAAGCAAAATAGTAGACCGTTTTAATTAAACTACATGTTATTATTTCATACTGGTACCACTTTCCTACATATAGTTTTTAAAAAGGTGAAAAAAAAATTCTAACTCCTGGACTGCAAGCTTCCTTAGCTCCTTCCCAACTTGGCTTTGCCATTGATTGCTTCAAAGTAAATCTGGACCTCTATCCTTAGGAAGCTTCAAGTTTTCCAGCTAAATAGAAGCTAAGGTTCAAGATTTTCTATCAAACACGAAAATATTAATCATATATGTAAATTTTAGGCAGTTTTGAAATTTATTTAATGCACAAAATAATGTTTTGCGATTTTTGTAATGCTTATATATTAGATAATTTGTTTTATATTTCATGTAGTTTCCTCCAGTTGTGACTTTTTTTTAATATTATATGCTTTTATTATTTCAATGTGATTTTTTTATATAAAGAGATAACAACCCCGATCTGAAAATAAAATCACCTCCGCTCTCCTGCCGAAAAAGTCGCCAAAAGTTAAAACACCCCTATCTGTATTGCTACATCATTTGACAGCAAGTATTAACGATGGGTATCCACCAGATGTCAGTGCTTAGGCTGTACTCAGACAGCATGCACAAAACTTTGAATAGTACGCATACTTATGTACGCATGGCCACAATACAAAACCTACTTTGAATCTTGAACAGAATGTACGAAAGATAATTCTTATGACGCATTATACAAAATATTTAAAAAAATTTAATATAATAGACGTAAAAGGTAGTAATGTGGTGTACACATCAGATTTTTTAAAATCTAAATTACTTTTGATGACTATATTTTGGCGTTATTTTGATATATTTCCATTTTAATAACATGTTGAAATAAATAAAATCTTCTAAGTAAATTAATCACCAGAGAGAGTTTAACCCTTTCTTGGGCCATTTATTTCTCACTCCACGTTTCCAAACTTTCAAAACAGAACTGCTAATTTTATTCAATCGATCGAACAATTGATGACAGCGCAAAACCGAAGTGGGAATCAGTCTTCCCGTCGTTTCAATAACAAGACCAATATATTATAATGGGTTTTGCGCTTCCCACAGGTGTATTTTGTAAGATCGTGTAGGTGGGAAGTAATCTTCCCACGGCCCACGAAAGGGTTAAAATATGATATCAGATAGTAGAATTTATCTTGCTTTTTGACCATACTTTCCTGATTTATTTCATTTTATCAACTTTAATTTGAAATATTTCTTTCATTTTGAAGTAATTTGTGCCTTTTTTATTTATATAAATTTTAGACACCAATTTAACTCCTATATAATGCAATATTGGACTTGATTAGCAATGAAAATTTCAAAATAAAACATTCTCTTTCTCAACAAAATTGTTCAGATGAGCCAGAAATAAAAAGTATTTTTCAGGCACATCAGATTCCGTATTACTTGTATATCAAGGGGTTAAGTCAAAATAGTTTGTGCAGCTAAATATAAAATCAATGCCTCAAACGGGAATACCAGTTGATCCCTCACCTGAACGGGATAATTTTTATCTACCAGCGCAAAGAGAGCAAAAGAAGGAGCGGAAGGTGATGTTGACAGTAACGGACGAAAAAACCGCAAAATTTTAATCCTCGATTCAGAGAAAAAGTGTGGAAAAAAGACAGTAACGGAAACTTACTCATTCTCAACGAAAGGCAAGACTCTCGCCTATGACATCAGAGGCCTAAAGAAAAAAAAAATAGATCGGTGAATGAAAACAAAAGTGGACGGTAGGTTGCCGACCCCTGTTCCAAAAGGTGGTGGTGATCACGGGCGAATGGGAGTGAGGCGCAACTCTGTGACGTAATGGCACGAGAACGAATGGAAGCGAGGCGCAACAGGAGCAACTCATGGATCCTGAGAAAAGCTAGGAACTTAGAAGATTTATTCTGTTCCGTTTCTAAAAAAAGAGTTTTACACTTATTTTATCCTACCAAGCAATAATAATGATTATTAAATGTGAAATTATCACAGAAGAGGGTTTGCGTTTTAGGGAAACGATTTTGATAATTACAGAAGACGCCGCTTAATGTGATCGCGGTTAATGTTATCAAACTCTTATTGTTATCGAAATCACTTGGTCCCGATTTTCTCTATTTATTTGTATGTAAAAATTATCGCTTTATGGGATCGTTACATCGGTTAATGTTATCAGTTTTTGAACCTCATTTTAACTGGCAAAGAAATATTCACAATGTATTCAGAAGGAACCCAATCTTTTCTTTCCCTTCGCTGTTGTTTTAATTTCCGAGTATTAATCCCCTCTTTCCACCTAGGGAAATTGTGGAATGAACAAAGGAGTGTGTATTACAATTCCTGGAATTTTTCAGAAATAAACACACCCTGCTAGTGGTCAATGGTTAGATAAGCAGAAGGCAACCCATTCTTATCGGAACTGAAAGGAGCGTATTCACATTTTTATTCTTGAGCTCGCTTTACATGTAGCTTGTCATATATGGAATCCAGAAAGCGAAATGATTTAACAATAAAACAAAAGATCGACATTTTAAATCGTTTATGAAAAGGTTACTAAAAAAATGATCCAGCGCAGAAAAACATTGCTGCAGCCCTTCTGAATTGCATTGAATGTGTTGAAACGTGAGTACAATACCGCATCACTACCTTTATGACTTTAAAAAACAATAATTAGATTAAAGACAATTTATCAATGAGCTTCTAAGACTTACTAAAGAAAATTGTAGGCAGTCAACAATTGATCCAATTTTTTTAATTATGTATAGTTAATTCTTATGTGTTTAAAGGATAATATAACAGTAACATAAATATAAGGGTGAGTTTTCATCATTTATATTTTGAAATTTAGTACGTGTAGCTTAAGTGGGTAAATTTATCTAGTTTTGCATATCGTTTATTGTTATCAAATTCACGGTGTAACCAAACTGATCACATTAAGCCGAAGCCCACCCTGTTCATTTTTTTCATAAAGAATTTGGTTTGGGGCAACAACTATCTGCATTTTGCAACACGAATTTTTCATAAAAGAAATTGTTTATTGGTTTCAACTAATAGCTTTCATTCATCATTATATATATTAGCAAATAGCTCATCATAAAATATCGGGATCAGTAAAATTTTCAATTTTTCAGAATTGTAAAGTAAACGCTATGTGGCTGCAAAAAAAAAATGGTTTGTTTTTTAGTCTGAAAATTATCTGGTACGAGCTACAATAATTTGTTTATCTTTATCCTCTTCTACAGTCCTCCTCATACTGTGAAATGTAGTTTTAGAATCACGTTGAATTCATTTAGAAAAGAGAAATTAAAAGTTTTTTTCCTTAGCTAAATCAAAACTATCGTTAAGCGTTCTTCCAATTAATTTTTTGCCACAGTCATTAATGGAAATAAAGGAATGAAACTATCATTTCCACTACATCTTGGAGGTAGATAGAATTTGTTGTTAATACCGGTGATAAAATTTTCGTTGCAACAAAAAATAATCAATGTTTAAATTTAAAATTATTACATATGTACCTAATCTATTACCTAACCCAAATATAAAAGAAAATTATTTACGTAATATTTCAGTTTAATGATAAAACGTCTAAAAATAATGCAGAAGATATTTAAATAATTTAACCCTCTCAGTGGAACACACCGAGGAAAAAAAAGTCTCCAAAAATACTCTAAGGATTTGCTGTGTCAGTGGCCAAAGCGTTCTATGTTTTTTTACATCACACTTAGTCGACTAGAATGGAATACGGGAAATCCACCCTCGTTATTTTTCCTTTACTTACGGTTATAAATAGATATTTAAATAAATATTATAGATTGTTAATTTTTAATACACATAAAGTTCGTCAAATTCTCGAAGATAATCATTCCATAAGAAATAATGGATTCTAAAAGTACAAAATAAAATATTCTTTGAGAAACATTTATATTTTTTTTTACGAAAGTCACCCAAGTTATATTTAAGGTGGTGCAATTAGAAATACATCTATTAACGCAAACGAAAATATTTCGAAATAGAGATTTACAAAACCATGAAAAGCTATCAGCGTCAGGGGGTAGAGGTGCAGTTTCCAAACAATCGACTTGACCCTCCTACCGCAAAATTCCATGGGGGAAAGCACTGGCAGAAATGTACATAACATCCATTTTCCGAGCTTTTTTGGAGGTCGAAAATTGTACGTGACAACCGTTTTGAAGACATCATCGGTTTGGCGGAATTGTACTTGCGAACCGCTTAGAGGGTTAAACTACAAAATGATTAAATGAGATGGTTGAAGGAATGACGCCTGAATGCTAGATAAAAAATGTTATTTTTACCTATTTATTATGTGACAAATTGATAACTTTAATCGCCGGCTCTTAACCGGGGCTTGAGATAATGGTATTAAATGCTAGAAAAGGGGGAAGGGTGGATTTCGAACTTTGCTAACCCTAACTCGTCAAGAATCCAATATGAATCCCCCTATTCATTTGAGGTACAACCGCTTCATAAATTCGGGGACAGACGGACAGATAACTAAGGCTATTATTATGTAAGAGATTAAACCATTTTGAGGGGCTATATACAAGTCAAATTTGATCTAATGTTGTCAGTAGAAAATATCTGATATGATAGAATAAAGTTTAAAAACTAAAATATTAACTGTTATCAAAGGGCACAAATAATATTATATTATTTACAGATCTTCATCTAAATATTGTCCCCCCCCAAATAAGAATGGCATACTGATTTCGATCATAACTTACAGTTTGGTAGCATATTTTATTTATGAGTAGATGTTAGTAGATAATAAGTAATGCGAAGGAATAATGTTTTAAAATTTAAAATTAACTGTAATTTAGGGCATAAATATTGTTTTTTTTTTCTATTTATCACATTTGTAAAATATTTTAAATATTTTTATAACATATAACGATTTTCAGTGTGACTGAGATTTTAGTAATAGTATTTCCCTTAACCCATTAACGCCCAAATTATTTTTGGCGATGCATGCTTTGTCTTGCCCCCTGTGCAGTGTGGAATGGGTAGAGCACCTAAAAGCTAGTTTCCTACACTACGTTTAGCGATCTAAAAATAGATCACTTTGCGCTAATGGGTTAAGAGTAAAATTTACTATGGGAAGATTATGAAATTAAAAATACCTTCTAAATAAAAAATAAAATTGTGCTTTTTGAATCTAAGATATATACCTAGAATATAAATGTACTGAATATCAACTAAGCCAAAACTATAAATTTTAACAGATTTTAGCTATGAGTGCAGTATAACTACTAAACTTTCTCAATAGATCTCAATAGATCTAAATAGACCGAAAACTATTTAATTTTTTAAACAACTTTTCGTATTTTATGTTGAAATATATATGCAAATATATAAATAGAAATATATAAATAACAACCATAAGATTTTTGTAAAAAAAAAAATATATTTTTTAGTGGATATTTTTATAACAGTATCGTAAATGTGAAAAATCAAATAGAAATTGCAGTATACAATTTTAATTTTTTCCTGATTGATTTCGAACTTTGCTAACCCTAACTCGTCAAGAATCCAATATGAATCCCCCTATTCATTTGAGGTACAACCGCTTCATAAATTCGGGGACAGACGGACAGATAACTAAGGCTATTATTATGTAAGAGATTAAACCATTTTGAGGGGCTATATACAAGTCAAATTTGATCTAATGTTGTCAGTAGAAAATATCTGATATGATAGAATAAAGTTTAAAAACTAAAATATTAACTGTTATCAAAGGGCACAAATAATATTATATTATTTACAGATCTTCATCTAAATATTGTCCCCCCCCAAATAAGAATGGCATACTGATTTCGATCATAACTTACAGTTTGGTAGCATATTTTATTTATGAGTAGATGTTAGTAGATAATAAGTAATGCGAAGGAATAATGTTTTAAAATTTAAAATTAACTGTAATTTAGGGCATAAATATTGTTTTTTTCCTATTTATCACATTTGTAAAATATTTTAAATATTTTTATAACATATAACGATTTTCAGTGTGACTGAGATTTTAGTAATAGTATTTCCCTTAAGAGTAAAATTTACTATGGGAAGATTATAAAATTAAATATACCTTCTAAATAAAAAATAATATTGTGCTTTTTGAATCTAAAATGTATACCTAGAATATAAAATGTACTGAATATCAACTAAGCCAAAACTATAAATTTTAACAGATTTTAGCTATGAGTGCAGTATAACTACTAAACTTTCTCAATAGATCTCAAAAGAACGAAAATTATTTAATTTTTTAAACAACTTTTCGTATTTTATATTGAAATATATAAACAAATATATAAATAGAAATATATAAATAACAACCATAAGATTTTTGTAAACAAAAAATATATTTTTTTAGTGGATAAATTTATAATTGTATCGTAAATGTGAAAAATCAAAGAGAAATTGCAGTATACAGTTTTAATTTTTTCCTGATTGATTTCGAACTTTGCTAACCCTAACTCGTCAAGAATCCAATATGAATCCCCCTATTCATTTCAGGTACAACCGCTTCGTAAATTCGGGAACAGACGGACAGATAACTAAGGCTATTATTATATAGGGTAGGGGTCGGCAACCTGTTTGTTCTTAAGGGTGCAATACTAAATTTGAAAATCACCAAGGGCGCATATTTTACAGATAATCAACAGGTATAAATAGGCATAAAAATAAAACAGATTTTTTATAACTTTATTTTGTTGGTGTCATACATAATGATACATAGAGTTCAGTGTGAATCTTGGGTGTCGATATTTTCAGCTAATTTCTTATAATTGGGGCTATATTTAGAGTTCCCGGTCCTTAAACAATTGTATAAATGTGAGTCATTAAGCTTTGTTCGGTATTTTGATTTCAAATTTTTCATATTTGAGAACAAAGACTCGCAATTGTATATTGCACAATATGAATAAATTTTTAACGCACATTTCCTTAAATTAGGATACTTATTTTCACCGACTAAATTTCAAAACATTTTATCATTACTATGTGCTTTTAAAATAATATCATTTTGCATGTTTATTATTTTTAATTCTAGGATATTATGAAGCTCGAAATACACTGAAACTAATTCAAGGACATCATCTTCAGTAACATTGAATGGATTTATGAAAAATCTTAGAACGGGTTCTAATGCTGCAAAATCGTCAAATCTAGAAGAAAACTCTTCTATTAGCTTATCTATAATTTCTAAATATGATGTAGCAGTAAAACTTTCGTTATTCAAATTTAAACTCTCAACAGTATGTTTTTGTATTTGGGATATGTGATAATGATTTTTCAATAGATTGGATTTCAACAACACTAACTTGCATTTGAATGTCCTAAACTCAACTGGCTACTTGCTGTATATCGCCGTTTGACAAGAGTAAGTAAATCGCTCTGACTATCATACATTTACATTAGTCCAGTGAGGGCGCATTAAAAATCGCCGCGTTGCCTACCCCTGATATAGGGGATAGTTTAAGATTTTCATAGAAATAAACGTTTTATACGTCGCCTTGATTGTATATTGGTTAGGTTATTGTGCTCCCGACCCAATGGAGTTGGGTACGATCCTTGAGTAAGGTTTGGATCGAGTTGGTATTTACGATGTCCATTCATAGGGAGCGAAGCTGTTCTAACTATTTCGTGATCCCACAGTAAAAAAGGCATTCAAAATCAGTGGCTTTGTATGGTGAATGCTATCCATAAAGGTAAGTGCCACGCACTGGAAAAAAATGTATTCCTTTTGTGCAGTTTTAAAAAATTCATACAGTGTTCTCAGATGCTGTTTTCCTAAGGCTAATTTTAAGATAAAGAAAGCATAAAAGTTCGTAGAAGAAGCATCAAGGAATTTTAGAGGTTATTGTTTCTCATGCCACTTGGACAAACCAAGCAAGACTCAGTCTGCAGGCTCTCGTATTAAAGCCAATAGGTGCACCTTTCGTTTTTAATGGGCACCATTAAGGTAAAAGAACGACTTTGCTCATGTAGGTCCTCGCAATTTTGAAGCAGGGACCAAGCAGAAGACCCATAGGCTTGGCCTGTCGCCCCTATAGGTATTAATTGAAAACTTAAAGGATACTGTAACCAAGAACATATTTTACGTGCCCCAGTCACCTTTAACCCTTTAACGTGCATGCTCGAGTTGACTCGAGCGCTCTAAACTGGACAAACTGTGCACACTAGAGAGAATTCGAACTTCGTTGTACTTTATGTTGCTATAATTTTTCACACTCGAATACAATCGAGAATTGAAAATAACAATGTGAAAGCAGAAAAAAAACAATCGTTTTTTGATATTTATCATTTATATGGGATTGTAAGCTATAACACTTATTCAAGTATAAAATATTTTTTTTCTAAATTCAACGTTCTAAATTGTGTTTTTTACATTAAAAAATTGATTTTTTTGGCCGGCCTTTAAAAAAAAACAAAAAACTGTGTGTTAAGGGGTTAACGATGCTCATGTAGGTCCTCGCAATTTTGAAGCAGGGACCAAGCAGAATACCTCTAGTCTTGGCCTTCCACCCCCAGAGGCATTAATTGAGAACCTGGAGGAATTGTGACCACGAGCATATTTTACGTGCCCCAGTAGCCCTTGAGAAACACGGTGGATCTTAGGCCGGCTTGGATTCCGAACCCGCAACCTTTCACTTACGAGATCGTTGCCTATGCCGACTAAGCTACCACGACTCATTTTAGAGGTATTTCATTATATGGAATATATTTCATTCCTGTTTCTGAATGATTTCTTTGCAAAAATAGCAGTAATATTTTTTTTTATCAGGGACAGAAAAATATTACCCAAATAAATCTCAAATTTATTAATAACCTTCTCATATAAATCTGAAATTTCATTGCCTAAAATTAGCTCTAAAATATTCTTCTGACAATACAGTGAAATAATTATTTCTTTAGTTGAGAATTTTTTGTTTCTTAATTTGTTATTCAAACAATAATCTAATAAATATCATGACTAAGTTGGAGAACTTTTCTGTACGTTGACGAAGTCATTTCGTATGGTCATTTTTTATATTTGATCAACGAAAAATTACTCTTTTTTACCATAATCATTTAAATACACCCATGCTTCACTGCATTAGCACAACTTTTTATGTATCAACAGCTAAAGGTTTTTCATATCCTTTTAACTGTTACAATCTGGCAAGAGCAGGTGATTTTTATGCAGTCATATCATCTTTTAACTTAAAAATTTCATGAACGATTCTACTTATAGAGCCAAAAATCATTCCTAGTTTTGATATAATAAATTTTTGAGTAGAAGGATTCTCTTTAATATTTCAAACTTTATTTTCTTGATATTGGCTCGCATTTTAACAGCCTTAGGATGCGGCTGTGTACTCATTTTGTCATTTTTTTTTCAGTTAAGCTGATTTTCCATTCAAATTTATTATATTGAAAATATCTTTATTTGAAAGATAATAACCTCAATTTTTACCCTACTTTATAATATTGTAACTTATTTAGCCTCTAAACTAAAGTTCACAGGTACTTAGGGAGACCTCACAAGACAACTAGTGCAATTACATTTCCTTTATGAAGTTTTCTTGGATGAAATTGGTATACACAATGTATATATACAATATTCCCCAGGATGGAGTTCCTCTACTACCGATATCAGATGTAGAAACCCGTTGTTCTTCTGCTGCTTATTTCCGAGATGAAGCTTATCACCCCCTATTATTTTTCTGGTAATTTGGCAGCAAAAGGAAGAGAAACCTTATCTTCTAAGACTCTGGTCGTCTAACAATCAAGACTTGGCTGACAGCCCGAAGTCCACAAAAATTATGTCGCCTAGTGACTCACACCAAAACTTTCCATTCTCTAAAGGGGTGGACACATCGCTTTTCAAGTGACGCCCGGTTCCAAAATGCAAAAAGCCCTAGCTCCCCGAAATGACGTCGGATAAACATGATATCACTCATTTTCTCATAAGCTGGGGAGTTTCGGTGGACGGTCAATATGCCTCGATATTAATTTGCATCGGCCAGCCATCAGGGCGGGACCACTATTATGTTATAATATCACAAACCTAGATTTCAGGTCTCCACGTTATTGTTACGTCGATCACACCTGCTTGAGAAGAAAAGGGGAAAGCAGCTGATCTTCCCTCCGACTAACAAGTCAGCCATTTTATTTCGAGACCTAAGTCAGGAACTGCCCAATATGCTGATGCTAACAATTTCTATTAAAGAGAGGATTTACTCAACCTTCCATCTATTGATCCATTAAAACGTCGAATGTCTGTCTATATAGATATCCTGAATAAATTTCTTGTCTATTTGATAATAAAGAACTACTTAAATAAAGTCCTCAAAAAGGCATCTACTTTGGGTTCTAAAGTTGATTTTATGGATGAATTTATGAACATTTTCTCAATTTTTTAGAAAGAATGCTCTTTTATGAAAACTGAAAAAATGTAAGCAATTTGATTATAAATGGAACGCTTGCAACTGTTGAAACATCATTAAAATTATTTTTAACACTTCCACTATCTAACAACAATATCAACTACATTATCAATTATACTTTCAATATCTAACTACAATATCAGCAACATTATCAATTATACTTTCAATATCTAACTACAATATCAGCAATATTATCAATTATACTTTGAATATCAATTACATCATCAATTCTACTTCCAATATCAACTACATTAAAGCAAAGAGAAAGGTCCACTTTAATAAAACTACTTAAAGCTCCTTTAATAACATTTATTAGCCAATCGAATTCATCTTTCGTTTTATTTGCACCAGGACGTGATATAACACAAAAAATAGATTTTATTGATAATTTAGATGATTTTATAATAAAAAAAAATATAGGAGAATAGCTAATCATTTATTTATTAAGCGGATGATTAATTTTTAAGCTTATGCAAATTCTTTTTTGTCACGGGTGTAGAAAAGGGAATGCTATTACATATATGGTAATTGAAATGTCTGCGTTAACTACATTAAAGCAAGTATATTTTGCTAGTTTTCTCAAAGTTTTGGTATACGATGCCGTGAATGTTAGAAATCTTTCTATAATTAACCATACTCGAATATGGAGGACTAAAACTAAATGTCAAAAATGTTATATATTTACACTAATCTTCAAAAACTTTTGCTACAATGCCCTTATAAAACCAATAATTCCATTTGGGTACAGGACTCCCTTCTCCGCTTTTGACATAAAAAAAGAATGGTTAAATTCATATGATTATGCAAAGGCATGCGATAACAGTTTGAAATCTTTTACATTCAAACTTATGCTGATAGTGTATCAAAAATAAAAAAATAAATTAATTAATTAAATTAAATAAACCATGCTCTCCAAACCAAACTAAACCACAGCAAACCAAATGGGATTGAGTAGTGTCGCCATCTGTGGGAAGAAAAGGTAAGCAATTTACCTAATGACTGTAATCTAGTATCCGGCAACTTCTATTACCGATAACTTTTTTTTCTAATAATGTAAAACAATCTTTTAGAGGAAAAACTAAGCATGCAGATTTTAAAATATTCGTTACAGTGTCATAGATATTTCTAATAATAGAGTTTTACTGATATGTAGTTTTGCTATTGATTTTGAAAAAAAAAAATTAGGAATTAAACTAAAAGACTGTAATCTAGTATCCGGCAACTTCTATTACCGATAACTTTTCTTATAATAATGTAAAACAATCTTTTAGAGGAAAAACTAAGCATGCAGATTTTAAAATATTCGTTACAGTGTCATAGATATTTCTAATAATAGAGTTTTACTGATATGTAGTTTTGCTATTGATTTTGAAAAAAAAAAATTAGGAATTAAACTAAAGGAAAACTCTAGATGATTTCTTCGAGTCCAAAGCATATCCAACGCTTTAACAGATTCTATGTCTAATAAAATGCCTATATCTCATACTTCGGTGATCTAATGAAATAAAACATACGAGGAAACATTAATGCAGCTAGACGTAGCTTTCCAAGAACCCATTATACAATTCGTAGAGATTTGAAAACACAAAATTATCTTAAGGTAAAGAGATATTTGGAAGTAAATACATACTTATGACGGAATAAAGTAAAATTTCAGCTAAAAAACTGAGATCACTGAAATTGGTAACGTTACTAAGTAGCAATCGGCTTCTGTATGCACCATGATTTGCACTACCACTCTCTGAGACGAATGATGTCAAAATGGGTAAGATTCTACTCTTCGGTGCCGGAGTTCATTAGTTCGAATCCATTTGTTAGTATGGATGTTCAGAACCGGTTCTAAGCAATAGGTCCCAGTCTCATTAGGCTTAGTGTAGTAGAACAGTGGACTATAGGGCTCCCAATTCACCAGCGTACATTCTATGATTCAGAACAAACTTTTTTCTCACTATGTAACAGATCTTGCTCCAAGTTTTTCTAGCTGAACATTCAACAGTGTTATTGAGGATCTTAAGTGTAATGAAATACCTGAACTTTACTCTATTTCTAATGAAACTGAGAATAAAATGTATCAGTTGTTCTCAAATTATCTCGCCAGTATTTTTAATATCTGTTTGAAATTTTGTGTGCTTCCACGTTGCTGTGAAAAGGCGAACGTTATCTCCATTCTTAACCCTCTAAGCAGTTCGCATGTACAATTCTGCCAAACCGTTGATGTCTTCAAAGCGGTTGTCAAGTACAATTTTTGACCTCCAAAAACGTTCAGAAAATGGATGTAATGTACATTTCTGCCAGTGTTTGAAGTAGGAGGATCAGATCGATTTTTTAGAAACTGCATTCCTCTTTGACTGACATTTATTGAGGGATGTACCCCTATTCCTTGAAACACAAAGCCGCTGATAGCTTTTCATGGCTTTGTAAATCTCTATTTCGAAGTATTTCGTTTGCGGCAACAGATATATCTCTAATTGCACCACTTAAATATCTTGGATAACTTTCTTTAAAAAATATAAATAATTCTCTTAAAGTATATTTTCATTTGTACTTTTAGAATCCATTATTTCTTATGGGATGATCTTATATATCTATTTATAACCGGAAGTAAAGGGACAATAACGATGGTGAGTTTCCCGTATTCCATGCTAGTCGACAAAGGGTGAAGTAAAAATTCATAGAACGCTTTGGCCACTGACACAATAAACCTTTAGCGTATTTTTGGAGACTTTTTTTAATCGGTGTGTTCCACTCGGAGGGTTAAGAAACGTGATCTTAGAATTCAGCACTTAGATAATTTGAGATGTATTAGCCTTTTTGGAAAAATATTTGGAAAAGTGCTATTCCTATACCTACTTAGTTTATGCACAATAAAAGCTTAATAAAAACTTAAAAATACTCAATTTGGTTTTACCCCTCAAATGATCTCTGACTTATTATCCAATCCTCGAATATGAACAACTATACCTGAACATGCTTTTAGGAATTTGAAACATACTGTAGAATATGGCAAGAAAAAGATTACTGCTTACGGTTTTACAATTTCTTAATACTTAAAACGCTTTTGACTGTGATTGAATTCCTGGTATAATTTAACTTCCTTCGAAATTCTAGTGTTCTTTGATATATTTTTCTGCTTTTCAGTAACTTTTTTAAATGAAAAATCTGCTGTTCTGTCACCATGTTCTCTTCTACTGTTCGGAGAGCGGGGCTCCAATGCTAAGTTTATGAACACTTTTATGGAGTTTAATTTATAATAATCGTCAAAACAGGTTGCCAGAGTTCTCGTGATGTAAAACAATGGCATTTGCTGATGACGTTTCTGTTTTCTTTCAATGAAACTGTCCAGTAAATAATGTTATTTAGACCCAAAACACTTTAAATGTAATTTCAAACTGATCAACAGAACAGAAGCTGGTGTTTAATAATTCTAAAATTGTGATTATTACGAAAGAGAAAAGCAGTTATACTATTTTTCTTATATGTATAACACTCAGATTGAAATTGCCAATGAAATTATACTCATGTCCATAAATTAAGGATAATTCTGAATCACACAGAAATTGAGCTCTAAAATAAAAATTTCACCTGTAGAATTATCACACACATCTTGAAGAAGAATATGCAAATTGCAGGAAACCACCAGATGGCGCGGATAGTACGTCACAATGACGAGAGTGTATGAAAGGGGTATATAAGGAATGGTAGCAAAGAAGTAAAATTGTTCACAAGCACTTTAAAAGCCTTTCAGTGCAATAACCGCATAGTTATGGCACAAAGGAAGCATTTGGATGATTTTTTACGTGGTAGAATTATCGGACGACTGGAATGTGGACGTACCCAGCTGGAAGTATCCGAGGAACTTGGAATTGCCCAGAGTGTCATCTCCAGGCTGTGGCAACGATTCAAACATGATGGTAATGTGAGTAGATGTTACAGCACAGGCCGCCCCCGAGTTACTACGCCGAATGATGACCGGCATTTGGCAGTTACTGCCAAAAGAAACAGACGGAGCACAGCATCAGACCTGTCTCGTCAGCTCTCTTCAGCTACTGATACAACAGTATCAAGGCAGACCGTGTACAGACGCTTAGGGAACATTGGTCTATATGCTCGTAGGCCTGTCAGATGTGTTCCCCTTACCGCAACTCACTGTCGCCTGCGATTATGCTGGACTAGAGAGCATGCATTGTGGACACCGCAACAGTGGTCTTGTGTGATGTTTTCCGACGAGTCCAGGTTCAGTTTACATTCTGATTCTCGCCGGACTTTCATATGGAGAGCGCCAGGTACCCGTTACCACCAAGATAACACCATTGAACGACACCGTTACGGTGGTGCAGGATGGCTCGTTTAGGGAGGAATTATTCTTGGTTCCAGAACTGACCTGCATGTTCAGAGTGTAACGATGACAGGCCACATCTATCGGGATGTCATTCTGGAACAACATGTACGTTTGTTTCGGGGCGCCATGGGTCCTGAATTTCTGTATATGGATGACAACTCCCGATTTCACCGTGCAAACATTGTAGACGAATGCCTTCAATCGGAGGATATCACCCGTATGGATTGGCCAGCATACTCACCGGACTTGAATCCAATAGAGCATGTGTGGGACATGCTTGGCCGACGAATTGCAGCCCGTCAACCCCCTCCCAACTGTCTATCGGAACTTCGGAGGGTATTGCTTGATGAGTGGTGTAATTTTCTCCAAGATCAGATTGATAATCTGATACTCAGCATGCGTAGGCGTTGTAACGCTTGTATTGCATCGTCCGGGAGACATACTCCGTATTAACCATCATACTAACCATGTTATACTGTTTTTTTGTAAATAGGTTCTTTTTTGAAATTTGCTCCAGGGAGTAAAAATCGCAATTTTTATTAATTATGTCAAACATATAGCATCTTTTTTGCTCTTTACCTTTTGTTTAATAAATAGACTTTACAAATAAGTCAAATTTGTTTTGCTTTTGTCTCTTTCATTGCCTGAACTTCATTATCCTTAATTTATGGACATGAGTGTAAATATCTATGATTTATTATAGTATTTTTTTCTTATAGAAACCTAATGTGTATTTATAAAAAAAAATAATCAATATTCTACGGGATTTTAGGCGAGGTTCTGGTAACACTTTTAGCTTCAAGTAAAATATTCTTATTAGTATGAATATAAAGCAATCGTCCCTTTTATTTGCTATGCGTCTATAACATACATTCCCAACGGCCCTGCCGCCCTGCAGCAATGTTTCAGTAAGCCCTGTAGCTTTTCATGGGGGCGGTAACGTGTTCAGGGGCAAGTTTAGAGCTTTAAAGCAAGGTTAGTGGTCAGTAGATATAAAATCTATAACAAAATCAATCAAACAATAATGTTTTTGCCATAATACATGCGATATTTTGTTTTCATTATAAATTTTGAAAATTTCCCTAGGGACCACCGTTTGGACACCAAAGAGCTAGATTACAGACACTTTAATTCTATTTCTTTTACAGTATTTGGCTAAACGTGGGCTTAGTGCAGTAGATAGTTCACTGTCTAGGAGAAGAAACATAGGCGTAGAGATTTATGAATAATGTAAACGAAATTTGAATCCGACATTGACAAATTGTTAAATCTCCACCAGCTTCAACCATCTTCTTAATTTTTTATTTATTATTGATTTTCTGTTTATTTTAAGATTTTATAAAGTATTTTCTACATTTGATGGCTGTTTGAATTAATTTCTACTCTGTGATTCATAAAAAGAAGATATAGTTTAGATAATATACAACAGCACTTTAATATTTGATGTAATTAATTATCATAGAAAAGAAAAGAAGTTTATTTTTTTGGAAGGGGGAGGGTAAATGAAGTGGTTTAGAAAGGGTTCATAACCTCTAGTTCTTAGCATGGGGTGTAGCTTTGGATGAAGATCGATTCCTCTATTATTTGCATTGTTTAAAAAGAAAAAAATTAGTTAGCATTGTGTATAGCTATAGAACAATCCTCTATGAAACCTGTTCGTGGGGTTTCCTCTGATGTTGAATATATCTTGTAAAACTGTGCTAAACTTACCGGGGGTAAAGGTAACTTATTAACTGGGTAAACTCTTTAAGCCTTTGACATACAAATAAAATGAAATATAAAAATATTATTTAATTTGGCTTATCTGAACAGTTATGCCAGGTAAAAAAGGACCGTTTCATTTTAAAACTCGCATTGTTATATGATATTTAATTAACTCAGACATTACTATAATATTTGTGTCTACCATTCTCTAATACTGCCTAGCATGGCACACGCCGTGAAAAATCACTGATATAATGAAATCTGCTTTAAAAGTATTTCTTTCTGATTTACTGATTTGTAAATTTTGTTAAAGATACTGCTGAGAAGGTGGGAGGGTAGAGCATCTTGAATATTGTAAATAAAGTAGAATTAACCCTTGAGTGAAGCTTTTATGTTGCATGGCGTCCACCGAAAACAGTTATGACTAGTTAGACTAGTTTAAAGACTACATTGGCACATGTAATAAATGATAACTCCAACTCGTCCTTGTGTGTCAAAGGGTTAAGAATTGTTTTTCTTTTTGCACTTTTTGTATTTGTTGAGAACAAACTGGCTTTTCTGCAAATTTACTGTTTGTGTTTATTTTCTCTTACTGTAGCTTGTGTGCCTGTTTATGTTCTTTGTTAAATTGGGTTTTATTGATTCAATTTATGAACTTTATTGTTTGGTTTTTACCTCTGTAAGATAAGTATTATTATACTATGTGGTGTGTTGTTGAAATTTTATATTAATTGTACAAACCTCCGATAGATTGCAATAATCACTGTGGTCGTATGACGTAGACGAAGAACGCTGGATGATGTTGATGAGAATGGAGGCTGCCCAACGCTTGTCGTAAGCCTAAACGTAAAAGTATTCTAGATAAATGTTTTGTTTTGTGCTTGTTAAGAAGTTTTCTTGTGATGTGTGATCATCTAAAGTCAAGAAAGTCTACAGGTGCAAATTGAGATTATGATTAACAAATTGTATGCGGAACTCGTACTAGTACGTTTTGTGACGATTGATACCTGAGCGCGGGTCATGTACTAGTAAGGATTAGTGTAACAACATGGTTTGTTTGTGGGTACAAAAATAACAGTATATACAGGAAAACGAAGCCGAATGTTCTTGTCGACTACATAGATTCTGGAAAAATTTAGACAAATAAAAACTGGTTTTTACATCAGTCGATGCGAAACCACAGAACGGGAAGGTTGATTAAAAAATCAATTTAGATTTAAAATTAATTTTTTATTTATCCTTGCGAAAATATTATATATATGTATATTTATATATTATATATATATATATATATATTATATATATATTATATATATATATATATATATATATATATATATATATATATATATATATATATATATATATATATATATATATATATATAATATATATATATATATATATATATATATATATATATATATATATATATATATATATATATATATATATATATATATATATATATATATATATATATATATATATATATATATAAAATATATATATATATATATATATATATATATATATATATATATATATATATATATATATATATATATATATATATATATATATATATATATATATATATATATATATATATATATATATATATATATATATTATATATATATATATATATATATATATATATATATATATATATATATATATATATATATATATATATATATATATATATATATATATATATATATATATATATATATATATATATATATATATATATATATATATATATATATATATATATATATATATATATATATAAATATACATATATATAATATTTTCGCAAGGATAAATAAAAAATTAATTTTAAATCTAAATCGATTTTTTAATCAACCTTCCCATCTTTGTCTACTTATATATTTGTTTATATATTTCAATAAAAAATACGAAAAGGTTAAAAAAATTAAATAATTTTCGATCTACTGAGATTTAACTGAACAACTAAATTTACGCTCAAAACGCCCGCTCCCGGTACAATTCCGCTGCGAAATGTACCCGCACACAATGTTTTAATATGATTATAATAATGCTTATAACAACTGTTCTGTAAGATACTTAGAGGATCATATGTTAAAATATTAAAAATTTGCACAATACAATTTATGGCTAAAATAAGACCAAACTGTGTCATTTTTCAAATAAATTTCACAACTTTACCTAGAATCGTTTAATTTTGCAGTTACTTCTGTTGCAAATCTACAAAGAGTAGATTGCGTAAATAAATTTTTACAAATCACCTGATTTTTATTCTATCTCAAGTATCTGCACGTATCTCTTTGCTTATAAACTTTAATAATTTTACGAGAGGAACTATTAAATATGTATAAATGAAACGTGTTTATAGGTGAAGCACTGGTATTTTTTAAAACGAAATCAGACGATGTTAACTAAAGTAATTATATAAAATTTTTTTTTAATTTTTATTTAATATAATTGCATAGCTTAAACACAAAATAGCTGCATCTCCAGATGTTATAATTAAACATTCTTGTCTATTCACAAAGAATCTCCTAATCAAAATGCTAAAGTACCCCAAAAGAAATATATGTCGGATTCTTAGTATGATTTTATGAATGAATTTATCGATATATTTCATATTTATTCATATATTATCATATATTATCATTATCATATTTATCCATATATTTTATTCATTCAGAATGAATGCTATGTTACAGAAAAACTTTTAAAAAATAAACTATTTGGGTATAAAAAGTCAATTGCAAATTTGAAACATCACTGAGTATTTTTTCTGAGCATGTATTTGTGTAGTACCTTCTCTTTATTAAAAGGACTTAAGACTACCTTAAGAACATTGGTTATTCTATAAAAATTGTCATTATTTGCTTTATTAGTACGAGTATCTGATGTAACCTAAAGATTACATTTTAATGATACACATTTAAAAGATGATTTTGTAATAAAGAATTTGTAGGGAAAGTGTTAAGCATTAGTATATTATGCTGATAGCTTCTTTGTTTTTTTTTTGGGGGGGGTCAAGAGGGTTATTTCTTTTATGTTATTACAATTTAAATGCATTTGTGTTATCTACTTTAAAACAAATTTATTTTGCATTAAACATTAGAATCAATTTACATTGCTTTGGCATCACAGTGCCAAATCAGCAATAAAGACTCTTCAGTACTGCTTTGACGCCGTCACTTGGCGATAAACTAAAAATGTAACCGTACAGACTATTGTTCATATACAGCTTATATAATGTAATGCACATCATCTCTCAGTTTCTGTACAACCATTGTGGTTCACTCTGCGCTGGTGTTATCATTGCATCATATGCATTTGTGTTATCTACTTTAAAGCAAATTTATTTTGCATAAAACATTAGAATCAATTTACATTAATCTTCAAAAAGTATTATTGTAGTGTCGTTATAAAACCAGTGCAGCGGCATCATAGTGCCAAATCAGCAATAAAGACTCTCCAGTACTGCTTTGGCGCCGCCACTTGGCGATAAACTAAAAATGTAACCGTACAGACTATTGTTCATATACAGCTTATATAATGTAATGCACATCATCTCTCAGTTTCTGTACAACCATTGTGGTTCACTCTGCGCTGGTGTTATCATTGCATCATACGAATTTGTGTTATCTACTTTAAAGCAAATTTATTTTGCATAAAACATTAGAATCAATTTACATTAATCTTCAAAAAGTATTATTGTAGTGTCGTTATAAAACCAGTGCAGCGGCATCATAGTGCCAAATCAGCAATAAAGACTCTCCAGTACTGCTTTGGCGCCGCCACTTGGCGATAAACTAAAAATGTAACGGTACAGACTATTGTTCCTATACAGCTTATATAATGTAATGCACATCATCTCTCAGTTTCTGTACAACCATTGTGGTGCACTCTGCGCTGGTGTTATCATTGCATCATATGCATTTGTGTTATCTACTTTAAAGCAAATTTATTTTGCATAAAACATTAGAATCAATTTACATTAACCTTCAAAAAGTATTATTGTAGTGTCGTTATAAAACCAGTGCAGCGGCATCACAGTGCCAATAAGCAACAAAGACTCTCCAGTACTGCTTTGGCGCTGCCACTTGGCGATAAACTAAAAATGTAACCATACAGACTATTGTTCATATACAGCTTATATAATGTAATGCACATCATCTCTCAGTTTCTGTACAACCATTGTGGTTCACTCTCCGCTGGTAATCCGCATTTCTTCTCCTTACAGCAATGTGTGTAAGATGTAACTATTCCCCATATTAAATTTTTAAGTTTATTTTACGTCTGGCACATGTATCCTTAATTTTAACCTTTTATTTTCTTTAACCCCTTCCAGGTTCATTTTATTTCGGGATTATGGGTTAAACAATGTCAATTTTTAATGCTTATTTTCATATCTACATAGCTTTTTAAACATAATATCATCATTCGCATACAAAATTTCCTATAAATTAATGTAATTAATGTAAAATTAATGTAAATAACTGAGTAATTTACATGTATAGTTTGCTTTCTGTGTGTATGAAATCATTACATTTTGGAGTCAATTCACACTAACTATAAATATAAAGCTTAGAATACCTAGCTTTTATCTTGAACTAAATTTTATTTATATCCTATGCATTTACATAAATGATTATGAAATTATTAATCAAAATTTGGTCGTGTATGATACAATCGAAAACACGGTACTGCACAGAGTCCAACGTCGCAATCTGGACTTTGTGAACCTTGTAGAACCTTGTTTCTCTCTTTACCTTCTTCCCTCTATTGTCTCTCTTTGAGCAGCAAATAATCTAGTAGCCAGAAAAGTAAACAAAATCATTCGAAACCATAAAAAATACACGTGAAATAATTCGAGAAAGACTGATTGCACAGTGTAAAATTTCATAGTGCCCGAGCTGCACTCGGGATGAGCCGGGATGGTACGTTTCGCGTGCCCGAGTTTAGCTCGGGAAAAAAAACGGGAAGGGGTTAATATTTGATGCACGTTCGAACTAGCGTGCTTCAGCAGTAAAGAACCCTATTTTCATTTTTACAGGGTACTTTTCTTTGTAAGTTACTCCCTGTTTCAAAACTGATGAATATTTCAAATACTTACTATAAATCTATTGAATATTGAACAGTCCAGAAAATAAATATTTATGAAATTCAATTTCTATTAAATGCGTTTGTCAGATTTCAGGCTTTCGGGTGACATTAATTAGATACTAGCTCAGACAAACATCAAACTTTGAATCATCCCTACATCCCAGCATCTTATCAGGGGAAATTCTTCACCATTATAACTTATGTGAAGACGAATAATTGCAATGCGTCATTACTCGACAGTCTCAATGAATGCAACTGCATGGCACTATCGACAGCATGTTAAGTATTTTAGCTATCGCGACCGTGTTTTTCTTCTCACGGTTTTTTATTTTTGAAAGAGGGAAAGTAGTTGGGTTTGGCTAAAGTATTTACGAATTGCGTCAATAACCTCTCATGTTGATAATATAAGAATAATTTATGTCTCATTGCTATAAAGATTACACCTGTCACTTAGCAGAACATTGTCATTTAGTAATTAGCATGCATAATGGTGAGCAAATAATGCCCTTCTAAGAGAGGTGAGGCTATTTTTTTTTTACTTAAATCACCGTATCGTTCATCAAACTGTAGGCATATTTTCGTGTTAATTTCCATAAACGGCGCAATTTAAGCCAGAAAAATTCACAGATAATTATTATTATTTAGCTCAAATTTTGTGTGATGATGGCATATTATGTTGAATATTCCGATTCTATAGCCATTAAAGATAATTTGAGATTTAATCTTTGAAGTAAAAGGAAAAGGGGTTTAAAGATGAAAGCTCTTAATTCAATAATAGTTTACTTTTTTTAATATTTATTATAGTAAGTTTGTCTTCTTTTGATGCATTTTTAGAAACTATGTTTTACTTACATGTTGTTGTGAAACATAAAATTGTATATTTACGATTATTGCAATAAAGGTTTAATGCGATAAGCCTTTTGGATTGCTTTTATGTTGTATCTGAGGTACGTTGGCAAGTTTGTTATGGAAGTACATTATAGGCGTTCGATTTGAGAGTATGTACAAGCACATTAAACCCTTAAACAATAATGACACGCTAGAAAATTTCGAGAGAACTCACGTTCCTAATTCGTATATAATGAATGCGGCATTATTAAAAGGTTTTCCATAACAAATATGTTTAAAAGATGAATTACGAAACATTGTGTTATTTATGTAGTATCAATTGAAGACAAACGTAAATAAATATCTATGAGCTATATATAAGAGAAGGTAAAACCTTTGTGCCGGAATATAGCATAAAATGTAAAGCCAAAAATTGTATATATGTATAATGTATATATATATATATATATATATATATATATATATATATATATCTTCTATATATTACCAGTAACTAACATCGGCAAATGTGCCTGAATATAATCATATTTGATCTTATATGTAATATATATATAGTAATATATTCTTCATATATATATATATATATATATATACATATATAAATATATATACATAGATATGAATATTCTAGTTATGTGTGTGTGTGTATAGCATAAAATGTAAGCCACAAATAGAGAGAAAAAGTACACAGCTAAGAGCACATGGCTTAAAAAGCCGTTGGTTTCATCTAAATTACTTATATGATTTTTAAAATTCAAAATCATTGACTTTAAAATCATTCCCTTAATTTTTTCCTTTTATTCCCTCAGTTCTTATTACAAATTGTTGATTTTTTTTCTGTACTCAACTCAATATCTGCTTCAGTTCTTTCACCTCAAGTTCATTTAATTTTTCTCTTACTGCTTGTTGCCCAGATCAGTATTAGAGAGCCTGGTCCAGGAAACTCTGTAAATACCTATCTGATGAATTCTGAGGAATTTTCTTCACTCAGTCTGCTTTTACAAACCATTGTATGTTCTCGCATTGAGAATGTTGCTCGACCGAAGAAATGAAATGGCTATCTCCATACTTTTTCTCTCAATTAGCACCTTACACTATAAACTATACAGTTATTTGCGTACTAGACTACTTCCCAAATCTTACCCTTCTTCAGATTTTGAATCTATGTTGTGTGTAATATTTTTTTTGTTTGCAACGCTACAGTCATTTATTTTGAAGCACGAGCGATAATTATACTGGGACAAATATCTATGGAGATCCAGACAAACAGAGAAATTCGAACATCCGGTCTACATTTTTTTTAACTATCAGAATATTACCAGCCAACATTCTCTGGTGATTTTTAGTAACGGAAGAAACGCGAAATATACTTGGCATAATCGTATGTGCCATTTAACACGTTGAGCACGACGTATGCCCATGATGGCTAGCAGTGGACGTTTCGTTTTGATGGTGTCAGTGCCTCCAGATAGACAGTAAACTTTCCTTTCAAAGACCACTGTCAGTCCACAGTAACATGTTACGTGTACATTATATTTTGCTAAATTTCTTCAAAGTTTTTAGCGATTTTCTGTTCCACAGACTTACTTTTTAACAAGATAATACCCGACCACATATCGCAAATATTTCTATGAATTGTCTTGGAGCTTAACCAACACTTCCTTGGCCAGCGATATTTTCAGATTTCTCTCGCATACCACACATTCGGGAACTTATTTAAAGACGATTGTAACTATCTCGGAATGTGCCTGATTTAATCAGACAGTTGATTGAGTAATGTAATATATATATATATATATATATATATATAATATATTTATATACATATATACATATATATATATATATATATATATATATATATATATATATAATATATATATATAAATATTTATAACATATATACATATAAATATATATATATATATATATATAAATATATGTTATTTATATATATATATTTAATATATATATATATATATATATATATATATATATATTATATATATATATATATATATATACAATATATATATAAATATTATATATATAATATATATATATATATATATATATATATATATATATATATATATATATATATATATATATATATATATAAATATATATATTGTATATATATATATATACATATATATATATATTATATATATATATATATATACTTATATAATATATACATAATATATATATTTTATTATATTTAATTATAATATATATATAATATTTTATTTCTTTATTAAAACATTACATTTTTTAATCTATTTATTATTTGCAAATGCAGATACATACTTTATAAAATGTTGTTTTTAAAATATACAATGAGGTACTTAAATTCTGAACTGAAAACATAAAAAAGACACAGTATTGCATAAAATAGTATAACATAAAAATGCATAAGAAAGAAAGGAAGAATTGAATCAAATATACTGTAATTAGGCTCTAGATTTAAGAACAGTTTTCAGCTCTACATTTATGGCACACTCTTACTACAAGTTCCAAATTGAGACATTCGATCCATTATATTGAGGAATATTCTGTCAATCTACTTTATTTATTTGCTTAGCATTTACCAAAATTTGAGTTTATTTCAGGTATTAGAATAATTTGCACTTCTTCTTCTCCAGTATTGGTCTGTAAGTTTGAAGTTAACTTAATTCTTCATTTTTTTTATCTGTATAGAACATTATGGACTATTTAAAGGACTTTTTTAATTATTGAAATCTAAAAAGCGTTTAGCAATCATCATGGAAGAAAAACAAATCGAAAACTAATAGGTAATCTTAATACTGTTATAATGTTTCAAACAAATAATGTTATCGATCGCTTGTATCCAAGAGATACAAAATTTCAAAAAATCTGAAAAACAGGAAATATTCCTAAATTGTATTGGTAGTTAAAGCATTACAGTGAAGTAGGTGACCAGATGGACATATGCTAATAAGGTGAAATTCACAGGAAGTAGTTTTCAGGTGGCTAAATGAACATAGTGACATGTATGTATTTGAAAAATCAGTGCACTCTATTGAATTTTAAAAATCCATCAAAATGCACTCCAAAACTGAAAAGAGCTTTGATATGTTTGAAATACTTTGAAGACTCAGGTCATGAACAATCTTTTTAGCAAATATTGGAAATTACTTTGAAGCATACATATGTGACTTAGGTGACCATACAAATAATTAACTTAAAAATCCCCCATTTTATTTAATTATTACCCTAAAATGCAAACTATTCGTTACGCCTTTTCTTCCAAACTATGTTTTTAGATAAGAAAAGGGAGTATTTTATTTCTTTTGCATTGTTTTCTTCTGCACATTCACATTACACATGCATATAATGTTTTCGATTTATATTCTATTCCGATTTAGATTTCTATAAATATTTGTGTAAACTACAGTCATGTTCAACTAATATTTAGACCCTGGATATATGTAATTCTACATAATAGCGATCGCACTGAATTTTACAATGAAATATTGGATAATAAATTTCTATTTTTTTTCTCTGCTTCAAATAGAAACTTGAAGTATATTCCTCAGAATATAGTATGAAGATAATAATTACATGTAAATATAGATATATTATGAGAAAAAACTATTAAAATATAAATTTTAGCAACTGAAGTGAGGTGTATTTAGAACGGTGTTTTGTAGCAACCATTTCATAGTATAGTCCTTGAAATGGGGAATTCATTTCGAGGACCCTTTTCCCCTATAGAAGGACATCCCCCCTTAAAGTTAGTATATTCTAGAGTTTTAAACACTATTTCAAGGGTTAATCTTTTCCATGGGCAAAACTATTTTTTATTACGTGGGAAATAATGTTTATTAAAAAACCTATTTATAACTTATCAAATTTAGAAATCTTAATACGAAATTTTTTAAAATCTGAAGAATTTCAGCAATAAAATAAAATAAATTTTCTGTGACTGTATCTTCTTCATAATTCTTACTGATATGTTTTAAGGTTATTCACAGTGTGAATAAAGATTCGCAAAAGACAACTTCAGAGAAGATATTTTATCTTGTAGTGCTGCCATCTATGTGTTGTTTTAAGAACTAGAAGCAGAAATTACAGAGAAGAAAGGGGACAAAATGTGACAAATAGGGGATATGAAGAAATTAAAAGCAAAGATATGTAAGCGATCACAGATGTAGCATAGGCTTTTGATGCTCGGCTACAAATGTTAAATTTGTCTACCCTAATCCATCTACAACAGATTATATTATTTCAACCATCCAGTTTCCCAAAAAAGATATATTAAACTGCAAGGATTTTATTTCTCTCTAAATATTAAAACTCTTACAAACTAGAAAATAATGTTCTATTGTTAAAACATGTCTTGCATTCTGTTGATAATAATTGCAACACTAAATGCTAAAGAGGGAGAGGGGTTAAAGAGCTTTCTGTCATTTATAAAAACGTAAAGCTCTTTGAAGTAAAAATACATTTGCTTTAAGAAAAGACCTTAAAAATACTAGTATGGGCATATTGAGTAAAATACCTATTTCAAGATAAAGTTTACAGAATTTGGTGAAGACATTTTTAATTTCACTCGCATTGCTATTCTCTCTCTCATGGGAGATCGTGTATTATAAACACTATAAATATATTGTGTATTAATTAATCATTACACAGGAACTTAAAAAAGGAAATTTAAATTATAAAATAAAAATAATACACAGTTTCTAGACGTTTAAATTAAGTTTAAAACTACATCACAAGCGAGAAGAGTACTTTGAATTTCAGTTTTTAAAATATACAACTTTTAATTGTACTCTTAAAATAAGCATAATCATTAATGCACAAAGTCTTAATGTTACATAAGACAGATACTAAACTCTACCAGAAAACAATTTTTGATTAAAAATGTAAAAGACTTTCGCAAATATTGAGTCATCCAATAACATTTATTATAAATGTTCTTAGTGCTCAGCCTATTAGACATTTGCTTCTATTTTTTCATGATATGTAAAGACAAGAAGAAAACTGGATATCAAATTCCACGTACGTTAACTAAATTTATACAATGTAATTATTTTAAAGTTGGACATTTCAACAAGTTTTATTGTTGCTTAATGACATTCAACTCTCTATAACTAAAAAAAGTACTTTTCTGGTTTAGAAAAGTATACCCAGCTTTTTCACAAACACATTAATAGACCAATGTTTAAAAGTTTGAGAGACAGGTAAAAGCAGAGCACCTGGAATAGTTTAATTAAATTACTAATAAGACACATAAAAAGGCCAAAATAAAAAAAATGATTTTTAAGTTTTGAAATAGGGATATAAGAAAAAGAAACAGGTGTTAGGGAAGTAAAATAACCATTCAACTGGAAAATTTTCATTTGAATATAAAACTTACACCTAGTTTAAGTTTTATGAAGCTAAAAATTTGACAATTTTTGTGAAATTATTTTTTTGTGTGTAGGTGCTTTGTGAATTAAATTATATTAAAAGAAAATAAAAATCCAGTAGACATTTTTGCGAAGTAAAGTGCGGTATCATTTACTCACAGACATTTTTAAAGTTTCTTTTTCTCTTTTTTTCACTCTTTTTATACGGAAAATGGTTCTTCTGAAGTTGCCAGCACCAAGCTCTCTGGTTGATATAGTCTATCTCGTATAAATTTGTGAAATATTTTTGACTGGATCTGAGAGGAAAAAAACTAAGTTTTAAGAAAGATTAAATTAAGATGCTCACAAATTATTCTCTTTGTTTTCCTTCTCGACTGCTTTTATAAGTGAAAACACTCATTTCATTTCACTTTCAGAAGGATTGCAGGCGTACTCTTGACAAAATGCAGATAAATGACGTCATAAAAATACAACGGTTAATTTCACATGTTATTGGCATTTTTGTTAAAAACTTTTTATTTTTTCCTGTAATTTTTCTCTAAATTATTCAATTGACATAATTCGATCGATTCGATTGCATAAATATATTCATATATCCATTATGTATGCATTGAAATAAAAAAATCAAATATATTGAAGAAATGATTGATATCACAAAAAGTTTTCATGAAGTATAATCTAAGAATTATGAAACTTTATGCACATATAAACTGAAGTATAAGTAAATTAATTGTATCAAAAATATTTTTTTAGTATAAGCAAATACATTTGAAAAATTTATTTTTTCTGAAATTTTTTGTTAATATTTAAATCAATACTTCCTAATTAATTTTTCACGGAATCCGACAAAAATTAAGTAAATATTTTGGAAGAATATATAAAAAGTTAAGTATTAAGGAGCATGACAAAATTTACAGACACAAATTTAAAAACAGCATTTTGAAATAAAACTATCTGATATCTAAATATAATTTTAAAGTGGTTAATTTTGTTATGCTTTAATGTGTATATACTGAAAGTTTCATAATTCGAAGTTAATAATTTAGAAGCACGCTTTGTAAACCTTTCCGTTCCTTTAAAGCCTATTTCAATTAGTGTATTAAACTATGTTTTAATATATTATGATCCTTTTATTTCAATGCATGTACAGTCGATGTATGCCAACATTTATGCAAGTGAGAGTGATATGAATTTCACACTTGTTTATTTAGCAGTGTTTTTATAGCAGTTTCATAACTCGAAGTTAATAACTTAGAAACACGCTTTGTAAAATTTTTCATTCCTTTAAAGTGTACCTCAATTAATATATTAAGCTATACTTTAATATATTATGATCCTTTTATTTCAATACATGTACAATCGATATACGCCAACATTTATACAAGTGAGTGTAATATGATTTACTCACTTGTTTATTTAGAAGTGTTTTTATAAAGTAATATAAATTCTCAATATTTAAAATATTTTGACTAAATTTTAAGAAAAATACATATTTATAGATTATTTTCTTATTATTCAGTTTTATAACTAAAATTTCAAGTAAATTTAAAAAATTTCCCAGAACATTATTTTAAAATTTTTGGTTCGAGCGTTGTTAGTTACCTAATTGACATTATCATCCACTTAACTCAAATTTTAGGCTCTAACTTGTGAGCTATGAACTTTTCTATTTAATTAATATAAAGCCCCTTATCTAGGTGGTCTTCCGAAGAGATTAATATACTTTAGATAAATATGTTGACCACACACATGGTTCTCTACACTAATTCAAACTGACATAGTGATGTAATTATTGAATTATTTTTTTTTTATTTCAGTGTACATCTTTTATAATTTAAATGGCTGAGTTTTGCTTTGAAAAATAATTATATCCTGCATAATTATTATTGATTTCTAATGTACTTTTGGGTGGGGCAAGGTTACTTGCAAGACTGCAATTTGCCTTGTAGAAAAATTCTACTTTGACTTTAATTAAGGCTTTAAATCAAGATTAATACTACTAAGATTTAATTCATTAATAATTTTTCGGGTTTTTTTTCGTGTCTTAACAATAGAGTTTTTACGTAGAGTGTTAAATATTTTGTTGAAATTTAAAACTTGTTCATGAAATCAAGAAACTAAATAACGTACTTGTTAAATATAAATATTGCATAGCAAGAAGTTAATTTATTTAAAAGTCGGGAAAAAATACTTTGATTATATAACAGAAAATAGAGAGATGGTAAAACATTTTGAACAAAACACTTGTTATTGGTAATGCACTGATTATAAAGGCCATGAAAGTAAATTACCTAAAATCATAACTACAGTCTGTTCCATAAGAGCGGGTCGCTCATAACTTTGTCAATATATAGCACGCATATACCGGCTTAATTGCACGTGTTCTTCAAACATTACAGGAGAATGTTTTATGGTTATATTCTTTATTCGATTTGTTTTGCTGTGTTTAAATCAACAATTCCAAAATGAGTGCCGCGTATGCGAGCTGTTTTGAGGCAGTGTTTCTGTGTAACCATCCAAAAGGACCAAAAATGTCTTGTGCAGCTACAGCCCGGTACATGAGAAAGTCGGAGACGTTCGTCAAGAAGTGGGTAGCACGTTATAAAGCGGTACAAAATGTTAAGGACATACCGGAACGGGGTAAGTGCCGCTCAATGTCAATATCGAATGGTAAAGTGATTCTTGCATAATCGATAATAATCGAGACTGGACAACTTATTAGGTGAAATGCATTTCAGTTTTATATGTATACTACACGGTACAAATGTATTTTTAACTAATTCGTTTGTATTTTCAGAGAAATAGATGACACGCTCTTATGGAACAGACTGTATAAGGAGAAATGCTGCATATTAAATTTAGTTCAAAGAAGATGGTGTTATAAGGCTGGGATAATAATTAGATAATACACAGAAAAAGGTTATTTCTTAGGGGGAAATGTTTAATGTATTAATTTAAAGACTAGAAAAACATTTTTGTTTACATTCTGTATACGTATATTCTGTATTAAAATATTACTATTTGAACTTATCATTCTAAATAATTTCTTTCGCTCTTTTCAATTTGTAACGAAGAGTTGTATCAGTAAATACCCGCGCTGTAATAAATGGGAGGCTAAGTTTTTCCAGCATCCTTTCCTGCTCCGACCCCGGCTGGACAAGTCATTTTACCACCCTCATCCCCCTGAGGGAGGGTACATGTTATTGGTAGTGCATGGGCTATACAGGTCATGAAAGTAAATTAAAATGAATCATAACTATAAGGAGAAATACTGCATATTATAGTTAGTTCAAAGACCATAGGTTCACCTGGAGTGTTTGTCTCTTCAGTCCAATTAGAGGGAGATCTCTGCAAAGAAAGGACATAGAAAAGCAATCAGCGTAACCAGAGGTTAATTGCACCTTTTTTTAGCTGTTCCTGCATGCCATTTTTCCAGTCTGCATCGGTTATATGGTCAGCTCAGCGGTCCAGAAAAATCAGACCGTATAAGCGAGGTAACCATATATGCCGCACAATACAACCTTATTTTCCATATATCATGCATTTTTAATGCATAACAGAAGAGCCTTATCCACATTCCCATAAGGTGACAAGCGCTGACGTTTTCTTTCTTGATCATCGATTTCAACACTTGAGGCCAAAGTTTGGCAGCTAAAATGTTGTTTAATGTCGTCTGGATAATCAAATTTGCTTTGGCGAAAGTATCCCATAAAAGATTAGATTTTTAAAAATTTTTAATCAATTCATTTTTGTCAGCAAATGATAAATTCTTTCTTTTCGAAGCCATAACTAAAAAATGAACGTTTTTATTCGGGACGTATGATTCAAATGCAACAAAATTTTCTTTTACTTGTTTCGTCTCAATTTCAACTTACGCAGGGAGAGATAACTTCAAGCAATAAACAGACAGATGCCCACCTCTTGTCAGGGGGCAAGAGAACTGAGAGAGGTGATGTCTACACAAACAAGAACGGGGGGAAAAGAGGGAAATAAAGGCTTGAATTGAAAGGCTTGTCCAGATAAAAACGGAAACTCATTGAAAACATGAAACTGACCTTATAACCGGTAACAAGAAAAAGAAAATGACTGTATAAGAGGTGCACTTTAACAAGTTTCCTATTAAGTTAGACGGAATTTTAGAACACTAACCATATAAGAGGGGTGACCTTATAAGCAGCTGACCATATAGCCGGTACTGACTGTATTACAAACAGATTTGGGATGATGTTAAAGTTTTTAGTTAATTTTTAAAATAGATTGTTGTCAACGAAAAGTCTTCTCTTATTTATATCTTCTTGTGGCTGTCATTTGGCCATTTCTAGGTTAGAGTACAGAAAAATTAATTACATTTCATACATCGTATTTGGCTGTACATGAATTTACTGCAGTAGCTAGTTGACTGTCTAAGAAAAGGAACATAGCTGAACGTGGAACTTTCTGAAACATGTAAACGAATTTGTAACCCGACATTAACAAATTGTTAAAACTCTATGAGACTGAACCATCTCATTATTTTATTTATTTTTTATTAATTTTATGCTTATTTTAAGTTTAAAGCCCTTTTAGTTAATTTCTACTTTGCAATTCTTAATAGATAGATAGGCAGATCAAACAGACATAGACAATATGCAACAATATTTTAATATTTGGCATAATTAATTATCAGGGAAGAGAGGGCGTCTGAATATTTATTTTCTAATAAAGGGGACGGTTGTCCAGAAAAGTTTGGGAACCTATGCTCTAATTAATTTTCTGAAATACTTCTCTAAGAATAGTTCAAGTTAATATTAAGATTTTATAGAAAACGAACAGGATGCTGTATTAGAATGATAAAATAAATATTTATTGATTCTGTTTACTTTAGTAATTAACCCCTTAACGTATACGCCCGAGTTCACTCGAGCGCGCTAAACTGGCCAAACTGTGCACACTCGAGATAATTCGAGCGGCGTTGTACTTTATGTTGTTATAATTTTTCACACTCGAATGCAATCGAGCATTGAAAATGACAATGTGAAAAAAAACCAATCCTTTTATTGATATTTATCATTTACATGAGATTGTAAGCTACAACACTTACTTATTCAAGTATAAAATAAATTTTTTCTACTTATCACTTACGATTCATTTGTTCCTTGTGTAGTAATAGTCGAATATTACAATAGTAGACTATTTTCTGCAATGTTATCAAAATCTAAAATTGCAATAAAACTTTTAATTGTTTTTGTATTTTTGTAATTTTTTTGGCAAGACAACCTTCTAAATTGCATTTCTTTTTTACATAAAAAATGGTGTTTTTTGGCCGGTCTTTAAAAAAAAAACTATGCATTGAGGGGTTAATTTATTTACTCCAAAACGCCATACTCTCTCTGATATATAAAAGGTCTCTGACAGCGTAAATATTTCTATGACATATTGAGTGCTCATCCTTTTATCAGTTTGTTTTAAAAAAGAATCCAACAATTTAGTAATTTTAGATTGGATATATTGTTTTATCTTTAAGTGGGAGTGAAATAAAGACAAATGATCCAAACACAATTCTAGCTACAAGAACTTTATTGAACTAAAATGTTTCTAATATACAGAAAATAAGAAATGAAAGAAATGAAACACAAACTGATGTATATATAATAATAAATAAAAGATTGAAATATGATTTCGTGTAACATTAGATCCACATCGAAATATGCTATCTGGCAGAATGCCCTGATATCTTCATAAATACTAACCAAAATTAGTGATACAATTTACAGCACTAAATTGGTCCACTCCGTTCCAGCGTATGACACCAATGCAGTGACGCCTGCGTCTTTCCTAGACATATTTCTCATCTAGAAAGAAGCCAGACCACATATTCGTTATAAATCATGCATACATGATGATGAATGACCTTTTAGATTTTGGCATCCGACTGTTGACTAAACTTAATATGTATATTTGACCTCTGTTATTATCATAGTCACTTTTGTCGAGATAAATAAATAACTTTTATTCAAATTTATATTCAAAAAGCATTTTTCTAAGCATTACAGTTTTTTCATAGATTTTTCAATCTACTTTTTATCTATAAGGTATTTTAGAAAAAGTTATATTAACTTAAAAAACCAGTCATTTAAAAATTCTTAGCATTATAATGAACAAGTTGAAAGTATTTTGACGTTAATTGCATAACCCTTTTACTACAGTTCACAAAAATTGTACCTATGCGATGAACGTTGAACCAACATCATGAGTTCGTTAAGGTTTGGGAAAAAGCTCATATAAAAATAAGAGGGATGTCTACAAAGTTAAAATAAGAAGCATGTTGAAAAATAAAAGGAGGATAAATTGATTCCAATTGTATTTCAATATTTCTTGAAAGCCATAGGAATATTATAAATATAACACACATTTTGGAAAACAGAAAAATCTGTTCTCTTTTACAAACAGTACTTACATCTAAGGAAAATCATAATTTAGTCATAACTTTATATAGATAATATGAAGTATAAATAAAGGTTTTAAAATGATCGGTGTCAAATTTTTATCTTATCGCAGCAGAGTATATGCTGTCTCTCTATTGACCTGAGTGAAGCAAAACAAGAAATAAGAATCCTAATTTAAGTTTATATAATATAACTTTATAAACATAGTATGAAGTATAAATATTGCATTAAAGGTTTTAAAGTTATCAGTTTCAAATTTTTATCTTATCACAGCAGAGTATAAGCCGTCTCTCTATTGACCTGCCGGAAGCAAAACAAGAAATAAGAATCCTAATATAGTTATAACTTTATATAGATAGTATGAAGTATAAATAAAAGTTTTAAAATGATCCGTGTCGAGTTTTTATCTTATCGCAGCAGAGTATACGCCGTCTCTCTATTGACCTGCCGGAAGCAAAACAAGAAATAAGAATCATAAACGATCTTTCAAATCTTTCTAATAAAAATCTTAAATTGATGAAACATTATAAATCATAAATTATTTGTTTTGAAATAGGATTTTATCACGCTGAGAATAGTAAGGTGGCATCGCATGTCCAACGCTAAATTGTCGTTGGCATTTTTAGTAAGTGATAGTTTAGAAAGACGATATATCGTCGCTCGGCATTACAAGGGTTAAAATATTACTTGATGGCAACAGAATGCGAAAATTTTATCCCGTTTCATGTAAATCAAGATGCTTTAATTCAATATCTTATTTTTTATATCACATTTTTATGACTTTATCCTGTACATTTTGTAGCTCTAAACACCGTTGAAAAGAGGACAAATAATATGATATGAATATTAGGTCCAGAACCGGAATGTACACGCCATTTCGGGATACTCAAAATCTCGTCTTTAGAACAGTGGGATAATGTTAAGGCACTGACGATAGCATTGAGAATCCAAAGCAGTAAAAGCGTGTCGGTATCTGGAAATATTGAGTTTGGCACAACTTCGTTCAATTCCAAATCCTTTCTCAATCTTATAACAATAATAGATTATGAACCTTAATAAATCCTAACTCATTCTTTAATTCAAACCTAAGCCTATCTCTTTCCACCAAAATTTCGAAACACAAATACTCAATGAAATATATTACTTACCTTAAGCCTGAGTCCACTGAATCTTACCTTAAGTCCACTTAAGGATCTTTAAAGTGGTTAAGTCAACAAGAGCAGTATTTTCAATTTTAATACTTTATAAGTTATCTTACCAAGTAAAAAATGAAATTCGCTAAAACTGCTACTGCATTGCTTGTATACAATCAGGCTTATGGTAAGACAAAACATTTAAAAGACTATCACTCCCTTATTCCAACCCCAATGAGATGAGAAATTTTGATCAGACAAAACAAAAAGTAGAAAAACAAAACTGTCTTATGTGATGTAAAGGAACTTTCAGTCAGCGATTTTGCTAACTGTTTGTTTTCTATTTATGAAGAACATTATCTTCATAATTGATATGACAGGCATCCAAACCCTTTTTATATACTGCGTTGACAGAAACACATACACACGCAAAAAATCAGAACACTTATGCTACAACTTATCATTTGACATGGATTGAAAAGTCCGACGTTTAAAAACTCAGAGTATTTTAAAATCAGTTATAGAACTCAGAATTATATTTATCTACAGGTGTTTTATCTATCAAAAATATAAGCATTTATTTGGAAAAATAAAGCTTTGATAATTATGAAATAATTAGCCTCTACCCAATAGAAGTAAAGCCTGTTCTTAATAACTTCAACAAATTTATCTAAAAAGTACGTATATGCAAATGCCGCATATGAATGTATAATTCAAATACTTCTCAAATACAAAGTTAATTTTACAAATATAGCTAAAAAGACTATATTTGTTCAACGAAAATTAAATTTCGGTTTAGGAATTACTGATATAACTCCTTAAAGAGATATAATAGATTATATCTATTTTAAGGCGCTATTATCAAAAAATAGGTAATGCTTGATTTTTAAGTGTAAACAAGCATCTATTAGTTATCGTTCACTTAATAAAACTAAGTGACTTAAAAGATCTTTCAGTATTGAGAAGTTTTATTAAAAGTGCATAAAAAATTAATTACCCAAATTAGTATTTGAATTTGATGCTAATAGTTATTTGATTAATGTAGTGTTTGTGGATAATTAACTTCCCATTTGAGTTCTTTAAGATGATACATTCTAAGCAAGAAATTATGCTATGCTTTCTGAGTTGCGTAGTTTTAAAAATAATTAGCACTAGATGATAACATAGCTTGAGTTCAATCCATATTAATGTAAAAGTTTACAAAATATAATTTTCAATAAAAATACTTAGTTGCTTAAAAATATGTATTGTCTAAGGCACTGTTTTTCAAGTATTTAATGTCGATTAACTTTGAATAATTTAGATGAAGTATCTTGAATCTGAGAAATAATAAAATCCCATCAAAGGTGAACGCGCTAAAATACAAATGATATGATGCAGCAAGTAGTTATAAAGTTTCAAGCAAAATATAACTATGTTGCGAAGGCACTGTTTATCTGACTTTGAAACCTTGCAGTGTTCTCTCAAGAGTTTTAGAAATAATCACTGTTTTCAATAGTTGCCGTTGAGCATTGAATTCATCACTGTGCAACCATTACTTTTTGGAATATGTTTGAGCTATTTCTTCAATTACAGGGGCTTCCGGTTTGCAGAGGCGAGGTTCACACTTCATGACTCCGCCGAATTCGCAGCGGCACTGCATGCAAGGATTGCTTGATGGCTGAACTACTTGATGTAGTTTATATGTCCTTCCTGCAATCTGGCACCCTACATCAAATGTAGTAAAAAATATATATAGTGTTTTACGCAGATTTTTGCCACACATATATAGTAATATTTAATATATAATATAATAAACTAATAATCCCTAGATTTAAGTAATATAACGACACCTAAGGATAGTTAATAAATTTAATGCTAAACCCCTTATTGAACATTCGTAATTAGTAAACATCCTTCAAGAAAGTTTTACAACAGAACTGCACTTTCACCTTTCGTTCTCCAGAATGAGCAATTTTGAAATCCGCTTCACCCTGTGTCACCTTATTTCACATGACGTACTCAACTTGCCCGTGATAGATCAGCAACACATTTTGCCACACATATATAGTAATATATAATATATATTATAATAAACTTATAATCCGAGCTTGAAATAATATACCGACACCTAAGAATAATTAATAAATTTAATGCTAAACCTCTTATTGAACATTCGTAATTAGTAAATATGCCCCAAGCAAGTTTTACAACAGAACTGCACTTTCACCTTTCGTTCTCGAGAATGAGCAATTTTGAAATCCGCTTCACCTTGTGTCACCTTATTTCATATGACTTACTCAACTTGCCCGTGATAGATCCGCAACACATTTTGCCACACATATATAGTAATATATAATATATATTATAATAAACTTATAATCCGAGCTTGAAATAATATACCGACACCTAAGAATAATTAATAAATTTAATGCTAAACCTCTTATTGAACATTCGTAATTAGTAAATATGCCCCAAGCAAGTTTTACAACAGAACTGCACTTTCACCTTTCGTTCTCGAGAATGGACAATTTTGAAATCCGCTTCACCCTGAGTCATCTTATTTCCCGTTACGTGCTCACTTTCCCGTAATAGATCAGCAACACATATATAAAGTAATATATAATATAATAAACTAACAATCACTAGCTTAAAGTAATATACCGACAACTAAGAATTATTAATAAATTTAATGCTAAACCCCTTATTGAACATTCGTAATTAGTAAACATGCCCCAAGCAAGTTTTACAACAGAACTGCACATTCAACTTTCGTTCTCGAGAATGGTCAATTTCGAAATCCGCTTCACCCCGTGTGATCTTATTTCACGCTACGTGCTCAACTTGCCCGTAATAGATCAGCAATAAAAAGAAATTAACTATCACTAAAAGAGATCAGCAATTCAATAGAGTGATACATAAAACTAATACGCCTAAACTTGCCCAGAACAAAGGTATCTAAAAAGTATTTTGCAGTCTTATATTAAAAGTATAAAATTTCAAGTAATATTAAAAAAATTCTTGGATAAAAATTTGCCTGTAACACTAATCGTACATTTTATACTAATCAGAATTCAAGTTAAAATTTCAAAATGTAAAATGTAAATTCTTCCTTTGTGAAAATAAGGTGTGTGTTAAAATTTTTATTATTTTGTTCAATTTAAGTGCCCCCTCCCCCTTAAAAAACACAGAAATCGTCAGACAAATTTAGCAAACAAACGTTAAAGATAAATGTTATCACTTCTATGATTATATCGATAGTTATTTAGGGCACTTCAACTCTTGTTTTAAATGATTAATTTTTATAAAATTATATGAATTCTTTGTGCACCTTTTATATAAACAATATTAGTTTTTTAAATAACTTACCAGGCGTAGATATAGTTTTCCTATGGTAGTTTCCAAATGGAACAGAAGTTGTAGTAGTTGTCATTGAGGCATTGAACCACATTTGTCTAACAGCTGTAATTAATATAAATTAATATTTAATGAAAAATATTTCTTCATGATAAACTAAAAACTTGAATGTTATTCAGTGAGGAACTTTGGTTATTATTTTTAAGCTCTTCAATTTTTGTATAATTGTGCAAATTTAAAATCAAATAACACTAAACATACCAACACTTAATACATACCTATTTATTTTATTTTATTTATTTTATTTTATTTTATTGACTTAACTCAATTCTGATCCCGCTATTTCACCATGTAGGTTAAAAAACATCATTTTATACTTATTTTCTTTTACTTTTTTCGGTTTTATTACAGAATTTCTGTAACATTTTTGGAAACAAAATGCTTAAAAATTATTTTAATCTGAAAATAAAAATATCGCATGAATTTTTTAACTTATATGCCTAATGAAATAGCGGGTACCGTATTATATATATATTTTTGAAAACGTAAAAGCTATTAAAATTCTTGTATAATTTTAAAACAACTGATGAAGCTGTGAATTGTAACATATGTAGATAAAAAAAAAATATATAATTCGCCCCGTATTTCAGGACCGAAATGCATAAAAACTGACCCTTACGTGAGGGCTAATACATACCTAATTCTTTTATTTCTATATTAATTCATTACGCTTCGCATTTTTTGCACATACATTACCGGTCGTTTAACAGGTTATGGTATGTTTAGTGATAAGAAGGGAACGAAAGAACTAATTCTAAACAAGCATAAGATTTGTTTTGAATAACACTAATCGAGTTAAATGAATTAATTAAATACTTACGACAGTGGAATCTAGGGCAACAGAATCCTTTAATAGGAATGGCGTAGCAACCTTTTATGGGAGGAGGACACTGTTGTTGAAGGCAGATAATATCACCCTTAAAGCAGAAACAGAACTCACAGTTGTCAGATCTGGGTACTCGTTCTGAAGAAAGGTAAACTCGTCCTTCAAAGTAGCATACTAAAATAGACAAGTTTGTCAATAAGTCATATGTTTATATTTACTTTGAATTTTCCATAAATATCAAACTAGTTTGAATTAAGCTATGGATATTAATATTAATCGTGTAACACTTCCACTGCTAGAGACATTTTCGATGGTTTGTCCAAGGCACCGTCTTGAACGTTTTATTATGCGATACATATGCTGAAATATTGTTTGCAGCAGATAAAATGAGTTATAAAATCATGTTTGAAGCAGTTTTAGTGGTGGTGGTCATCGGTGACTCCCAAGGCGTGGTAAACAATTATTACGATTGTCCTTTTTTTCAAACAATCGTGCTTCGATTGCTAAGTAATTACTCTCATTCTTTAACGTCCAAAGCAGCTAGGAATAACTAGAGCAAATGATTTGACTAAAAAAGTGGTGACTTATCATTCCGATTGCGTTGATTAACCTTTTCTTTGCTTTGAATGTTTCAATCTGACTCATCGCAATATGCACTGATAAAATGTATATTTTCCATGAATTAATAAAATTATTTTTGTATGTTCTATACTGCATTAATTTCTTCAAACCATTATAATAACAATGGTTTTATTGAAAAAATTATCAGTATCCATATTTACTATAATTATGTACTTTTATTATTTGGTGCGTCGCCGGTCACCGCTCGCCCCTTGGCAGCCAACGTGTTAATATTTTTAACCAGCCGTTACACTTATGACAATATATATGTTAGCCATAAAATTAAAATTACGCACTTATTTCCCATTTTTAAAGCACATTTATGGTTTTAAAAAATATGGTTAAAATTATTTATTTCATGAATTAAGTTATGAACTGACAAAAACATAGATGTTCTGCATTATTTTATTAAACATTTTATTAATAAAAATCAAATGAAAATAAAACTTTCATAAAAATGTGAGTATTATACACTTCACATGCCAAGACCTCTAGTTGAAAAGAGAGGTGTTTGTATAATAAAATCTTTTTTAAAGTCTTTTAAAAAACCTTTAAAACTATAATTAGATATACGTATGTATTTGTACATTTACATATATTTATTAAAAGGTAAAAGAAGGTATATTTACTGTCATCGCTTTCTTGAGACTGTTGAATAAAGTCACTAGGACCTAGAATAGAAATTAATCAACTTTAGGTTAAAATTCTTATACATTAATTACATTTTCGTGATATTAATAATATTATTACGAGATTAATATTTTAGCCTAGCTGACATTTTCCATTAATATTGAAAGGTACTAAGATATTGACTGGAAAAGAACAATATTGAAGTAACATTTAAAAACTACAGCATTCATAGAATTTATTTCAATAATTTGGTGGTTTAAAATTATTTTTTAGAGGAAACGACAGTTAAAGTTGTTAAAAAATAACATTTTATGGAATATCACACTGCTTATAAAAATGTTTTATGACTTAGGGTCAAGTTCAAGGTAATGGAATTAACGGTAGTGAAGTAGAAATCTTTACTTTAAACTCCCAACGAAAATGATCAAAGCATATTTTGGATCATCAACGCATTTATGACTTAGTTTGTTGCAAGTGCTATGGGCAACAATTTTGTTTCTCGATGACTAATCAGACCTCCCGCTTAAAGACGAGTGGGAGTAATACAAAAACCTATTTTAGTAGTGAGATTTGAACCCATGGACTTTATACATACATGAAAGTTTTTTCTTTATCCTTTATAGAAATCCTGAATTTCTGATAGTTTTGTATGAAATTTGGTACACCGGAGTTTTGGGGAGGGGTGTAAAACACCACATTCCGGTCTATTTAGTTAAAAAAAATCATTTCCATGTTTTTTTTTTCTCTTTTTCCTTTTGTGAGCCTTTTTAATCTCTAACCTGTTCCCTGTGCTTGGATTATATCATTAGAAGTTAAATAAATGTAAGAATATTTTCAATTTTTCGAGTTAACGCAATACATTAACGTATAAAACTAAACGTATTCTTAAATTGTAGTAAGATATATAGAAGATTTTAACTGAGAATTTATATTTGTATTTATATTTCTCAATCAATAAGGTCATATGACTATTAAAAATGCTTTAATATACAATGGAGAAAATAACAGAAATAAACTATTTGTATTTTTACTATTTACTTTATCTCACTTATAAGTAATTATATAAGTCTAAATATGCCAGAAAATTTATTTCCGGAAATCATTGTTTTTGATAATTAAAAAAATATTATTAATCTAGAATGCATCTAAGCACTTTGGGCTTGAAAACAAACAATTTTGGAGGGTGTAAGCAATTTATAGGACCGCTGTAGGTAAGACAGGCAATCGGACTAATGCTACTTGCTCTACATAGGATTAAACTCCTCTAACAAGGGACCTCCCACTCTCCCATTAAATTGGGAGACATGTTTTGGATGAAGGAAAATGCAGACATATATAATCACTCCTATTTCTAATCTACTTGAAATGACCGGTATTACGCCTACAAATAAAGCTATTGATAGAATCTGTTCTAACGATAAAATTGTTGCTTTTTGCTTCCTACAATACCCAGTTGATTAATAAGAGGTTATCAAATGGTAGGACGCTGCCTTTGAGTACCGGAGTCCACAGGTTCGAATCACGGGATTGAATGTATGTTCGTAGCCACTCATAACCGTATTTAAATTTAATGTCCCAGTCTCATTACCACTCGAGCAGCAAAATAATGGTTCGTAGTACTCCAAACAACATTTAATATACATGATGGAACTGTTCTGTTTAGGATTTCTACAGTCATTTCTTTGCATCGCGGTTGATAAGACTGTGATGAATACTGGAAGAAATTGAAAACTCTAGGCAACGACTGGTGTCTTAAATAGCTAATGCCTAATAAAAATATCTTCCTATTCATCCATCATTCGGGACGCGTTTTACTGGTAAAATATAAAAATTTTTATATACAACTTAGCATAAATACGTATATATTGCAGAAAATATAATAAAATATTTATGCTCACCTGAAGTGTATGAATGATGAGCTTCGTGCACAACATCGGTTGGACTAGAGGGAAACTTAGTTGACAATACCTTTGTTGTATCTTCATGAAGAGGGTAAGCAACCCATGGAGGTGAAAGACTAGATTGATGTGGATGTTTTGATTTATGTACTGCCGTCTTTGTTGAAGTTATAGGAAGGTTATCACCTGGTTTATGATTCTCAGTCTCATGAGGAACTTTTACATCCGTTTCAGAGTAAACAGGACTGTCCTGATCCACGCTACTTGCACCATGTCCAAAGAAAATATCTTTGAAAGGAAAACTGGTAGTAATTTCTTTGCTGGTATAATTAGTGGTGCTTTGAATTTCACCTGGTTTATGATTCTCAATCTCATGAGGAACTTTTACATCCGTTTCAGAGTAAACAGGACTGTCCTGATCCACGCTACTTGCACCATGTCCAAAGAAAATATCTTTAAGAGGAAAACTGGTAGTAATTTCTTTGCTGGTATCATCAGTGGTGCTTTGAATTTCACCTGGTTTATGATTCTCAATCTCATGAGGAACATTTACATCCGTTTCAGCGTAAACAGGACTGTCCTGATCCACGCTACTTGCACCATGTCCAAAGAAAATATCTTTAAGAGGAAAACTGGTAGTAATTTCTTTGCTGGTATCATCAGTGGTGCTTTGAATTTCACCTGGTTTATGATTCTCAGTCTCATGAGGAACATTTACATCCGTTTCAGCGTAAACAGGACTGTCCTGATCCACGCTACTTGCACCATGTCCAAAGAAAATATCTTTAAGAGGAAAACTGGTAGTAATTTCTTTGCTGGTATCATCAGTGGTGCTTTGAATTTCACCTGGTTTATGATTCTCAATCTCATGAGGAACATTTACATCCGTTTCAGAATAAACAGGACTGTCCTGATCCACGCTACTTGCACCATGTCCAAAGAAAATATCTTTAAGAGGAAAACTGGTAGTAATTTCTTTGCTGGTATCATCAGTGGTGCTTTGAATTTCACCGGGAATTCGGTCTGCAAATGTACTTGCAGCTGTATCTAATAACTGATCCGTTAAGGCACTTAACGTTGTTGTTAGAGAATCATCAAACACAGGCAATGTTACTGTAGTAGAAAGATTTTTGTGCTTCAAATCATTTTCTTTTTTGACTGTGAAGTTATAGATAATTTCTGCTGGGGATACAATAAATGTATTTTCAAGATTATGATGCGTTTCTGCATTGCCAATCGCCGTAGTAGAATCTTTCTGTGAAAGCACTGTATTTAAATCTTCTTCTTCTGTGGTATAACCAATAGAAGTTAGATTGCCTTGATTGGTGGTAATATGCTGATATGATTCAGTGCTCTCATATAAAGTTGTATTTTGTACTTCTTCTGATATTGAAGAAACATTATATTTTATTTCGTCTGAGCCAAAATCTTTTAGGGTGGTGGATTCATTACTAATATCTGAGACAGTAGTTGAGAAAAAGAAATTAATAATTTCTTCTAAAATTGTTGTAGATGTTATTTCAGGTTCGACAAATGTTTCTGATGAGTTGGGAGATATATGAACTGAAGATTTTCTTGATTGTTCATGAATATATGTTTGAGCATTTGACTCATCCGACTGAAGTGTTGTTTTTTCTTGAGTAAATGATGATTCTTTATCATTAGGCCTGGATAATTTATCTTCTGATTCTGTATTAGGTGCTTTTTCAGATATGATGTCAGGCAAGGTTGAAATAGGCAGAAGGTTATTTGGTCTAGATATATTATGAGCGTTATCAGGAACAGGATTTAGAGTTTCATCTATCTCATGCTTTGTATTCAGTTGAGTAACCAAACTATGAAATCCTTCTGGAACTTCAAAAATATCACTGCTTCCATGATCTTTATTTATAATCTCGTCATTATGTAAGGAATGTATGTCAGAACTAACATTAACTTCTGTTGTGGTAGAAGTGATATTATCTATTTCTATATTTTCTGGAGACTCAGAAGTTACTAAAGAGTTCTGGTCAGGATTTATTATTTCAGATGGTTTGTGTTCTTCTTTTAGAGAAGTGAGATATGTGTTTGTTGTCGTGACATATTTAAAAGTGACATCAGATGGTCTATATGTTGTAGTTTCCGAACTTTCTGATGAACTGCTGACATCTAAAGATGCATCTGTTGTTTTTTCAGTTTGTATATCTTCAGTTGAAATCGTTTCAAAATGTGTCACTTTACTTGATACACTTTCTTCATAATCAGTTCCCGTTTGAGGAACCGAATGCGAAGTTTCCTTGTAAACTACTGTAGTTGACACAAAAGATTCATGTACATTCAAATCTTCAAAAGATTTAGTAGTAAGAATAATTTCAGGTTCTGATTCTGAACTATGAGTAGTTTTTTCAGGCAAAGTTTCATTTGAAGTTTTTGAAATCTCATTACTCTCGTCGACCAATGTATGTAGTTTATCAGTACTTAGAGATTCTGATGTTAAATCATTTGTGGTTGTTTTGATTTCGTCAAATATGACTTCAGTTTCAGAAACATCATGTACTGATGCAGTTGTATCATCCGAACTAATTGAATGTATAAAATTAGTAACTGGTGTTGTATGAATAGATGAATTATCTACGCTTTCTTTTAAATCTGTTGTCGTATGTTTCATTGCATCCTCACTTGATTGACTCGTAGGCTCACTTTGTGATAAGGTAGTTATATCATTTACGAGGGTAGTTTTTTGTGAAGTATATTGATCATCTAGCGTTGTAGTAATTGGTTTAATATCCAAATTTTCCTCTGAAGTTATATCCTCTAATGAAGTATAACGCTCTTCTAATATAGTAGTAACATGTGTTGGTGATAAGAATTCTGTTGTGGTAACTTCAGTGTCATCATTCGCTTCTGTGTCAGACACACTTTGAGTAGGCTCAAATATTTTGGTTACTCCTGTTGTTTCAGATGCTGCAGATGTACTTTGGACTATTGAGGAGAATGTTGTATCTGTTATTGTTTTTTCTTTTAAATCTGTGGGTAGAGTTTCAGATTTAGTAATATGTTGCTCTTTCAAACTGATATTTTCAGTAAATAAAGGTGTATCGGTCGTACTAATATCGTGTAGAGATTCGTCTACATTATTAGATGTCAAATCAGTAGGTACATTATGAATTCTATCTGATGATGAATCTATAACATTTGATAGTCCAGATTCTTGCGATAAATGAGCTTCAGAGAATTTTGAAACAGTGGATGAATCGTTTACTATTTTTTGGGGTAAATTTGTTGAAGATTCATAAGTGTTGATTTCTACATTTTCATTTTCTATTGATGAACTTAACTCATCTGAGGAAGTTTTTGTTGTAGTTGTAGTTTCATCCGTGAATAATACTCTAGGGGTGGATGCACTAGTAGATACCTCTCCGTAGTTGGTTACAGGGGTTTCATCACTCAATGTAGATTTTGCTTTTTCTTCCGTTGTAAATGAGCTTTCTTCAAACAGTTTTATTGTAAGTGTTGTAGTTGATGAAATGTCAGGAGATTCAGTAGAAAATGTCTGAGATGAATCATATAGGTGTGTTGTGATCTTGTCACCTGTTGTGTAATCTGAATGGGAACTGGTTGTGTACTTATCAGAAAATTTTTCTTCTTCAGTCGCTAATGTTGATTCTTCCTGATCTGAACTGTCAGATGATTCGGAAGTTTTAACTGATGTTTCGGAAGGTTCACTTGTTTGTTTTAAACTGGTAACTAATACTGTAGGCACAGTTGTCAAGTCAAGCGTAGTATCCTCTTCCACTTTGGTGGTTGTACTTGTTACATCGAGTAACTCTTTTGGTGGCGGGGAAGTCCTTATTTCATCAGTTGTAAGTATATCTGATTCCAGTTTTATCGAACTTATTTCTGCTATTGTTTGAGTGGATAACATCTCAACAGATGGTGTTTCAGGAGTTACATCTGATTTAATTGTTTGGGATGCATCTGAAGCCTTATTTATGCTAGCGATCGTGCTTATAAGATCTTCTGGTTTAAAAGTATATTGCGGTTTTAAGGATTGCTGAACAGTAGTTTCGGTAATTAATCCAGATGTTGAAGTACTGAACTTAATACCTGTGGTTTCTTCAGACGCTGTTTCATCATTAATAGTAGGAGGCAGGGCAATGTCTTTTATATCAGTTGAGGAAGCAAACTCTTGTATGTTGACGCTCGCAGAGTCTTCCGTTTCTCCGATTGTTGGCGATAATGTTGTAAACAAAATTTTTATGTCACCTGTTGGCTGAGCTGTATGAGCAGAAATAAACCCTGATGAGGACTCATTCAGCTGTGATGCACTATGAATTAGATTTTCTTGCAATTCGTCATCTTCAGATAACTTAGTTGCTATTGAGGATGGGCCGAATTCTGTATTTTCCGACCCTAAATGAGAAATTAATTGTATGTCAGTTAATACAGGCTCTTCAGTCTCTAAATCTAGTAAACTTGAATCATTTATTTTGTGTATTGATTCAGGAGACAAATCATCCTGTCCTTCTATTGATATACTAATTGTTGAGATGTTTTCAAAACTTAAATTCGAAACTGTAGATATATCATCATTTGGTTGTTTTTCTTCATCTACTATTGTCGGAATCGTGGAAAATGTCTTAGTTGTAAATTCTGCTTGTTGTTTATTGCTTTCAGTTATTTCATTATTCCATGTTGATTCGGAAATTTCTGATTCAGTATAATGTTTTTCTTCATCAGTTGAGGGGAATATAGTGGCTGTACTTTCTGTTGAGAAAAGTGATAATTCATGTGACGCTTCTTCAGAAGTGAAAGCAACTTCGCTGTGCTTTGTTTCAGAAAATGTAGTACTTTGGACGTCCAAAGTTGTAGGTAGTTTTTGTGGTATCAAGGTATGGTCTGATAGCGGAAGCTTTGTAGAGGATGTTATATCACTGGATATTATTGTCTCAGGGACTGGTTGAGTTTCAAGGCTTACTTTAGGAGTAACGGTCGAGGATAAGTTTAGTTTCTCATGAGTTTCATGTGTTAAAAATTGATTTTCTACATTTTTTACAGTAATGCCATGCACATTAGATGACATCGTTGATAATGTGTCTGGTAAAGTAGTAAATTTTTCATTTTCACTTGATCCATACTTTTTGGTTTGTACTTCATTAGTAGTAGAAGTTTCGTATCCAGTTGAGAAATGTCCATAAGTTTCTTCTTCTGATGTAGATTGTTCAGGGTCAAGGAGATTATCATCTTGTGTAGATATCACACTACTGGTTGTTCTGATAGCTTCACTAGTGTTTTCCTCCGATGAAGAAGGATTTTCAGTGATTTTCTTTTCTTGTATGGTGTATAAGACAGAACTTTCATTTAAAAGCCCCTGTGTAGTAGTAGCAACCACATCGGAAGAATTTAATTCCGTTAATAGATCTTCACTGGATTCAGAGACCTCAGATGCATATTCTACGTCTTCATCGGAAATTTGAGTTGTTTCAAAATCATCATAGTTCAAAGTAAATTGATCTGAAAAGGAACTGTTATAAGAAATTACTTCTGAAGAGTCATTTGAGAGCTGTTCAAAAGAATCTTGTAGTTCATTTTGTAGAGGGAATACCGTTGAGTAATAGGTTTCGTTAGATTCATTTTCATTAATAGTTGTGAAAGAACTGGTGTCATAATTTACTTCCTCCACTGACGATAATGTTTGTACCTCTGTTTTGTTGATTTCGGTATTTGATTTGCTGTCTGTATCACCTTCTAAAATGGTAGATGTTTTACCAACCAAAAGAGGAGTTGAGGTTGTAAATTGTGTTTCAATCACATCTTTTTCTTCGTTTGTTGAAGCTAATGCGTCAGAATTATAATTTTCTGTTTCATTTGATGCATTAAAATCTCTTTCATTATTTGTAGTTAATTTTGAATCTGTTGAGGAAGATTCTGAAAGGTACGTAGAAGAAATTAAATCTTCTGCAGATAATTCATTTGAAGTTAGTGATGTTTCGTGATCTTCCTCTAGGTTATGAGTTGGAGATTTCAAAGTTGAATATTCATAAGAAAATTCCTGAGAAGTAGGTTTAGTATGCTTGTCTAATCCATCTATGTTTTCTTTAGTTGTGATAACTGATTCCGATTCAGTAGAGTTTTGGAAATCATATAACTCTGAAGTCAAAGGATATGACACAGTTTTAAGTGCATCCACATTTGTATTGTCGAATTTCACACTATCTTCATCTGTCACCGACGAGAACTGATGATTAGTAGAGTGTGAATGTGGAACAGGAGTGTCATCTGTATATACCGGTGAGTAATTTGTTTCTTTTTCATGTTTACCAGTTTCCTCAATGATACTGCTGATAGTATGTGACTCTGTTGTAGAGCTTTCAAAGTCATTAAATGAAATGTATGATGTAGTGGAAGGACTCAAAGCATCATTCTTGTCATATACAGTTGTAAAATCTGAAAAGGTATGTTCTTCAGTTACTACGGAATCACTCGTGGAAGACCATAAAGCATCATCAGAGCTTTTTTTTGTAGAAATGTCTGAACCTAAACTGTCAGAAGTGTCTGTAGAAGAGAAAGTTGAGGACAAATAATCGTTACTCAAGCTTTCTGCTTCATCGGGTATACCTTCTGTAGATTCTATTTTTGCATCAAAATCTGAAGTTTCGAGGTGTTTTGTCGTTAAATCTGATATATTTATGTCTTGCACTGTTGATTTAGAAGCTTCAAGACTTACATCTGTGGCCCTATGTGTATGTTCTGGAATGGGGCTCGAGCTATATTTATTGTCATATTCAGTAGCCAATGATGTTTGTGTAATTTCGTCTTCTGGCTTCGTGGAATCGACAGGTTGAGATGCTTCAGGTTTTGGTTCGAATGTGTAAACTGTTGAAATTTGCTCAGTTACATCTTCAAACTCTTTTGTTGAGAAGCTAGATATAGTTGTTGATTCTGGAGATTTGGAGTCTGTGTCTTCAGTAATTGTTGAGGAACTTGTAGAGTCGTCACTCGTTAATCTTGTCTCATGAGGCAAAGTTGTTGGCACTGAACTCAAAATCAGAGGTTTTTCAGAGGGTTCAGTATGACGTATTAAGTTTTCAGGACTCTGCATCTTCACCGGAGGCAATGTTTCTCTCTCTATAAATATGTCAGAATGAGTTGAAAAATCAGAGGAAGTAAAACCTTCCAATGAAGAGACCGAGGGTGTAGTGTATTGGATCTCAGATGTTGTTTCTGAAATTCCTTCACTTGATTGGTATGGAACTCTCGTATCAGAGGATTCCTGAATATCAGTAGATGTTTCAGCATTATCAAGAAAATCTGGTTTATTTTCTCCTATTTTATGGCCTATTAGTGTTTCATCTTTTAATTGATCTGTTCCATCTCTATGTGCTTCACTAGGGTCTGATAATTCTTCAGAAACAAGAATTGGATGTCTTGATGTCTCTATTTTGCTAGGTGTTTCGGTTATTCCATGCTCTGCCTCAGAATAATAATCAGAACTACTTTCCTTTGGAATAGAAGTGGATTTTAAATCTAACTCGAAATCAGATGATGAGTCAGTAGTTGATTCGAAAGGTTTGGCATCAGTAAAATGCTGTTGTATAGTAACTGAAGCTATGTTTTCAGTGCTGGGTGTATCTGTGGCAGATTCGTGTTTTTTGCTTGGATCTTCAAATGTTTCTTTGAAGTTTTCGTTTGCAGTAGTAGTTATATCATTTTCTCTTGAAATTCCTGTAATGCCTGATTTTTCTTGCTCAAGTAGAGATGACGATGTACTTAAATTTTCATTAGTCTCCCCTGTGCTTGTAGAATAATCCTCATGACTTGTTTCAGAGTGTTCTTTTGTTGTTGTGGATTCAGAAGTTATGTCAGTTGTGTAATGGTAATCCACAGTGCTATCAGAGCTTTGGATTGATATTTTCGTGTCAAATTTGTCTTTTGTTGAGGATGAATATATTCCTTCGCCAGATGAACTTCCTAGTGACACTTTTTCTTCGTCGGTTGTTGTGGTAATTGAAGATGAAGAACTCGTTTCCCACTGTGCAGTTTTCTCTGCAGTTTCATTTTGTGGAAGATAAGATGATTTACTTTCTGGAGAAAGGGTAGTTTCTTTATCAGGATCTGTTTCTAGCTTGAAGGTATCATTAGTTTTTCCGGGGAAAATTTGTTCTGAATCAGAACTGATGTTAATGTCAGTGGTATGAAGAGTATTGTCTTTCTCATCACTGATTAAGGTTGTAGTTACAAATGAATCAAATCCCTGCTTTTCTTCTTCTGATATAGATTCTACAGTTGTTTTTTCAGACTCTAGGGAAACATCACTTGGTACTAATAAAGTGGTACTATGTAATATTTCATTTGAATCATACAACTTGGTAGTAAAGTGCTTTTCAATAGTATTTTGCGGTTCGACAGAAGCAATTTTAACTTCGGTTTCGGGAGAATAAGATGGGGAATAAGTTTCGAACTGTTGATGATCAGAAGTACTAGTTCCTTTATCTGTTAAGGTTGTTTCTATTGACTTATGAGTAACGCTTATTTCAGAACCCTTATCTATAAATTCCTTTTCAGTTGAATGGAATTGGATAGATTCATCAATATTCACAGAAAGTCCACTGTTTTCTTCTACGTTTTCTATTTTGTTGGAATCTGCAGTATTAAGATTTTCAGGATTAGTTACTCTAAATTTTGTACTGTCATCGAATGCAAGAGTTGTTAATCTATCTGTTGAGGCTTGATTATCATCTGAAAAATTAGTAATATCTTTTTCGGTGTTTTTAAATCTATGTTCTAACACGGTCGTTGATTTTGAAATTTCAGTAGTTTCCTCTAATTCATCAACTGGCTTTTTAAATGAAGTTTTGGGAATTCCAGTTATGAGAGTAGAACTAACACTGTCATCAGAAGGAGAAGAATCTGAGAATGTAACTTGTTCTGTATATGGAGTTTCTGATAAGGTTCCGCTTGTTTCAGTAACTAATTTTCCGTCAATGGTGGATGTCACTTTTGATTCTTCCGTTGCGTCTGTTACTTCTGATTCTGAAATAATTAACGTTGAAGGACTTATAGTTGATTCAGAAGTTTTTACAATCGTTTCAGTTAAAGAATCTTCTTTGTCATTAGAAGGGGTATAATTTTTTTCTGATAAAGTGGTTGAAAGTGTTTCTTTGCTTTGATGAATCAAAGATGCTTCATCATATGAGGTTACAACTTCAGAAAATGTTTCTCCTATAGATAGAATTTCAGATGAGATGCTATTTGTTTCAAATGCTGGAAGTACATCAGTATTTAATGGAACTTTTGATTTTTCTTTTACATCTTTTGTGTCTTCTAAAATGATAGTAGTATCAGGTGAGAGGGTTGTAGTTGATTCGAAGGTTTTCACAGTTGTCTTAGTTGATGTATCTTGCTTAGAAATTGAAGATGGAAACTTTGTTTCCGATGAAAAAGTAGAAATGGTTTCTTCACTTAAATCAGGAATTGCTGTTGGTTTAGAGGATGATATTGTGGAAAGTTCAAAAGTTTCAAACTGAGACTCTTCTGTTGTTTCTTGATCTGGAGTTTTTGGTGGTAAAGTGGAAACAAAAGTTGTTTCTTCAGAGTGTTTAACAGTATGTTCTTCCCCTGATGACTCAGTGAAAATGAAAGTAGAAGTTTCTGGAGATGAAGGTATATCTCTAGTGGTAGTCGATAGCGATACAAAAGAAAACTGCTCTTCCGTCGTCAATTTTACCGAGTCTTCACTTGTAAAAATTCCACCCTTTTCTGTTTCTGTAAATTCTTGGTTATCAAAATCCGTACTTTTTGGAGTGGTGTGTATTTCATCTACATCACTGGTAATGGTAGATGGTTTTGCATATTTTTCAATAATCGTTGAAGTTTCTATTGGTTGAACTTTCTCTTTTGAAATAGTTGTAAAATCTCCAGCGTCAGTGGAAGTGTCACTAGTTTTTGAGGTCAGATGAGAGGAGGTTTCATCGTAAACACTTGCATCATTTTCAAAATCGGGGGATAATGTATCTGTAAAATTATCAATTTTGTCAATAGTTGGAATAGATGTTGTATCTAAATTAATCTGGTATTTCCCGTCAGAATTAGCGTTTATTGAAGTTATTTCGGATGCAGTGGATGTCTGCGTTTTTTCAAAAGTAGTTAATGGTTCATCGGGGAAAGTAGACTCCGTTGTTTTATCAGTAGTTTCAGCTTCTGTTGTGGATGAGTATGACGTTGGTGTTGAAGCTTTCTCTGTATAAAAAGTAGGTGCTTTAGAAGATTCAGATCCAATGGATTCGTTTGTTTCCGGAAGTGTAGATTTTATTGATTCCCCTAATACCGTGGATATAGTAGATATAGTTTCCTCTGTTGATTTTGTTTCAGAAGTTTCTAAAAGAATAGGTACTGATATGTCTTCTTTCGTTGATACTGAAATAGGCACCTCTGTTACGCTTTCAGAGTAAGTTGAAGTTTCTTCAGGTGTAGTTAATTCAACTGTAATATGCTTGGTAGTTTCTGAAACCTTTCCTGAAGAATCACTCTGTACAGTGGATGAATCAGTATCTACTGCTGAAGAAGCAACAATTTCAGGTATTTCAGTAATTGATTCAGAGAAGGAAATTTCTTTTAACGTCGTTTCTTCACCTTCAAAATGGGTTGACATTTCAGGTAAGAGAGTGTTCGATACATGATCGCTTTGTGATGTTACAATATCTATTGATTGTATTGAATTCGAAGTTGTTGATTCCGAGAAGACTGTTGGCGTTGAGGATTTTGTTGAAATATCTTCTGGCTTTTCTGTTTTATCAAAATTGGTTGTCATTTCATCGAATTCAGAGAGCTTTGTTTCATCCTTTGTAGTTATTTCTGTTGTTTCGGTAATTTTTGTTACAGCAGAGGATGTTGACTGATCTCCGGTTTCCTTTGCTATAAGTACAGAACTTGTCGAATATGATTCATAATCGTCTGTAGTAGTTAAGTCTTCTGTGTTATGTTTCTCTGTATAGGATGTAGCAGTTGTTTCGTAAAATGTAGTTTCATGATCAGACGCTGTTATTTTATCAGGGGTTACCGAATCGTTAGTTACAAAAATATCTCCCGTTGATCCTGTAAAATGAAATGTTCCTTCTCCAGAAGATGTTTTTAGATCTTCATTTATCGGGCTCTCTTGTGGATGAGTTGATTTATCAGAGCTTGATGGTACTGAACTAGTAGTTGAAACTTTTTCTTCAGGAAACGTAGTCTTTGCTGAAAGTGTTGTGAGCAAATCTTCTGATACTGAAATTATCTCTGCTTCACTGGTTTCGATTATTGTCTTCTCAGAACTTGTTACAACATCTATATCTCCCTGAAATGCAGTTATATGAGAGTAATTTGTCAATGTGTCAACACTTTCAGCTGTTATTTCTGTTGGTGTTTTATCCTCGTAAGCTTCTGAAGTAGTTGAAAGATCTTCAAGCGTGTCTTTAGCAGTAGAGGAAAATATTTCTGAAGAGGTGAAAGTTTTTGAAGTAGTTTTAGATTCTTCCTTGTTTGATTCTAGAGTTGCTATCTCTGAAGTTTCGGTGAACTCAGATGATCCAGCAAACTCCGCTCCATCGCCTTTATGAAGGTCAATTCCTTCTTCATCAGATATAGTTGTCATTGAGAACACTTTATCCTCGTTCGACACATCATTTGAATATTCCGTGGTTAGTTTTATGTCACCGAAGGTCTTGGGTTTTTCAGAAAGTGTAGTTTCTTCTTCAGATGTTGCTAGCAGTTTTTCGGTAAGTGTGGATGCATCTGTTTGTGTGGATGAGGTATCTTCCAAATCATGAGAACTTAAAGTGCTTGTTGAAACTTGCTTATGGTCATCTTCTGTATTTGTTTGACTGAGGGATTCAAAAGTACTTGGCATTTTAGTTTCAAAAGATTTTTCGGTTTCTTCATTGACATTAGAGGATATTTCTGTAGGTAATGTAACAAAATGTTCATTTTCTTTTTCACTGAATGTTGTAAGGTCATGAGAAACAGTAAATATTTCGTCTTCAGGGCTTTTATGTGTTGTAGATTCATATTTGATTGAGAAATTATTTTCTTCTATATCTGATACATTTTGTTGTTGCGACAAAGGGATCTCCGACAATGTTGAAGACGAAATTAAAGATTTGCTTTCCTCAGAAGTAGTACCATCATTGGTTTCAGATGACGATGTTAAAAATGAAGCAGAAGTTTCGCTAGAATCTATAAATTCTAAGGGAGAGGTTGTAGTTCTTCTATCAGTGGTGAGTTTAATATCCTTTACAGAAAACTCCTCCAATTCTGTGAAAGTGCTAAATGCTGATTTAGATGTTGTTTGCGTTATGTCAAAATGCGAATCTTTTTCATCAGCAATAGATGAAGAAATGGTTCCTGCAACAGAGGATGTTTCCGGGTTTGTGGAAGAGATTGTTGTAATCTCAATTTTTTCACTGGAGGTAGGTTCCTTATTTGTCGTTGCCTCTTCGTCAACAGAGTGGACAGAATCTTTATCATATATATCATCAATTCCTAACTTTGTTGTATAAATACCATGTGTTGTTTCTTTTTCACTAGATTTTGAATCTTCTGTTGTCGATGCCTCTTCGTCAACAGAGTGGACGGAATCTTTATCATATATATCTTCAATTCCTAACTTTGTTGTATAAATACCATGTGTTGTTTCTTTTTCACTAGATTTTGAATCTTCTGTTGTCGATGCCTGTTCGTCAACAGAGTGGTCGGAATCTTTGTCATATATATCTTCAATTCCTAACTTTGTTGTATAAATACCATGTGTTGTTTCTTTTTCACTAGATTTTGAATCTTCTGTTGTATGAGAAACTAGTTCAGTAATACCATCTGTAGAACTAGTAGTATGAGATTCATGTTCATCAAATGTAACGGACACAGGAGTGACTGATGGTGGTATTTTAGTCAAATCTGAGTTTTCTTCTTTTAAGGAAGTCGCCTTGATATCAGAAAAGCTCTCAGAAACTGAGATATGTTTAGTTGTAAATAAATTATCAATAGATGAGGATACTTCAGTTTCAGCAGAGAAAGAGGCAGTGGAAGGTGTTGTTGGAAATGATGATGACGAAACAGATCCTGTGATTGCAGTTGTTGGGCGTTTCGATTTTATGGCCGAAATTTTTACAGAAGTTGCCTTGTCTGAATCAGGTGATAATGAAGCACTTGTTCTTACTTCAATGAAACGAGTTGTTGATTTGGAGTCTTCAGGAGTAGCAGTTTGTTTCGATGGTGGTGAAGTAGTTATTTTGTTTAGCTGTTTTGGAGGCTGTGGTGTTGTTTTTAAACTGGAATCTTCAGGAGTAGCAGTTTGTTTCGATGGTGGTGAAGTAGTTATTTTGTTTAGTTGTTTTGGAGGCTGTGCTGTTGTTTTTAAACTGGAATCTCCAGGAGTAGCAGTTTGTTTCGATGGTGGTGAAGTAGTTATTTTGTTTAGTTGTTTTGGAGGCTGTGCTGTTGTTTTTAAACTGGAATCTCCAGGAGTAGCAGTTTGTTTCGATGGTGGTGAAGTAGTTATTTTGTTTAGTTGTTTTGGAGGCTGTGCTGTTGTTTTTAAACTGGAATCTCCAGGAGTAGCAGTTTGTTTCGATGGTGGTGAAGTAGTTATCTTGTTTAGTTGTTTTGGAGGCTGTGTTGTTGTTTTTAAACCATGTCCTGTTGGGAAAAAATGTGAATAAAAAACTTTCATCTCAGTTTTAAAGAATAAATAAATAAAGTATCAATATTTTAAAGAATAAATAAATAAATGTATCCTTAAGTATAAAAATAAATTTATACTTAAGGATACACTGTACCCTTTATTTATTCTTTTTTAAAGTTTTACAGTAAGCATTCTAATTAACTCGTTTCACAAAGAATAAAATTTAAAGCTCATTCATTAAAGCAAAGTCATTTTAAAATGTTCATTTACTTAAAATTTAAAAAAAAATAAAACATTTTTTATTACTTCTTATACTTTTTTCAAGTATTGTCATTTAATGTTGCCACATCAAAACATTTTAAAGATTCATCAAAGCTTTCTACATAAGTATGAGCGGAAATTTTTAACTATCTTTAAAATAAAATTTTATAACATTTATTATTTTTTTTATTGAAACTGAGAATTTTTTTTATATATTTTGTCTATAAAAGAAAACAACTGATTGGTAATTGTATGCACAATATTATTATATACATTATAGATTATTAAAACTAAATAGTAAAAGAATTAACGCTTGCATCTTAAATACGTAAAAAGTCCTAGCATTTTTAATCTAGTGAATTCGGAAAAGAGAAACGTGGAGGAAAAAAAAACATTTTAAATTTCCTTTTATTAAAGAAAAACTCTACAAATGAAATCGTACACGTAAATGAAATTTAAAATAATGAAGCAATTTCAAATTTTGCAAGTGTGTGTAGGAAGAGTAAAACAATAATTTGAAACATTAAAAATGATTTTATATTTTAAATATTTTTGAGGTTTCGTGTCTCCTTAAACTTTTCTTCTGTTTGTTCAAAGATATTATTATGGGAAGAATGTTTTACAGAAAAAAAATGTACTACCTAGTTATATACTTAAGATGTATGGTTAGATACTGAAAATAATAATTAATAGGAACATTCAGCTGTATGATTGGGATATGCTTGCTGAAAGCAGAAATATCATTTACTATTAAATCAGTCAAAAATATAGTCTTTAAGTAATAATAAATTTATTTTGCAGTATAAGAAAATCTTTCTAAAACCTACAAGCAATGGTAAAGATACTGTTATTTCAAAATACATTCCGATCCAAGTTGTTGTAAGTTATTTGAAGCAACTTTTTCATTCTCCAATCTAAAAAAATTCTTTTAACCCTTTAACGAACGGTGGTTTTGCAGCGAATCCACCAGTTAAAAGTTTCTTTTTTCTACTTTTTAAAGACATATGAATGATTTTTTTTAATTTTCTACGTTTATGATATTTCAAACTTACAGCAGATAAAAGCACTACAATTAATTCATTTTTCCATTTGAAATATGCATGTTTAAACTTCCTTTACCTAGAAAATTCAGAAATTCTATTTATCTTCCTTGTGAAACCCAAGTACCTATATTTATCCAAATAACACTTAAGAACTGTTTAGCTATTTTTATAATACCCTTTTAATGATAATTATTCATTGTTCTTCCAAACTTAATAAAAATTTAAAAAAAAGTATTATTTTCACACAGTACAAAGGGATGGTTTTACATTTAAACCACCCCTCTAACCTTTCTTATTCCCAAAGAATGCACATTTTTTCATGTTTTTTACATTTATAAGGTTCATAAATGTATAATTAAACACTTTTAAACTTGCTTTACCCAGAAAATTCAGAAATTCAATTTATCTCCCTTGTGACCTCAAACACCTATATTTATCCTAATAACATTTAAAAGCTGTTTAGCTATTTTTTTATTATACACTTTTAATGATAATTATTCATTGTACTCCCACCTAATTAAAAATTTAAAAGAAAGTATTATTTCCACACAGTACGAAGGGATGGGTTTGCATTTAAACCAGCCCTCTAACCTTTCTTCCTCCCAATGAATGCACATTTTTTTCCTGTATTTTACATTTATAAGGTTCATAGATAACATTTATAAACTAATATCATTAAATCCTAAGAAATTTATATTAGTGCCCTTTAAAGGGTTAAACAACTTATCATGTGATTCGAGTTTCTGTTATTTTTAATAAAATGTACTTTCAAATAAAAAAAATTGCATGCAGATTCTATAGACTTCACTTCAGCGGAGAATAACATCTTGCTCTGGATCCATGATAAGAAGTTTTCACGAAGTTAAAAAAGTATTAATTCTACTGTGTAAACCAAATCATAAACAAGTTCCTCTCCTCTGGAAAAAATAGTTATGAATTAAAAATTTTATAACCAATCAACAATATAAAACCAAAGTTAACAAAAGTATCCTTAACCATTTAAAGGACACTAATGTAAATTTCTTAGGATTTAATGAATTTAGTTTATAAATGTTACCTATGAACCTTATAAATGTAAAATACAGGAAAAAAATGTGCATTCATTGGGAGGAAGAATGGTTAGAGGGCTGGTGTAAATGCAAACCCATCCCTTCGTACTGCGTGAAAATAATACTTTCTTTTAAATTGTTATTTGGGTGGGAGTACAATGAATAATTATCATTAAAAGTGTGCAATAAAAAAATAGCTAAACAGTTTTTAAATGTTATTATGATAAATATAGGTGTTTGAAGTCACAAGGGAGATAAATCGAATTTCTGAATTTTCTGGGTAAAGATAGTTTAAAAATGCATATTTCAAATGGAAAAATGAATTAAGTGTAGTGTCTTTATCTGCTTCAAGTTTGAAATGTCACAGACATAGAAAATTTTAAAAATTCATTCATATGTCTTTAAAAAGTAGAAAAAAATAAGCTTTTAACAGGTGGATTCATTACATAACCGCCGTTCGTTAAAGGGTTAATAAAAGAGTAAATAAAAATATTTTTGTACTTACTGCAGTGGTATCGTGGACAACATCGATTGGATATCCGTATGCTGACACAGTTTTCACGTGAATAGTTAGCTGGGACATCGCAAATAACGTGATCGCAATAAATAACGCTGTTAATGCACTGACAGTTGGTTTTGCAAACATTGGTTGATGGAACAGCTTGTCCATTTTGATACACCTTCTTTCCTACTCTGCAAACACCTAACAAGAAAGGGAATAATGAACCCAAAGTCTTTATTATATACTGATAAAAAATCTTTTAGGGTAAACATTTTTAGTACCAGTTAAGTGCTAAAGAGAATATTTTAGGAGTGTTCGGAGTGATATTCCTGTACTATCATTGGTCAGAAAAGAGCTCTCTCATTGGCTTAGTAAAGTGTCGTTCTGATACTGGTTACGGAACACCCGAATCCCAATGGAAGTTTGTCCGAAGATGTGACTATCTGGGACTAGCTAATATCTATGTGTAATTCTGATTTTTATCACAATTTAAAAAAAAATATAAAATATAAAAAAAACCATAAGAATTTTAAAATTATATAAACTATTCTTTTCTTAACACTAGATTGCCCGAGATTTCTTGTATACCTATATTGCCCAAAAACAGTCAAAATGACTGCATTGTGAAAAAATAACAAATATGTATAGAAATTTGTTTAAAATTGATTTTTAATATTTCTTATATTATTTACAATTAAACAACAAGTTATTAGTAAATATTAACAATAAAAAAATTTACTTTAATTAAAAAAAATAATTTATGCATTATTATTTGTACATTCGACCTCCTGAAACGTATTTTCAGTTTCTTCATCAGAATCTGAACTAGTTAGCACCCTACACCTTTTCCTGGGCATATTGATGACACTTTCATTTTCATCATTGGTGATCGACTCTTCATCACTATCTTCAGCGTCAGATGTTTCACTTTGAATATAATCCGCTTCATCTTCAGATGATAGTTCAGAATTTGTTGCATTTGATTCTATATCGGAGCACTCTTCACTTATGTTCGTTAGCTTTTAAAATAACTCATTTCTGTTCGACATTTTTTTCATAAAGTTAGGGCGCAAAAGAAATAAAATAAACAACTTGTTAGAACAACACTTTATAAAGATTCGAATAACTAGTACTACTTTAGCTTATTCAACTGATACTTATCAAGTATACCCCCAAATTGACAATTTATCATGCATCGGTATGTTACCGTAATCGAAAAAAAAATGTTATTTCAATACAAAGCCGGACAGGTCATATAAGAAATTTACTCAATTCAATAAATAAAAATCTTTTGATTATTTAAAATTTCCCAAGCAGTCAAAATGACTGCTTCTGGGCAATATAGGTATAACACACACACACATATATATATATATATATATATATATATATATATATATATATATATATATATATATATATATATATACGGAAATAAAGGAGGGCGGAAGTAACTACAATTATTCATAAACCTATTTATATGTTATAGAAAAAGTCACCAAATTCTAAGAAATTGTATCATTATATTTCATAATTGTTTTTCTAATTGAAATTAAAAAACAGTCAAAATGACTGCCTTGGGCAATCTAGTGTTAATAGTTTATTGAATCTAGTAACATTATTACACTTTTAGTGTATTGCATCTCAAAACTTTGCACAGTGTACACTTGTTTAATCACAGATATTTGCTGTGAAGAACCCATGTATCCATTACACTATTAATTTATCTTATTCAAGAATAATTAATACAATAAATTAATTACTAAATTGTTTACTTATTCTGTTCGTTATCAACCAAACTCATGTTATATTATATCCATGCAAGCTAGAACACCTCAGTTCTAAACCAGTTGCAGGGAGTTCATTTGCCTAACTTTTTTGCATCGTTTTTATGTGAGAGCCTAATAGAAAAGTTACATTTAAGTTTTTCTTATAAATAAATAGAGTAAACTCTCGATTATACACATACCGTCAAAAAACTTAAAACGACAATAGACTTTTAAGACTAAAATGTTTGAATTTTATTGAATCAACAATTTTTTTCAATACATATATAATTAACAAAAGGATTTTTTTGATAACATTTTAATAAAACGTCCATGTCTCTTAATAAGATTCTTATACAAAAATCTCCGATTCGTGTACTTAATCCGGATAAGGGTCAAACATGTCGTTTGTTACTATAGTAAATAAATGACAAGCCAATAGCTATTAGTCAGCATAGATGTTTTTAAGCATTCAAAGCTACCCTACTTAAGCAGTAAACTCAAGTGTAATCAGTCCTAAATTATCGCTAACATTAATCACAGCACATATAACCTACTATCTAATTATTCTTTAAATTTACAATCTACATTAACGAAAATCAACACTGATAATTCCAGATTTAATTTTATAATTTAGTGTTCTTGTTCCTCCTAACATTGTGAACAAATTTACAAATTAAAACCATGCTTTATAGAAACATCCTTTATACCTCATTTTGTGTTACCTAATTTTGCCGCAAAGTTGAGGAAAACTTCATAATTTTATTATTGTAAAGCCATGAACTTAAATAGTAAATTGGTTTGTATAAAAATAATAGACATGTTCACTAAAACTTAACTACATTCGAAAACTGATTTTCTTTACAGATACAACATAAATGAATACAGTAGATCTCATTAAGGTAAAAACTAATCGCTTTTAAAGTAGGCTTTATGCCTTTAAAAATCTGTAAAAATAAGCGTCAAGAACAGGTGCAAGGAATTGTAACATGAACATAATACAGGACTTCAGACTATCTTTCTACCAATAAACTTTCTACAATTCGAAAAATTTTAAGTTTAAAACTAAAGTCAATGCCTTTTCTAACATTTCAAAATTACCTTTAAACTAGAAAATAAAAAAAAAATGCTTTTTCAAGTACAAAGTTGTGACCCCGACTTATAGTCTGTAGCGTTTGTAAATAGTCATTCAAACGTTAAGAGTATTTTCTGAAAGATGTTAAGAAACAGAACAAAATATATCATTTGAGAAAAAAACTTCTAAATAAATGCTCAGAAAATTGTAAGAATTAGAATAAGAAAAAATAACGAATAAGATAAAAATGAGAAAATTTCGCATTACATAAAATGCTATTTATTAAAATATTTAAAGAAGCCGCGGTAGATCAGTCGGCAAAGACAGCGTTCTATAACTGGAAGGTTGCGGGTTCGGGGCTGGAGCCAGCTTTAGATCCGCCGTGTTCGCTAAAGGTGAATGGGGTTCGTGGTCACAAAGTCCTCCAAGTTCTCAAACGATACCTCTGGGGGTGGTAGGCCAAGCCTGGGGGTCTTCTGCTTGGTCCCTGCTTCTAAATTACGAGGACCCAGCGGGGGTAATGTTACTCGAGTCCATAGGGGGGTGTTGCAATGATTCACCTTTGTCGTGCCTCGGTGCGGCTCTGGGGAAGAGCAACAGGGTGTTGTACTACGGTACCTTGGACAGCTATCAGCCTCCTCGTGGCGCCCCCTGGTAACTAGGAGTCTCCCTCCTAGACCAATGATAGCCGTTTGAAAACCTCAAGGGGTTTACCTCCTTTAGGTATACTCGGGTTTCACGAACGGGGTTTCCTGAGTGATCCTTCTCTTCCGACTTCCCTGGTAGTCGAACACTGTTGTAGTATTGTTCCTTACTGGGGTCGTCTACATTAATTTCGAGCCACGACAGCCTCTTGTAGGTCAGCAACATGTGGTGTTGTGGTTACGTTGCGGCGACTACGTCATTCAGTTTACCGTATGGCTACACGCCACGGGGTCGAATTCATTACTCGAGTCCATAACATAAGTTAAGCTACACGTGGTTATCGGGTGGTACTAAATGAGTAACAGGTTCGCAGTCTTGTTAAGGCGTTAGGATAATGTCTGTATCGCCTGCTGCGTTCGAAAAAAAGATATTTCAAATAAAGAAAAACCCGAAAATAAAACTTGCTTTAATATAAAAAATATTCAGGGCTTCAAACCGTATTTTTTTTTTTTTTTTTTTTTTTTTTTTTTTTTTTTTTTTTTTGTGTGTGTGTGTGTGTTCCTGATTAGCTAAAAAGAAAATATACTGGCTCAATTCCGGTTTCCATTCCACCAAAAATAATGTTTTCGGTTAATAATTCTATTTAATCCGAATTAATAATTCTTTTTTATGTATATTATTATCTGCACTAAAATATAATTCTATCTAAATTTATAATATTTTGTTCTATTTTTTTAATTGGTACATTATGTTAATTGATGAAATTAACCAGCATATACGACACGAGCGGTGGTGAGCAGAGAACGGCGAGCGTTGGCGTTGTTATTCATTATCAGAATCGAATTGCTCGTAGCAGTTCGGAATCGGCTTTAAGCAGTAGGTACCGGTCTCATTAGCCCTCGTGTTGCAAAAAGTAGACCGTAGCACTCCAAAACCAAATGAAAACCAAATGAAAATCAGAATCGCATTTAACAACTGAACATACAACTGAATTAAATCTGCCTTCTTCAAGTAGATTTATTTGAAACCAAAACAGAAAAGTACTAATGAACATCAAAACAGGAAATCGAGGAGCGATGATAATTATGTGGTTAACGTTAAATTAGAAAATATTAATAAATTGGTGACAACAGTTAAATGACTGAAGATATATAGAACAGAAATAAACCGATATTTTTTTGATTCAGTTCCGGTTTTCGTTCCAACCAAAATAACGGTTTTTTCCGGTTTTCGGTTCAGTTTTTATCGAAGCCCTGGAAATAAGCAATTTCCTGCTTTTATAAAGTAAACGAATTGCTATCAAAATAGCTGAAAAAGTCTTTATAATAATTATATTTATTATCCTAGTTTTGAATTAATATAAATTAAAATCTTCTGCTCTGTTTGAAAGAAGATCCTAAATCATTAATAAAGATCTAACTTTAGAAAATGTTCAATTTCCTTATATGAAACAGTACATTTAAAAAAATATTAAATGTGTACACGAAGCTTAAAAATATAAATCCACATAAACAAAAGTGGCAAAAAACAAAAGCAAAGTAACTTTTGAAATTTATAAATTTGAAATTAAGTTTTAACACTGTCTAGAAGCTAATTACCTTTATTTTTCTGTGAACCTGAAACATATTAACACGAGCGATACATTTTATTTTATAGAATAACAAAGAATATTTTTTATTTTCAATTTCTTAAGAAACTTTAATATGTTTTCAATTTTAAAATGTAAAATACATTTAAAATTTTCAATTTACAGAGTAAAATTCTACAATTTTACTTATTTATTTAAAAATTTATTCATTTTCAAATTTATACAAAAATTTAGTTTCTAATACACACATTTAAAATGTTATCTTGCAGGCAGGTGAATTTCCTATTTTTTCCTATTGGTGTATATTTTTTATATTATTTAAAAATATAGAGCTTAAAATGACAAACATAAATAATTTTTTAAGCTGGAGTGTTATTTAAGAACTTGTATAAAAATATTCTAAAAGAAACAGAACTCTTTACTTTATGATATATGAAAAAGCTGTTAAAAACATTTTAAGTCTCAAAAGGTACTATATCCTATTACGTAAAAATTTTAAGATATGTAGAGATAGATTAACAATAACAAATAAATTTTTTTTATCTTGTTTTTATCAATAATTAAAACATAGATACCCCTCGTATGAACTCGTCACAGGACAAAAAAAACAATTTACATATAGTAGTTTACATCCTTAGATAAAAAAAAAAAGTTAATAATTACCTTCTCCAGGAATGGACACTACTACTGGGCGTTTACTGACTACGGATGGTCTCTGTTCACCAGGAATTACTCCTACTGGCAAATGTGGTCGTTGACGGTGGGGGTAAGTGTACTGACCTTTAACTGAGAAGTTATATCCACCACTTGCCGTACCTTGGACTCCAACATGTTTGATTGCTGGTCTCTTTACTGTTGTTCCTGTAATGTTATGTCCATGTGCGTATCC
>CM063503.1:61532839-61550339 GCA_032207245.1 Pardosa pseudoannulata
AACTGATTTATTGGATAAATATATCAATGAAACAGATTGCTATAGTAACAATATAAAATCAAATATAACGTGCTTAAAGGAATTTTGAACACTGTAAAGTGTTTATAAATTATTAACTTAGAATTATAAAATTTCGAACGCATATACATTGAGGTAGATTAAAATAATCCCAATAAAAATTTCGTAAAATAAACTAATATTTATGGATAATTCATATTTTTCAATTTTCGTTAACATTTAAAGTGTTCCTTTTGACTTAATTTTTTACAGATTTCTAATAAATGGATTTAAAACACGCTCACATACATGTTCTACATGAAAAGGTAATGAGACTTTTTTTACTCTACTGTACGTTGCTGAAAAGTTAGGTGGGTATGGTATATAGAAGGAAGTTGTCTTCAAAGTGTACCTAGAAATAGTTGCATACAAGCTATCGAGAGATTCCTATTGTCATTTCAGTGAACACATGTTTATAAGTTCGAAGCTTTAAAATGCAACGAATAGAAGTACATCATTAAATTCTGCATTGGAAAATCGATTTTGGAGTTATTTGGAGTGTTTAGAAGTAAATGCTTATAAAAACAGGATATTATCAGATGACACAAGTGCTTCGAAGTCAGTTGACAAAACATGGAAAATAACCTTGAGCAAGACAACCATCCACGAGCAGAAGGGAGGATATTATATAAAGTGTGAGTGATTTTTGAACTAGGTGTTTGAATGATCACCATCCATGGGGAATTGATAAAATGTCTATGTATGCAATCATTAACAAACGATTTGCAGATAAGAAAATTCTAAGCGAATTAGAAACTGTATCACAGCAATGCACCTTACCCCATCTTTTTCGTGGTCAACAGTTTATAACGTCGAATGACATAGAAATTTTTCCAGCTCCCTTATAGACTTGATTTGGTTCCGGGAAGTAACTTCTGCTTCCCGAGTAAAAATAGCCCTCAAAAAATACCGCCATGAAATCATAGTAAAGGTCAATCGGCTTTGAAGGTCTGCTTGAAAGAAATTCTACAAGAGCAAATCCAGGGCTTGTAAAACTCGTTGAAAGAAGAGTGTTAATGTCCGAAGGTCTTATTTTGGATAATTATAATTGTCTGTATCGATATCTTCAATATATGATTTCCCTAATTAGGTTTGACTACTTTTTGTAAAGAACCTATGTAGCTCAGTCTTCAAAAGTATCGATCTCATAACCGTAGGTTCTGAGTTCAAGGTTCGGACCAACCAAAGCACCATGGATTTTCTTAATTACGGCTTACGTACGTAAAATAAATATTTTCATGATTGTAATGATCTTTAAATTCCCTAACGATATATCTAGAGGTGGTAGGCCAAGCCTGTGAGTCTTCTACTTGGTCCCATAGTCTAAATTACGAGGATTCGCTTTATTTTATTTTGCTGTCCCATAAAATAATGTTGACCGAATATATGGTGCTCTCATAATAAAATGGCCAACAGGTATTAGTGTCTTGTTTGTGGCGAATGTTATAAAAGCAAAGGCCCCCCGCATCGAAAATAATAGTAAACTTTTTAAACAAACCCTATTTGTTTAAACAAATAGGATTTCCCATATTAAGATATATAATCCTCACTGTAATTTTTTTTTCTTGTCATAAGACATTAAAACTAACTTTTAATAGCATAATAATTTTAAGATAAAAGTTGAATCTACTTACTGCAGTTATAACGGCATGGACAGCACTGACCAGGTCTGTAGACAGGATTGCAGCCTTCCACTTTTAATTCACACTGCTGCACAACGCAAGAAGTACTATTTTGGATGCAGTAGCATACTTCACAAGGTTTTTTGGGATCAGTAGGTAGCATTGCACCATCTTGGAAGTACTTACCGTTCAGATAACAACCTAAAATAAAATTATGTTAAATGTATGCCTGAATGCATACACACACACACACACACACACACATATATATATATATATATATGCATGCAAATATACACAAACGCACTCATATATATGTAGGTATGTATGTATATATGCATATACATGTATATGCTTAAATGTATGTGATGCGTACTAACAAATGCGAAATTTCGAATGATTGTAAAAGAAGTAACATTATGTTGAAGTTGATATAAAACTAAGGATGAAGACGGAGGAGGGAGCTTGAAGATCTCGAACCCCTTCCCCTATCCCCCATACAAAATTTTTAAGTTTACTGCAGCCTATTTTGAGATTGAAAAAATATTCGTTTTCAAATTTAATTTTTTTAAACTGCATGCATACTCAAAATTCAAATTTTAACCTGTATATGTACTTCTCTAATTTCAATACGTTTCGTTTTTATGTTTCAATAGGTATTTTATACATTTACTAAAATATATAAGATTGTGCATGGACTTATATATATATATATATATATATATATATATATATATATATATATATATATATATATATATATATATATATATATATATATATATAGTATTAAAGCTAAAGTAATTATTTAATGCAATTATTAAAATTAAATATTCATATTAAATTTTGTATATTTTCTATTAATTTTTTTTAATTTAATAAATAATGAAATGGAGAGGGGAAGGGTAGTCCAATTCGAGTCCCACTCCCTAAGAAAGCTCGGCTTAAAATTCATCATTTCACCAAAATTAAATAATTTTATTTCCTGTGTTATCCTAAAATCTACTAAAGGTTCTGATAAAACCTTTTTGCATTCTAGTTTCTTAAAAACAACCAAAGTTGTAAGTCAGTAAAGAATGGCCATATGACTTTATTTGAACATTCAACTTGTATCTTTTAACGAAACGATTAGTACATTTAAAGTTATGTTTTATAATAATGTTGTAAATAACTACAAAGATAATTGTTTACTATGAATTTTAAATAGAATATATGCATTTATGATTCGTATTTTTATATTAAAATTCTTTATCCGATGAACAAATCCATTTTAATCAAATTGTGGCACGAATATGAAGGAGCACAATCAGTTTTAGTGCTGCCATCTGTTGTCAGTATGGTTAGTTAAAAAATGATCGTGTCTTCACTTATTTCCTTTATTTTTCTAGCCTAGCTTAGTTAGTAGTCCATGTATTTTCTTCCAAGATAATTCTAAATAATAAATGAAAGGAAAATACCACATAAAAACATTATTTCTTTCTTTATTTTTTTAAGACTCAAGCATAACTTAAAAATATTTCAAAGTGAACGTTGCTTTATTTATCATACAAAGATTAGTTTATACACAAATTGGGAAATATAAAAATGGATGTAAACCTACTATAACTAATTCAGTAAAATTTACCAGAGAGTTTTAATGCAATATATTTTATATATTTTGTAGCGGATAGTAATAAGAATGTATATATTTCGAAATATTTTACTCTGGTACATGTTAAAAATCGAACCATGGATTGAAATTAATCCACTAAAAAGAACCAGTAATGGGCATTTATTTTTGTATTTATCTACTTTTCTATACATATACATACACACTTTGGTCACATTAATGTGATCTCTTCCTACTTTTAACCCTTTTAAGTTTTGTAAAATTTCGTTATAAAATATGCATATATTGAGTATTTACTCATGCAAAACAATTAGACATTTTTATTACATTGACGTCTATTTGAGCATGATCAAATGTTCCGTTTTTCACAGAAATACACATAACAATTTCTCATACTATGCCTATATTTGGAGAGATTTACAGATCATTCGCAACTATTTTTGGTATAGGCTGAGATTTCTAGTTTTTATTCTTTAATTTTTTTATGGTCCCCCAAATACACTGGTGAATGATTTTTTTATTAGATCTTGTGATTAAATTCATTCACTACTCTTTATTATATTTTCTAAACACTTTACTTAAATAGTCTTATATATATATATACATATATATATACATATATATATACATATATATATATATATATATATATATATATATATATATATATATATATATATATATATATATACATACATATTTATATACATATATACATACATATTTATATATATATATATATATACATATACACACACATACATACATACATATATATATATATATATATATATACACACACATACATACATACATATATTGATACTATATGTGTAATCTTTAAAACCAATATTGTCAATAAACTTATTAGAATAAATAGACTCCGTTTCAACCTTAATCAGGATAAAAAGGTTAAAAATTTAAGTGTTATGCTAAAGAAAAATAATTATCTTGTTAGTCTCATTAATCACGTAATTGGTATTTTTAAATTTAACTAATAATTTATTAATAATTAAATAATGAGTTTATTTTTTAAATATCTAAAATGTTACTAATATTGTATTATAAGGAATATTATTATTAATATTATGGATTTAAGTAATGAAATTAATTAATGTAATTTATTTTAGGTCTATGGTAGAAATACAGTCCGGGAGAGCTGAAAATTTAGACTGAAATAATAAGAAAAACTTTTTAGTTATATCTTCTGAGTATACTTTACAGTTTAAATGTACGGTTATCTACAAAATAATAAAGTTATTGAACGTTGTTATCTGTGAGCAATTTTATTTAAAACTGATGTGAATTACAAGAATTGAATTGAACCTTACCTGGATGACCGTGTTTTTCTTCATGGTTAGCGTCATCGCAGTCCTCTTCCTTTATAACTGAAAATAAAGATTTTCTTGCTTGAAAATACTATTTATTATAAGGGATTTCAGCAGCGTAGGGTAAAGGGGAAGGGTACGAAAGACCAGGGGGGCACTTTGCAAGGGTGGCAATATCCTTATCCTTCAATAAAATTATTAAGGATTACGGATCTTATAAGAGTTTTATATCAATTTTAAGCTGAACTTAATTTTTAACTTTGATTTTTTCATTTTATTTCTTTATCTTAAATTAACTGAATTTAAATGTTTTTGTATCTTAATTTCATTCACATTTATCTTACTGCCTTGGCAGTATTTTTTTTAATAAAAAAAATTCTTTAACCCTCTATGCGGTTCACACGTACAATTCCGCCAAACCGATGATGTCTTCAAAGCGGTTGTCACGTACAATTTTCGACTTCCAAAAACGTTCCGAAAATAGATGTATTGTACATTACTTCCAGTGTTTTCCCCCATGGAGTTTTGAGGTAGGAGGGTTAGGTGAATTGTTTAGGAACTGCACCCCTTCATATCATGGTTTTTCATGGTTTTGTAAATCTCTATTTCGAAGTATTTCGTTTGCGGTAACAGGTGTATCTCTAATTGCACCACTTAAATAGCTTTGATGACTTTTGTAAAAAATTATAAATCATTCTCTTAAAAAATATTTTTATTTGTACTTTTAGAATCCATTAATTCTTAGGGGATGATTTTCGAGACTTGACGAGCTTTATGTGTATTAAAAATTAACAATCTATAATGTCTATTTATATACCTATTTATAACCGGAAGTAAAGGGACAATAACGAGGGTGGGTTTCCCGTATTCCTGTCTAGTCGACAAAGGAAGAAGTAAAAAATCATAGAACACTTTGGTCACACTTTGGACACAATAAAACTTTAGAGTATTTTTGGAGACATTTTTCCCTCGGTGTGTTCCACTCGGAGGGTTAAAAAATATCCTTAAACTTTTTTTTATTAGCTATCCCTAAATTTTCTCTTAGTATTTTAATAATTTATTATATTTACTTATTAATTTTATGGGCCTAGTATTTTCTATTTAATTTTAATGTTACCTAAAGACCTGCATTTTTATTTTACTGTTTACCATCTTAATGACCGGACAGTCATCATAAATTTAATAGCTTCACAACAGGGAATAAGGTATTTGGCCAAGGAACCCTCCAATTATTTCTTATAAGATCCGTAATAATGAATTATAACAAACTTTACTATCATTAATAATGAAGGATAACAAACTTTTGGAGCATGAAGTACACATTCAGATGCATAATTTAAGATGGGATGTTTTAAATAATGGAAAACTTACATAAAATGTAAGATGCTTACCTTCAGGACACCATATTTTGGGGCAACAGTCTCCAGGGTTCTTTTCCAGAATGCACTCTTCTCCTAAAGGTTTAACGTAAGGACAAACCCTAAGATAACACATGAGCACACTGTCAACACAAGTACAATTCAGGCATGGTTCATGGGTAATTATCTGTGCTCCGTTTTTGAAATGTTCACCATTGTGATAGCATCCTAAAGATATAAAAATGAATAAGCAATTTGAGCATTAAAGACTAAACACAGTCTATAATTTTTATATTTAAACCAATTTTAATATGAATTCTACCCTTACCATGATCTCGGGGATTTCTGACTGGTCCTATTGCAGTGTCTTGTACAGGAGCTATAGAGGAAAAAGAAAATTGTGTTACACATTACTCATAAATTATGAGAATTATATGACTTGCGATGATTGAACATAAAAAGCTAATAATTTTGATTAAATGTTACATTTTAGCTATTTATTGCAAATTTTATTTTTTGAATTTTTTTTATCATGTACTTTAGATACTTTGCATTTTGGGAATATTTTAGAATATAAATAAGAATATTAGTCTTACTGTTAACTTATATCCCTTACAGTTGCGCTGATACTATTTTATCCCTCCTGCCATACTTGCAAAACACCTGAGATGTGTTTAGGTTAAAATTTTAATAAAACACACACACACACACACACATATATATATATATATATATATATATATATGACATGTCGTGTTGCAGAGTTAAAGCGAATGTACAACAGTCTTCTTGATAACAATAAGTTTATTAAACCATCGTAAAAGTAAAACTTGCGCCATTTTCACTTTTCGTGACGGCACTATGTGTGGGAAGGTGTTAACCATTCCATGTCCACTCGCTGATTGAAAACTTATCTGTTTGCAAGCTCATCAAGTAGCTCAAAAATGCTTCTACCTGACCGGATAATCCCAAAAGCTTACAGGAGCGTGGGTCTTTTTCATTTATTTTATTATTATAAAAGAGTTCTCTTTTAAAAATCGTTTTTAACTCACATAATTTCCAACTACCCCTTTTTTAGACCTGACCTACATACATACATACATACAACACACACACACACACACACACACACACACACATATATATATATATATATATATATATATATATATATATATATATATATATATATATATATATATATATATACATATATATATGTATATATATGTATATATATGTATATAATATATGTATATATATGTATATATATATATGTATATATATATATATATATATATATATATATATATATATATATATATATATATATATATATATATATATATATATATATATATAATATATATATATATATATATATATACATATATATATATATAAAGTGGCGTAATTGACACTCACCTAGCACATCACAGAGGGCCGACTCACATTAGCGACCGCTTAGAGTGACACAAGTAAAACTATTCTCTTCTGTTTGGCAAGTAATTGACTCCAAGTTTAGCAAGTAAATGATTTTTATGCCGTCATTCGTTTACCGTTTCCTGCACAGAGCGCTTTTATAGCAAGCATCTTGTGCCCAAAATGGCGCCCATACGACCCGTGCGCTTGTGGCAAATGCCTCCCTTGTCAAGCCCAGCCCTAATCGACATTGAGTGCCATTCAGATTTAAAAGTAAAATTTAGAGATGCTGGAGTGCAAGAATTTCGCTTACAATTTTTGTCGGGTTTGAAAACAATCGAAAATTTATGTGCAAAATCAATAATTTCCATGTCCAGAAGAACTTATTAGTGTAAGCAGATTTTACCACTTATGAATATGCAGATGCGTTTCTTATCAGATTCAGAACTACTCACGTTCATCTTACTTCAGTTTTGAAAGAATAACTAGGGACAAGAATTTTCATGAAGTAGGTAAAGATAGTAGTAGAGCAGAAATGCGCAATTTTCAGAAAAAAAAAAAACATTTAGTGTGTTATTTTTGTTCTAACATTATTTAATTATTATTTTATTATTTTGTATACTGGATTACTAAAATAATTCCTACACTACTACTAAAAAAATGTGACTGTTTTTACATTTTGCCGTCACATAAATTTAGTCTCTCTTTAGTTGGGTAGTATTAGACTTTCAGTTTGCTTTTATACCTCAGATTTTAACAGTTACTAGTGAAACGTGAACGGTATTCGATTCTCTGGTATTTTAGATTTACATTGTCTTTGTATTAAATGATTTACGATAATTTTTGTTTTTCATTTGCACGCAAATCGCAGCGGAGAAATTTGCAAGTTTCACTGCACTGAACTAACATGAAATCTAAGAAGAAGCAAAAGAGACAAGAGAGTTTGAAACTTGATTGTTGTCACAATTACCACTCCCATTTATCTAGTACTATAGTCCATGTAAAATATATTGGCTCTTCAAGGTCACACTTTCTCGTTTCCCCAGTCATCGGTTACTATGGTAGCGACCAAGAAGCATGTGCATTTACACTTATTTTCAGCACTTCAGTTGAGGATTTGATTCCAATACGTTCTTGCTTTTCTTTCTTCTCGTAGATATTTATTTTGCGCTTATCTGATATTACACTCTCATTTTCTATCTTTTAATTCATTGTTTTATTTAAATTTTGCTTCATATTTATTTTTAATTTTTATTATTAATTTTTTACTTTATAAAATATTTCCTGTATGCTAGTTTTGATGTTAGAAAACAGTCCAAAATACTGATATTTAACGTATACAGGTACTTGAAAAGTGTTGTTGAATCCCATCCAGTTGCTACAGTTTTGGAATTGTTTTCGCAAACTCAACAAGCAACTGCTGATGCCCGTGGTATTTCTAAAAGAATTTGTGCCGATCCAGAACTGCGACAATATTAAAAAAAATTTCACATAAAAGGCGCGTAACAGAATTAGATGATTTCGACAAAAGTGTCACCTTTTCTGCCTTTAATGCCGTTTAACTAAAAAACAGGAAATATTTTTTATTTAGTTTTTAAACAAAAGTTTAACAATATGTATAAAAAGTTTATAATAAATCATAGATGTTCTTGTAAAAATACAAAAATTTACTTTAATTTAGAATTCCTACTAAAACATTAGGAATCTGTACCTTCTAAAGAAATTTTCACTTTCTAAAAATGTGTCAACAGGCCATAAATCTTTAAATACATAATAAAATTATACAAAATATTGTTATTGTATTAAGACCTCTTTCAATTCTTGTAAAATCGTAAAATAATTAATACAGTGCAATTTTGGAATAGAAAGTTTACCTTCCCACCATGACACCCCTTAACACAGTGGGAAAAAAGAGTACAGTCTTTCCCCAACTGTCGTTACCATAGTTACAGTTGGTCATCGGGGAAAAATCAGTGACCTTGAAGTGCCTATTGAGTTTCCACAGAGTATAGCATATACCTCGTCATATGACGGGATCAGTAAAATTTTTAATTTTCCAGAATTGTAAAGTACCCTATGAGGCAGGCAAAAAAATGGTTTGTTTTTTGGCTGAGAATTATCTGGTACAAGCTCAATAATTTGTTTATCTTCATACTCCTCTAAAGTCTCCCGATACTGTGAATGCAGTTTAGAATCACGTTGAATTCATTTAGAAAGATAATTCAAAATTTTCTTATCTACGTCCAAATTATCGTTAAGTTCTTCTCAATTTTTTGCCACAGTATTTAATGGAAGTAAAGGAATGAATCTATTATTTTCACTACACCATAGAGGTAGATAGAATTTGCTGTTAATACCGGTGATAAAATTTTCATTGCAACAAAAATAATAGAGGATTAAATCTAAAATTATCAGATATGTACCTAATCTAATATTTAAGCTAAATATAAAAGAGAATTACTTAAGTATTATCTAAGTTTATTGATAAAACTAAACTTTGAATACTTAAGTAATACTTATTACAGGTTACTCACTCTTTAAATGTAAAACTCCAAGTAAACCCCCCCCCAAAAAAAAAAGTATTAAAATGAAATAAAATTGAAATTCCTTAATGAAATTATTAAAATGAAATTCCTTAAAGTATTAAAATGAAATTTTCAATGTAATGTTGAAAACTTTTTACTGCTGCCAGCTATAATAACTTTAAATATTTTTAAAACACATGATCTTTTTAATATCTTTAAGATAGTGTTTAAACTATACATCCTTAAATGTAATAAAAGGTTTGAAAACTAATAGTGTCATAAAGGTATCTAATAAACAGCATCCTAATACCTTGAGTACTTAAGTAATACTTATTACAGGTTAACCACTCTTTAAACGTATAACTCCAAGTAAAATCTCCCCCCAAAAAAAAGTATTAAAATGAAATAAAAATAAAATTCCTTAATGAAATTATAATCAAAAATGAAATTATTAAAATGAAATTCCTTAAAGTATTAAAAGAAAATTTCCAATGTAATATTGAAAACTTTTTACTGCTGCCAGCTATAATAACTTCAAATTCAGAAGATATTGAAGTAATTTAAAATAAGAAATGATTAAATGAGATGTTTAAAAGAATAACGTCATAATGCTAGAAAAAATGATTTTTACCTATTTATTATGTAATAAATTGATAAATTTAATCGCCTACTCTTAACCGGGGAAAATGGGGCTTGAAATAATGGAATTAAATGCTAAAAATTGGGGGAAGGGGTGAATTTTGAGCGTTGCTGACACTAACTGATCAAGAATCCAAAAGGTATGCCTCTAGCCATTTCAGGTCCAACCGCTTCATAAATTTGAGGAAAGGCGGACAATGGGAAAATGGGACCTGGGAAAATAGGGCTTGAAATAATGGACTTAAATGCTAGAAAAGGGGGGAAGGGGTGGATTTAGAAAGTTGTTAATCCTAACTCATCAAGAATCCAATATGGATGCCTCTATTCATTCCATGCTCGACCGCTTCATAAATTCGAGGACAGACGGACAGATAACTTAGATTATCGTAATGTAATAATGGCCTAAGCTATTTGTCCGTCTGTCCTCGAATTTACGAAGTGGTTGGACCTGGAATGGATAGAGCATCCATATTGGATTTTTGATGTGTTAGATTTAGCAAAATTCAAAGCGAGTAAAGTTTGTCTTTTCCTAAACTATAGATCCGATTCTAAAATAAATTTGTAGGAATAAGCTTCATATCACAGCGAAAAAAACTGTCATCTTTAAAACGTTCGAAATCCACCCCGTCCCCTTTTTCGAGTGTTCAATGCCATTATATCAAACCCCATTTTAAGAGCAGGAGATTAAATTTATCAATTTATCACATAATAGGTAGGTAAAAATAACAATTTTTTCTAACTTGATGCCATCATTTCTCTAACCATTTCATTTAATCATTTATTTTAGACTATTTAAATATTTTCTGCATTATTTCCATACGTTTTATCACTAAACTAAGATATTACGTAAATAATTTTCCTTTATATTTGTCGTAAATAATAAATTAGGTACATATGTGATAATTTTCATCGATTTTTTTTTTTTGTTGAAAGGTAATTCTCAGCCAAAAACAAACCATTTTTTTTACCTACCTCATAGAGTACTTTACAATTCTGGAAAATTAAAAATTTTACTGATCCCGTTATATGGCGGGCTATATGCTAGTTATTATATAGGGGATAGTAGATTGTGCATGATATATATTTTTAGGATTATACAAATATTACAAAAAATCATAAGTACAATACGAAATTGTCATGTAAATATTTAATTTAATAACTAAATATATTTATTCAAAAACTTGTTTCAAAAATCAAATCATGAAAATGTCGGGTTATAGTATCATTTAAAGTGATCTGTCAAAATGAAACATTGTGTTTCTAATATTAAAAGGACGTTAATCATTTTGCAGACCTTAAAAGCTAATTTAACTATTTAACTGTGTTCGATATACATTCATGTCATTGCTTGATTTTAGTTACGCATCGCGTGAGAGACTGTTCAAAATAAATTCAACTGGTTAAACGTTTATAAACAGTTGTTCTGAAACATCACTTCTGTTGAAAGCCCAAGAAGTTTAAATTTGTTATTTTATCACCTCAGTGTTTGAGCTTTTAACCACTCTAGACTTAAAACTTCATTCCTTAGAATACACAACATGTGCGAATCCAATACCATTGAAAATTGTTTTTCCTATAACGCCTGAAATCACGGGGAAAGATATCTGGGTAACAAAAAAAAATGAAATTGCTGTCATTAGACATCAGCAGAAACATCAAATTCTTATTAGGTATCAAGTAAACAAGAATCAATTCCGCCTCTTTTGAACTTGACCCTTACAAGAATAATAATCATTCGCTGCGATGATGTCTGGTTATTGACATCAAATCGCTGATGGAGCGTGTGTTACGATACTTTTTTCTCAGCTGATGATTTCCTTGCGTCTCCGTGGAACTACCTTAATGCCATATCATTTTCACTTTCGATATCGTTTTAATGTGAAGATAAAACTGTAATCGCTGTCATTGGAGAACTTAAATTAGAATAATTTATAAAGTGGATACCTATAAAAAATATTCATCTGAAACCTATGAAGACATTTAATCATAAATATAATATGGTAAATATGTTTAGAGGATCTGCAATTTAAAGCTGATCAATCAAATTATTTTTATGACAGTTAAGAAATGTTGAAAGGTGCCAGCTATAATAAATTTAAATATTTTTATAGCATAACCCCTTCTTAATATTCTTAAGGTAGTATTTAAACTATGCCTCCCTGAATATAAAAAAGGTTTAAAAACTAATAATGTCACAAATGTGTTTAATAAACAGCATCCTAATACTTTGTGTACTTACGTAATACTTATTACAGGTTACCCACTCTTTAAAAATATAACTCCAAGTAAAATTCCCCCCCCCCCAAAAGAAGTATTAAAATGAAATAAAATTGAAATTCCTTAATGAAATTATTAAAATGAAATTCCTTAAAGTATTAAAATGAAATTTCCAATGTAATATTGAAAACTTTTTACTGCTGCCAGCTATAATAACTTGAGATATATTTATAATATTTGATCTTTTTAATATATTTAAGGTAGTATTTAAACTATACATCCTTAAATGTGATAAAAGGTTTTAAAACTAATAGTGTCACAATGGTATCTAATAAACAGCATCCTAATACTTTGAGTACTTAAGTAATACTTATTACAGGTTACCCACTCTTTAAACGTATAACCCCAGGAAAAACGCCCACCCCCGAAAAAAAATTTTTCTTTAAGTATCAAAATGAAATTTTCAAAGTAATGTTGAAAACTTTTTACTGCTGCCAGCTATAATAACTTTAAATATTTTTATAGCTTATGAACTTTTTTAATATACTTAAGGTAGTATTTAAACTATACATCCTTAAATGTAAAAAAGGTTTGAAAACTAATAGTGTCACAAAGGTATCTAATAAACAGAATCCTATTACTTTGAGTACTTAAGTAATACTTATTACAGGTTACCCACTCTTTAAACGTATAACTCCAAGTAAAATCTTCCCGAAAAAAAAATTTTTCTTTAAAGTATTGAAATGAAATTTTCAATGTAATGTTGTAAACTTTTCACTGCTGCCAGCTATAATAACTTTAAATATTTCTATAGCATATGATCTTTTTAATATACTTAAGGTAGTATTTAAACTATACATCCTTAAATGTAAAAAAAGGTTTGAAAACTAATAGTGTCACAAAGGTATCTAATAAACAGAATCCTATTACTTTGAGTACTTAAATAATACTTATTACAGGTTGCCCACTCTTTAAACGTATAACTCCAAGTAAAATCTCCCCGCATAAAAAATAAATTCTTTAAAGTATTGAAATGAAATTTTCAATGTAATGTTGTAAACTTTTCACTGCTGCCAGCTATAATAACTTTAAATATTTCTATAGCATATGATCTTTTTAATGTATTTAAGGTAAGTATTTAAACTATACATCCTTAAATGTAAAAAAAGGTTTGAAAACTAATAGTGTCACAAAGGTATCTAATAAACAGCACCCTAATACTTTGAGTACTTAAGTAATACTTATTACAGGTTACCCACTCTTTAAACGTATAACTCCAAGTAAAATCTCCCCGCATAAAAAATAAATTCTTTAAAGTATTGAAATGAAATTTTCAATGTAATGTTGTAAACTTTTCACTGCTGCCAGCTATAATAACTTTAAATATTTCTATAGCATATGATCTTTTTAATGTATTTAAGGTAAGTATTTAAACTATACATCCTTAAATGTAAAAAACGTGTGAAAACTAATAATGTCAGAAATATGTCTAATAAACAGCGTCCTAATACTTCGAGTATTCAACTATTACTTACTAGCATTTATCCCATCATATGACGGGATTAGTACAATTTTTAATTTTCCAGAATTGTAAAGTACCCTATGATGCAGATAAAATAAATGGATTATTTTTTGACTGATAATTATCTGGTACACGCTCAATAATTTGTTTATCTTCATACTCCTCTAAAGTCTCCCGATACTGTGAATGCAGTTAGAATCACATTGAATTCATTTAGTCAAACCATATGGTTATGTATAAAAAACAAACACACAAACGAACGAACTTCGTAATTTTCAAAGATATATAAATTAAACGCTATTTATTATTCCGTGAAATAGACTCCTAGACTTTTATGGAAAGAATTTGCTGTTAATATCGGTGATCAAATTTTCATTGCAACAAAAAATAATCGATGGTTAAATTTAAAATCATCACATATATACCTAATCTATTATTTAAGCCAAAAATAAAAGAAAATTATTTACGTAATATCTCAGTACAGTGATAAAATTAATGAAAATAATGCAGACGATATTTAAATAATTTAAAATAAGAATGATTAAATGAGATGGTTTAAGGAATGACGTCATAATGCTAGAAAAAAATTATTTTTATCTACTTGTTACGTGATAAATTGATGGGGAAAAAAGGGCTTGAAATTATGTCATTAAACGACCGAAAAGGGGAGAAGGGGGGGAATTTTGAACGTATTAAACACTTGCTTTAAATTTTGCTAAACCTAACTCATCAAGAATCCAATATGGATGCCCCTATCCATAAATATCATTAATTCCGACGGACAAAACTTTGCTCTTAATGTAGTTGATGACCACCTTCAAAAAAAAAGAATAAAATAATTAAAGGATAAATAATATAATGTAAATTTTTTATGATAAGAAAACTAATTCTATGTAGTCATAATGAAATTTAAAAAATTTTACTAAAATCAATAATAATAAAATTATCATATTTTTAGATAAGAACAAAAAGAATATTGTTTTTAATCTCACTACAATGTTTAACGGTAAAGAATCATAATAATTTTGACATTTTATGAACGTACATATAAAAAACTGTTAATAATATAAATATAGATAGTTTTCATTAAAAAGATATATACCTGCATAAAAAAACTGTAAATAATTTAAAAATACTCATTAATAGCAAAATAAATTTTTCTTACTTTTTTTGACATTTTAAATATATATTTTTATTTTCTATTTAATAGAAAATATGTCTGTTTTAAATTAATTTTAAAATATAGTAAAGCAATTAGTTGATTATAAAAATAGGATGTATTTTTTTTAAGCTAGGTTTTGTTGATAAAATTATTCTAAGTAGATTTTTCGTTATAACTTCCTGAAATACCATTCAAAATTTTTTTTATTATTTTTTTCTCTACTGAGATAGCTTTCAAAAGCAAATTTGTCTTACCTATTTTAAAGATTTGGTTTACTAATTTTATAGTTTCGAGTAAGTTTATGATATAAAATATGTATCTGTTTTTTTAACACAGTTATACTTTTTTTTTATAAAACGATTTTTTGAAGTAAAAAAACGCTTTAGAAATCAGATAGGATGTTATATGTATTTAAGCTAGGTTTTTCAGTTGATAGTATAGCAATTATTCTAAGTAGTAGGTTTTTCGTTATAACTTTTTAACACAATGAATAATACCATTCAAACGCTTGTTTTTTTATTATTTTTCTCTACTTGAATAGCTTTCAAAAGCAAATTTGTCTCTTACAAACTATTTTAAAATTTGGTAAATTACTAATTTAAATAGTTTCGAGTAAGTTTATGACATATAAACTATTTTTATCTGGATAATCCTTCTTTAACCCCTTAATGCACCTTTTTTTTAAGGCCAGCTAAAAAAATCAGTTTTTTTAATGTAAAAAACACAATTTAGAACACAATTTAGGATGTTATATGTATTTAATCTAGGTTTTTCAGTTGATAGTATAGCAATTATTCTAAGTAGTAGGCTTTTCGTTATAACTTTTTAACACAATGAATAATACCATTCAAATGCTTGTTTTATTATTATTTTTCTCTACTTGAATAGCTTTCAAAAGCAAATTTGTCTCTTACAAACTATTTTAAAATTTGGTAAATTACTAATTTAAAGTGTTTCGAGTAAGTTTATGACATATAAACTATTTTTACCTGGATAATCCTTCTTTAACCCCTTAATGCACCGTTTTTTTAAAGGCCAGCTAAAAAAATCAATTTTTTAATGTCAAAAACACAATTTAGAACGTTGTCTCGCCAAAAACATTACAAAAGTACAAAAATAATCAAAATTTTTGGATTTTGATGACATTGCAGAAAATAGTCAAATATTGTAATATTACACGCACATCGGCTCTTTTTATCTTTCTTTTCGAATTCCCATTTCAGAATAAACATTATTATCAGTAAAAATAGTTATTTATACTTTTAAAACATAAATAGTAACAATACTAGTATTTATAAAATTAATCAAAATTTTCTTTGTGTGATATATTTCGAAAGAAGGTAGAGATATCAAGGTAGAGATATAAACAAGGAAGATATGAGTCGTAAGTGATAAGTAGAAAAAAATATAATATTTATACTTGAATAAATAAGTGTTATAGCTTACAATCCCATGGAAAAGATAAATATCAATAAACGAAAATTCAACCATCAAAAAACATTATATATTCTTCATCACTGTTATATTTAGAAAAAAAATTAAGAAAGGGGAGTTGCAAAATTAATTATTTTTCTTTTTGGTGAAACTACTTAAAGAATGAAAATAACTGCCCTAAGTATTGTTGGGGAAAAAGAATTGAATCCAGAATAACTTTTGATTAGATGAAATGAATTTATTTTAATGTATTTTTCACCCGGTCTTAAGACATACTTTGTAATTTATTCATAATTTACGGATAAAAGAAATTTAAGGGATAATTAACAATGAATAATGTTACCTATTTAATGTTACCTAATGTTACACGGGTGCACATAATCTGATATCCATTTTTCCACTCGATTTTTTAATTAAATTAATTACATTAATAAAATAAAATTATATTTATTTAAATTTAGTTATTAAGCCAACAAAAATATTAAAGTGAGTAAGGGTATTTTTTCGCTTTATTTTAATATAGGGATGCATGCACTCATGCATCATAGAAATATTAAAATACCATGTCATAAAACAGCATGAACGGAAATATTTCAATCACTATA
>CM063503.1:61555339-61575339 GCA_032207245.1 Pardosa pseudoannulata
TAAGGCAACAACAACAACTGAATAATTCACAGTCTGAAACTTTACCTAAACGCTCAAAACGGAACCATATTAAATTATGTGTCGATTTACTTCTATTCTAGAACTATACGGATAATTTGAATTTAATTTCTTAGGTTTTATAGAACGTTCTATGGATGTCTCCATAATTTATATATAATTAATATAAAGTAACTAAATTAAAAGTTAACACTAAAATTACAGAAGTACTCATTTTGATCTCGTGCGGAAGATTCTGCTATTATAAACTTGTACTTTGTTTCTGAAATCAGTTGTCCTGTTCATTTATTCCTATACCTAAACATTTATTTCTCAAGGTCTTGTATATTCCTTTCATCCTCCATTTCACTGCGATATTATCATTCTATCCAATCCATAGATCGATCTTTTAACTTAAGATTAGGTTATAAACCAATAATTTATCTGAACTGTGTTTTGTCTTTTTACTCAAATATCTTAAATCACTTTGAATGTCTGAATAATTACTACTACTATTATACTATAGTTCGACTATGTCAACATTACATATTTTATAATTTTAAATCTGGAAGTTTCCCACTGTCCGGTAAACAACTACAGATATATTTACGTTTGTACGCATGATTTAAGATTGAATCAGGTAAAACTCTTGATAGACGTAATTTTGATTGACACATAAAGTTAATCTAAGTTGTTCTTATTTGTAATTTGAAGGTTAAAAAAGATTATATCCAGTGACTGGATTTCCCTTCTTCTAAATTAATGTTTTTAAAATAATTAAGTTAAATAATTAGTACATATCTACATTTCATATTTTAAAATTATTCACCTGACAGTACTATTGTCTGATAAATATATACAGATCTATATGTAGGTATGTATACACTGTTTAGTACTGAATCAAGCAAACTTTTTTTCAAATAAAAAAAGCTTCTTACTAAGTTGTTCTTTTCCTTAATTTGAGAAGCAAAAAATGACATGTTTTATAATTTTAAGTGATTTTTGCTTACTAATAACACTTTATTTTAATTCCCGCATTATTTTCATAAGAAATGAAATGGCGACTAACTCTACAAAGCTAACTTATTATTTATTTAAGATTTTATTTAGGTTATTTTTTATGCTTTCCTTTTTTTATTCTCTTTTAATACTAAACATACCATAACCAATCAAATGGCCGGTAATGCATATGTAAAAATGCGATGGGTAATTTTGTTGTTACATATTTATACTTTTATTTTTTATAATTTTATTTTTTACTTTTTATTACACATTTATACTCTTTTATTTTTTATAATTTTATATTATACATTTTTATTACATATTTATACTCTTTGAAGGATTCTGATCAACTCATTGATCAGAAACTTTCAAAGACTCTTACGAAAAAATTTGAAAAATATTTGAAATGTAATAAATTTGTGCCTAAACTGAATATTGTTATTGAAATTTCAGAATATTTATTTTCCCAACTTGATAGTTTTAAACATAGTTTCAATACATTTAGTAGTCCATAAATACTAATAGTAACTTGGTAGATCCTAAGTATTAAATGAAATTATGCGGCATGTAGGCTCAAACATTTTTTGCACCTTCAGAAGCATCTTGAATAGAGCTTTTTTTGGATACAGAAAGACTTCTCCTACTACAGGATATAAATTATTTATATGTCTAGAAGTACGGGAATTTTAAGACATGAAATATATCTTTTAAACATAGTTTCATACTTTATTTATAAATATAATATAATTTCTAGATCTATATTAAATAAAATTTGTTATCTTTTTGTAAAGCATCTTTAATACTTTTTTTTATACAGAAAGATTCTCCTACTACATATATTATTTATTTCTATACTTTTAAGACATTATATCTTTTACAATTTTTTTTTTAATTACTTTTGTTTCCATAAATATTTATATAACTTTATTAATATTTAAATGAATTATTCATGATAAACATTTTTTGACCTTCAGAATTTATAATTTTTTTGTATAAAAAATTCTTACTACAATATTATTATTTTATTGTCAGAATAATTTTAAGACATGAAATATATCTTTTAAACATAGTTTCAATACATTTAGTTGTCCATAAATACTAATAGTAACTTGGTAGATCCTAAGTATTAAATGAAATTATGTGGCATGTAGGCTCAAACATTTTTTGCACCTTCAGAAGCATCTTGAATAGAGCTTTTTTTGGATACAGAAAGACTTCTCCTACTACAGGATATAAATTATTTATATGTCTAGAAGTACGGGAATTTTAAGACATGAAATATATGAAATAAAAATATCGAAACTCTATTATAATTCTAATTTTAAAAATATAATTTTACTCGTAACAATAAACATGGATGTAAAATATTGTTGCTTATTATTATACATCCAAAAACATCCATGACAAAATCATAAATAATAAGAGATACTCTGAAACTTATATCTTGTTTAAAGAATTGCCATCTACCTTCGCTAAAAAAGAAAATTCTTTTCCGACTAAACATTAAAACTTTATAAACTATTTTTAACTTTTCCGAAAATGGACTCCTAGGCATGAATGGAACATGAAAATAGTGGAACATATTGATTGAAGATTATCTGTGACAAACATGGCACCCAATACCGAAAAGTTACTGTCACCACACATCTATCTCACTAATAGTATAGCAGTACTTTTAGTTATATATATATATATATATATATATATATATATATGCTTTAGTTATATATAATGCACCATTAATGTACATAATTTTTAACAAAGTAATTTTATAAAGCTGTCTGGTGTTTTTTTTAATTTAACATAATAGGTTTGCTTTAACAGAGCGGTATCATCAAATCACACTTTGAATTAGAGAAATATTAGTTCAAAAGTTTAAAAAGAGATATATATATATATATATAGAGAGAGAGACTGGTTTTAAGAACGGGTGTCAGCGTGCATACACAATCAGAAGTTTTTTGTTCTGTAAAGGAGACGACGGGTCAAAAAAGTTAGGAACTTTCGATTTAAATGGCATAGTTGAAGGTGTATTAAGTTCAAATTGATCTATAATGACCTGGTAAATTTATTGATTATGAAAAAAGCATTCCTTCAATAATCTTCGACATACCCCATAGTTCAGAAACATTTTAGCATTAATCTTACAAATGACATCGAAAGGTAGCATAAAAATTGCCTTCTAATGATGCGTGAGATTTTAATAAGCAGTTAAAGGTGTTCTTAGACGTATTTTTCCTCACTTATAATCGCATTTATATCGATTTCTGTAGGTGAAGAACGCAAGCGTGAAATCGAAAAAACATCTATGAAAATTATAATTTATTAATAATATAACTATTAGTAGAATCCGTTTCAGTGAGTGCCGAAATCTATGATGTCCGTTAATAAGTAGGCAAAGCCTTTACGTATTGCATATATTAAATAAAAGAGACTTCTATGAAATCAGAATTCAAATCTGCAACCGTAATAATGAATATCAAGCTTATAATTAAAGCTCGTTCTACTATGCGGCACAGTCTTTTATCATTTCTATTATCTAACTTTAAAAAATTTCCAGTCTTTCTGGCGACATTGATTAATAAACTATTCGATGTTTTTTCCATACAAACAATTGTAGATATTTTTTTATAAGTCATTTGTTTTTTTATTGCATTATAAATGAATTCTAATGATGTATCTTTTTTTTTCCAATATATTTAGATATTGTTGAATAGATTTTTTTTTTGTTGATTATATTTATGTTACAAGCATTTATAAAGAAAATTCTTAAAAATTTTTATTAATTTACAATTAATCCTACAAAAAAAATGTTAGATTATTCTTAGACCATTTAGTTACTCTTAGTGAACATTTTAAGGTAACATACAATATATTACATTAAATATATGTCATGTATGAATCATAAAATGCTTTATTCATTTATTTTCATGTACGATAATTTCACACTAATTTATTTCGATTTATCATAATACTTAAAATTCTCATTCTTATAATATTCATTTATTAATGTTACATAAATTCTGTTTTCTTCATACAACTCTAAAAAATGTTAGATTAATTCATTAATCCACCATTTAGTTACTCTTAGTGAACATTTTAAGGTAACATACAATATATTACATTAAATATATGTCATGTATGAATCATAAAATGCTTTATTCATTTATTTTCATGTACGATAATTTCACACTAATTTATTTCGATTTATCATAATACTTAAAATTCTCATTCTTATAATATTCATTTATTAATGTTACATAAATTCTGTTTTCTTCCTACAACTCTAAAAAATGCTAGATTAATTCATTAATGCCACCATTTAGTTACACTTAATGTACATTTTAAGGTAACATACAATATATTACATTAAACATATGTCATGTATGAATCATAAAATGCTTTATTCATTTATTTTCATGTACGATAATTTCACACTAATTTATTTCGATTTATCATAATACTTAAAATTCTCATTCTTATAATATTCATTTATTAATGTTACATAAATTCTGTTTTCTTCCTACAACTCTAAAAAATGCTAGATTAATTCATTAATGCCACCATTTAGTTACTCTTAATGTACATTTTAAGGTAACATACAATATATTACATTAAATATATGTCATGTATGAATGATAAAATGATTTATTGATTTATTTTCGTGTACGATAAGTTCACACTAATTTATTTCGATTTATCATAATACTTAAAATTCTCATTCTTATAATATTCATTTATTAATGTTACATAAAGTCTCCTTTAATTCTAGAACTCTAAAAAATGGTAGATTAATTCATTAATGCCACCATTTAGTTACTCTTAATGAACATTTTAAGGTAACATACAATATATTACATTAAATATATGTCATGTATGAATCATAAAATGCTTTATTCATTTATTTTCGTGTACGGTAAGTTCATACTAATTTATTTCGATTTTTAAAAATACTTAAAATTCTCATTCTTATAATATTCATTTATTAATGTTACATAAATTTTGTTTTAACCCTACAACTCTAAAAAATGGTAGATTAATTCATTAATGCCACCATTTAGTTAAGCATTCTTCCTCCTAATTAATAGTACATGACCTCAACTGTAAGAAAACAAAGCGCACGTGGAAACATCATTTATTATTAGTAGTATTATTATTGCTAAATGCCCATGCATTTAACTATGCAATTATTGAACTTTGCTCTGTAATTAGTTGTAAATGTATGCTTATTAAACTGGAAAGAATGACTTTAATTGCTGCCGTTTTATGCTAACTATAATAAATGCAAGTATACGCAGAAGAAATAATGCTGTAAATTCCTATGCCATGATCTATGATTTATTATTTTTTTATCCTGATTCAGTTAAGACTTGGCTCATGTTTAAACTACCTTTTACTGGAGCAAATTATTTTTTAACTCCCTTGTCTGATATTGTGAGGCTTAATAGCATAAAAAACATATGGTCTCGATTTTCTGAATTTAATAACCTCCTGATGCATGAGAATGAAGATTTATTTCCTGAAATAGCAGTGGCACTATTTCAGAGTTTTAATTTTAGAGATCAGTATTTACCGAAAGGTTATTATTTATATCTAAAATATAAACCGTGAAATAAGTACCAGATCGGGTAAAAAGGTCCGCTAGGCATTAATACTCTAAAGTTATTTAGACTGTTTAAATTATTGAAAATTAAATTCAATACTTTAAACAGTCTAAATAACTTTAGACAATTAATGCCTAGCGAAGATATTTAGAGACATTTAAAAAATAGCTTGTGGAATAATTTTCAATAATTTAAACACTCTAAATAACTTTAGACCATTAATGCCTAACAGTTCTTTATGGGGGACATTTAAAGAATAGTTTGTGGAACTTTTATGTTTTCTAGGAACGAGTATTTCTTTTCACTGTAGGTAGAAGGCGACCTAGTAAACAATTTCTTAAAATTACGCGTACCTACTAATGATAAAAAATATGCCATTTCAATCTATATTTTAGAATTTTTAAATCCTTATGAGTGAATTTACTTTTTAACGCAGGTATACCGACTGAAATCATGATAGATAGCTTATCTATCATAAAACTTCACTTTACAGTGCTATATTGACATGTGATAACTTGATATGAGAAAAATATCTTATCATGAAGGTTTTCTTCTTTATAAATGGCCTCTTAAGATGTTTAAAAGATAACTTATGACCAATCAGAACAGGCGGAATTATTTAAAGCTGCATAAATTTCATATTTGTCTTACTCTCTTTAGTGAGTACTATATAATATTTAAGCTATTCACTAATATATATTCAGCAAAAATGACTCGAGCCTTAGAGTTTAGCTGTTTAACTATTTAACTACCATTTATTTGTACTCTTACATAACAAATGTGTGGGAAATACTAGTATAAAGGTTAAAAATACATGTTTATCTTATCTACAAATCATTAATTTTCTACGCTGCTGAATACTCCATGAAGCAACACTGTACTATTTTCCTTCTAAGGGACTTAGTGAGAAATTTTCTTCCCCTGCAACTCATATTTGAAAAATAACACTGCAGTTCTTATGAGGTGTTACATACTCACTTTGTCTACGGCACTTCTCTAATTGAATATTTTCTAGACAGCAACAAAAAATAAGTTTCGATAAAATTTTACTTTAACATAGTAATAATGTACATCCAGTGTAAAACAAAAGTCTAGCATGTGTTTCTACAAGACATTTAACAGGATTAAATGAGTTCTACGCTTGTCCATGCAATGTTATCAAGCTTGAGCAGGTCTCAATCTTTTTACTTACTAACCTAAGCAGTCATAAAAAAGTTCCTCGAGATGATTTGAAGGAATGTGTCGTCATTTTAGTTTAAATTTATTTGATGCGTTCACTCTTTGAACTCCAAATGAGCATCCCCAAAATGTCTGGACAGGTGACAAAGCCTTTAGACTCAAAGAATGCATTGAGAGTGAATTTAAAACGAGCTTTATTTAAGCGGGTGAAAAATGCATAAAAACTAACAGCGGCTGATGTACACCATTTGTGCTTAGCGATGTAGAACACAGAATAAATAAATATAAAGAGGTAACTGAAATGCGGTAATGTGCAAATTATGTTTCAAAAACCGGTCTTCCTGAGCTATCACGTCAAAGCTTCTTTTTCATTCGATTACATACTCATATCTGTCAATTCATTTGATCGCTCTTTTACTATGTAGATAATCTTTGAATTGCATCTACAAATAAAATTAAAAAGGTGGGCAGTTATATTGAAAGGTTATGACACTTCGGTGTAGCTAAATTGAATGTAATAATTATTAATTAATATTTATGAGGCGAAATCTAACTACGAAAGTTGGTTTCTCTGTCATCAGAGCGTACAATCGAAAATTACATTATCATCAATTTAACAGGTGATAAATTGACATAAACATCTGAAGCTACAGCAAGGAGAAAAAATTAGACTTATGAATGCATGTTTATCTAGGCACGCTAAAATTTTTTGCCTCATTAAATTAAGAAATTATTTTCTAAGGGAGCATATATGTATGTTTGCATACATACATGCATATATATATATATATATATATATATGTGTGTGTGTGTGTGTGTGTGTGTGTGTGTGTGCGTGTGTGAATGTGCATATATTCATGTATTTATGCCTCTTTCTCTCTCTTAGGTTTAATAATGAAACTAAGACAAATATGGGAAAAACATTGGATTAAATACAAAGAAAAAGTTTTTTTTCAGCCATTACTAGCATTCTATGGCAAAATTATTGGTGACGTAATATACATCAGTGCGATAGATTTAAGATAATTATTTTTCCAGTAAAAGGCATTATGTGCTGAAAGTTTTTGTCTTCAAAGTAAAAGGTTGTTAAGAATAAAGAACAAAGGTAGGAAAAATATTAATACTTGACCTTTAATAATATAATTAAAGCATAACCTGTAGAGGGCTCTCGTACTAGACAATATTTATTACGAGTTTGAAAATGGTTGTTTTCAAAATACTCATTTATTTTCCGATCGTCATAACTATTTCTAAAAACAGGAAAGTAGACCTTGAATTATTTGCTTGGGAGTAGTGGAGAAATGGGTATCATTATAGCTGAGCCTTCGGAAGATTCATATTAAGCTAAAGCAAGATCTTTAACAAGGCTACTGTTAAAATGTGGTTAACATAAACTGTTACACTGACTTGTGTGATCTTTATTAAAAATGATAAGCATAAGGAATATGAAAGTTAAAAGAGGGAAATGATAAGGGGTAATCGACTCATCAGAGTACAGTTCAAGCATTAATTGTAAATATGCACCCTGCTCCTATATGTTTTTCAGCCTCTTAGTTTCAAAAACACACACTCATACTCTGGTTAGAACATTTTTCAAATATAAAGAGATTAAGTCTTCAATTATTTGCTTAGAACTAGTAGGTAATCGGGTATCCTTATATTAGCCGCGATTTCAGAAGATTGAAGTCATACATTTGGTTTGGTTTGGAGCGCTACGGTCTACTTTCTGCGAGGGCTAATGCTTAGAGCTAAATCCGAACGGCTAGGAACATCCATTACACAGTGGGAGTCTTACAGAAGATCTGCGCTCTAACCATTAGGTCATCGTTCGGCAGTCATTCGAATTAATACCCAAAAATTTGCTTATGAAAACTAATGTATAATCTGTATTAAAAATGATAAGTAAAACGTGTATTGAAGTACAGAGATTGAACGAATAAGAGTGATCGAGTAGTTATTATGTAAATCCAGCAATTATTGTAAAGTGGCATCCCCCTGCAAGCGCTTTATGCGTTAAAAATCGAAGTTTACAAAAGTATAGTAGTTTAATATTATATTTAGCTCACTGTCTTAGAAAGTATATCTTCGATTATCTGATATGTAATGCTAATAAAGTGGTGATACTATTGAAGCGGGACACTAAACACATATCACTAAACACATTAGTCTTGAAGACTATTATGATTTTAATCAAGGTATTAAACGGTTTTTATAGTCTAACAGGAAAAGTATGTTAGACGGGTTATCATATGGCTACATCATGTACGATGTTTATTAAAAGTGATTATGAAAGTACGAAACAGGGCAAGTATAAGGAATAACCTTTTGCTCAAGTGTAAGCACAAACTGTAAATCGGTTACTTCCAACACGGCCTGTATGAGTCTGAGAATCAAAATTCTCAAAGATATCATCATCATTCATTTTTCACATTTTCTTTTGGAAAGGAGTGAAAGTGGGTCTGCAATTTGCATTTGTATAATAGGGTAGATAAAGGGTTATCATTACAGCAGTGACGATCCAATAATGAGGCGTATTTACTTTTTTTTTTATCAAGACTTATGCGCGAGGAATTGAATGATTATGACTTTCTTTTCAGTACATACCTGATAATATTTCGTATAAACGACTTCATTTATTAAGAGTGTTCGTAGATATTAATACAAATTCAGATTGAATGCATGGCAGATTATATCTGAAATTTTTATGGAATATCCCACTCTAGGCGTATCTGAGGTATTATATTATTACATTAACCAATAAATTATATCATGGCGATATATATTTTACCTTTCTAGGTTACATATGAGATTATAATTTATAAAGCTGTTACTCTACAGACCTTACATAGCAGTGTTTTATGTTATTTATATTTATTTTTCCATGGACAAGAAAACTATGAACGAAAAAAGAATAAATTCAATATTTTATTTATCTATTTTTATTTTATCTATTATATATATATATATATATATATATATATATATATATTTATATATATATATATATATATATATATATATATTATATGTATATATATATATATATATATATATATATATATATATATGTATATATATATATATATATATATGTATATATATATATATATATATGTATGTATATATATGTATATATATGTATATATATATATATATATATATATATATATATATATATATGTATATATATATATATATATATATATATATATATATATATATATGTATATATATATATATATGTATATATATGTATATATTATATATATATATATATGTATATATGTATGTATATATATATATATATATATATGTATTATATATATATATATATATATATATATATATATATAATATATATATATGTATATATAGATATGTATGTATATATATATGTATATATATGTGTATATATATATATATATATATATATATATATAATGATGCTGTGCCGTATTAGCTGTATCCCCTAAAGGTCACTAAACAAATATAGTGTTTCTGACAGATGCGATTTATACAGTAAACACATCTTGGTACTAAAGAATCCTTATAAGAAAAAGAAAAAATAACAACATTTCATGCTACAACACTAAGTAAAGATGCTTTAAATTAGGTAACAGTTAGTGAAGTTAACTGCTAGTACTGTTAGTGGATTGGGAAAGTAAAACCAGTAGTTAAAATACAAGAAATAATATCAGTAAAACAAATACTAATATATGTATTATAATATAACGCTAAACCGCTATTCTCAAACCCAAAGATAAAATTAAATTAATTTCAGTTTTTAAATCTATAATAATTATTATTTATAATATATTATTAATTATATTTTATATATTCATAAATAAAGATCTTTATTTAATTATCACTAAATTATTTCCAGAATCTAAAACAACCAATTATATGGTTTGTGAGACTAACAGGATAATTATTTTCCATAACACATCACATATATTTTTAAGATAGTTATCCAGCATAACTTTCAAGCATACTCCATTTATCATAATTAGCTAAATGACTGTATTGTTTTTAAATATACACTTACAATAACAGTATCTGTGGTAAAATCTAACACTTTTTAGGAAAGATTTAAAATAGATTAAAATGTATCTTAAATTTTAAATGAAAAATTTAAATTTTACATTATATATATATATTATTAATTTATATATTTATAATATATATATTATATATATATATATATTATTATATATATATATATTATATATATATGCTAGACACACACAGAGATTTTAAATTTATATAATATATAAAATTATAAAAAATAATCTATACAATTATATATATATATTATATATATATTATATATATATTTATATATTATATATATATATATATATATAATATATATTTTATATATATATATATATATATATATATATATGTATTTTATGTATATATAGATATATATGTATATTTTATATTGTATAATTTATATTTATATATATATATATATATATACATATATATATATTTATATATATATATATATATATATATATATATATATATATATATATATATATGTATATATATATATATATATAACATATATATATATATATATAATATATATATATATATATATATATATATATCTATATATATATATATATATATTTATATATAATATATATATATATATATATATATATATAGAACGATATATATATATATATATATATATTATATATATATATATATAGCACGACATATATATATATATATATATAGCACGACATATATATATATATATATAATATATATATTTATATATATATATATATATATATATATATATATATATATATATATATATATATATAGCGTATATCTTTATTCAACAATCCTCTTTTATTCAGCCTATCATCCAGTCACAAGAAAATTCCCACAATTCTTTTAAAAAGAGAAATTCGTCAAATATTTTAGCTGTCCTTTGTTCCGCAAGGTTTGAGAAGCGTTAAAAGATTCACTTTGAAGACACTGTTTGTTAAATAGATTTTTTGTTGAAATTTTCTTTGAGCAGTGAGCGTCAAAGCGTATCGTTAGTATTAAAAAGATCCCTAAGCATAGGTAATTCTCTTCATATACGCATCATATAACTCTAGGTTACTCTGTCACTGTGTAACACTTTGATTACTTATCAGTGAACCATAGCTCGATTAAGTGAAAGTTCTAGTTCTTCTATTCTTCAAAGCGTTGTATGGGTTGAACCTTTTTTTTTTAGACTTTGAAAATAAATATAAAAAAATATGATTCAAAGAGTATTCCCGTAGATTTTCTTTACAGAACAAATATTATTATATTTGGGATTTTAAAGAGCGCATAGAGGGAATGAACTTTGAAGGGATTCAGGAAATCATTTGATTTGGGACAAAATAAGACCAAAAGCCTCAACCTTTGAAAGGGGATTTACCCTATTGAGATCACATGTGTTCATGGCTTTCCAATGGCTTTTAGACGGTTTATGACTAACAATAGTTTAAATAATAACAATAGTTTTTAAGAACACAGTTTCTCTATTTATGTTAAACATTTAATCTGGTGTTCAAAATTAACAAAATTTTCAGTTTGGGCTGATTGTTTTCATTACTACTGGGTATATTTTAATGAACTTTGGATTGAACAAACAGTGATGTAATAAAAAATAATTTTTGAATCACTGTAATATACTCGCATGATAGTGTGTAACACTCGAAAAAAGGGCTTCACTTAAATTTTATACCTTACTTTGTTTCTTTAATTATAAATATTAACAAAATATGCATATTCGCAATGGTTTAGGACTAGCAATTTCCCCTCTAACTTCTTTGTGTAGATTTAGTTCAGAACTTGATAACATCCTCTTCAAATTGTGAGGTGGAATTAAAATTGATGATATAACCGAATTATGGCCTGGCAGCGCTATATATTATCAATACTTATTGAAACATTCCAAAAATTATATACGTTTTTTATCAGCATAGTTATTTTAATATTTCTTCCATAACTAGTACTTAAGAAAACGATACACGATCAATAAAAAGGTAATGATACACACGCATGATAGTGTGTAACACTTGAAAAAAGGGATTCACTTTAATTTTATTCTCTACTTTGTTTCTTTAATTATAAATATTAACAAAATGTGCATATTCGCAATGGTTTAGGACTAACAATTTCCCCTCTAACTTCTTCTTTGTTTAGATTTAGTTCAGAACTTGATAACATCCTCTTCAAATTGTGAGGTGGAATTAAAATTGATGATAAAACCGAATTATGGCCTGACAGCGCTATATATTATCAATACTTATTGAAACATTCCAAAAATTATATACGTTTTTTATCAGCATAGTTATTTTAATATTTCTTCCATAACTAGTACTTAAGAAAACGATACACGATCAATAAAAAGGTAATGATACACACGCATGATAGTGTGTAACACTTGAAAAAAGGGATTCACTTTAATTTTATTCTCTACTTTGTTTCTTTAATTATAAATATTAACAAAATGTGCATATTCGCAATGGTTTAGGACTAACAATTTCCCCTCTAACTTCTTCTTTGTTTAGATTTAGTTCAGAACTTGATAACATCCTCTTCAAATTGTGAGGTGGAATTAAAATTGATGATATAACCGAATTATGGCCTGACAGCGCTATATATTATCAATACTTATTGAAACATTCCAAAAATTATATACGTTTTTTATCAGCATAGTTATTTTAATATTTCTTCCATAACTAGTACTCAAGAAAACGATACACGATCAATAAAAAGGTAATGATACACACGCATGATAGTGTGTAACACTTGAAAAAAGGGATTAACTTTAATTTTATTCTCTACTTTGTTTCTTTAATTATAAATATTAACAAAATGTGCATATTTGCAATAGATTTAGTTCAGAACTTGATAGCATCCTCTTCAAATTGTGAAGGGGAATTAGAATTGATGATATAATTGAATTATGGCCTGGTAGAACTATAAATTATCGATACGTATGGAAACATTACAAAAATTATGTATGTTTTTTATCAGCATAGTTATTTTAATATTTCTTCCATAACTAGTACTTAAGAAAACTATACACGATCAATAAAAAGGTAAAGAATATATTATGAGGGATTAAAAGCGTTTCTGTTTATATGGTAAGCAATAATCTGAAACTTTAATTTTATGTACTGTATGTTGCTGTTAAGAATAGTTAATTTTAAAACCTAGCTTATTTACACATGAGATAAATTATGTGTTAGAGTAGAAAATAAAATCTTAACTCACACCATTTGTTCACTACTGCTTGTTTCTTTACCAACAAATCAATTGTGTCTTCAATTGTTTAGAAATTGTGTGTATTCACATTAGTTTAAGTTTTATATATTTTTATATTTCATTTTAGGCAAATCAAAGTTCAATAATTATTTTTAAGTGTGGGAAGGATTACTCACCAATTTATATTCTATTTGTTCCTTTAAAAACACTTATTCAGAAAATTTGCACTAGTTTAAAACTAGATTCTACCTTATTACCTCACTCTTTGTCCAGATTTAGTTGGGAACTTAAACCCCACTCGTCTTTAAATTGTGAAGCGGAATTACAATTGAATAATAATAATTTTTCTAGTCTGATAAACCATGAATTATCAATAGGTTTTAAACATTTAAAATGTATGTACAGTATTAATCAAGATATATTAATTTAACATTTTTATATTCATTTTAGACAAATCAAAGTTCAATAATTATTTTTAAGTGTGGGAGGATCTGGTCTCACCAATTTATATTCCTACTATTTGTTCTTTAAAACACTTATTCAGAAAATTTACACTAGTTTAAAACTAGATTCTACCTTATTACCTCACTCTTTGTAGATTTATTTGGGAACTTGATAACCCTCACTCGTCTTTAAATTGTGAAGCGGAATTACAATTGAATAAATAATAATTTTCTAGTCTGATAACACCATGAATTATCAATAGGTTTTAAAACATTTAAAATGTATGTACAGTATTAATCAAGATAGATTAATTTAACATTTTTATATTCCATTTTAGACAAATCAAAGTTCAATAATTATTTTTAAGTGTAAGGATCTGGTCTCACCAATTTATATTCCTACTATTTGTTCCTTTAAAAACACTTATTCAGTATTTACACTAGTTTAAAACTAGATTCTACCTTATTACCTCACTCTTTGTCCAGATTTATTTGGGAACTTGATAACCTCCTCACTCGTCTTTAAATTGTGAAGCGGAATTACAATTGAATAAATAATAATTTTCTAGTCTGATAACACCATGAATTATCAATAGGTTTTAAAACATTTAAAATGTATGTACAGTATTAATCAAGATAGATTAATTTAACATTTTTATATTCATTTTAGGCAAATCAAAGTTCAATAATTATTTTTAAGTGTGGGAAAGGATCTGACTCACCAATTTAAATTCATACTATTTGTTCTTTAAAAACACTTCAGAAAATGGGTATATTTGCACTAGTTGAAGACTAGACTCTATATTATTACCTCACTTTTTGTCCGGATTTAGTTCGGAACTTGTTACCCCCCCCACCCGTCTTTAAATTGGGAAGCGGAATTACAATTGAATAAATAATAATTTACTAGTCTGATAAAACCAGGAATTATCAATAGGTTTTAAAACATTTAAAATGTATGTATAGTACTAATCAAGATAGATTAATTTAACATTTCTTATATTTCATTTTAGACAAATCAAAGTTCAATAATTATTTTTAAGTGTGGGAACGGATCTGGTCTCACCAATTTAAATTCATACTATTTGTTCTTTAAAAACACTTCAGAAAATGGGTATATTTGCACTAGTTTAAGACTAGACTCTATATTATTACCTCACTTTTTGTCCGGATTTAGTTCGGAACTTGTTACCCCCCCCACCCGTCTTTAAATTGGGAAGCGGAATTACAATTGAATAAATAATAATTTACTAGTCTGATAAAACCAGGAATTATCAATAGGTTTTAAAACATTTAAAATGTATGTATAGTACTAATCAAGATAGATTAATTTAACATTTCTTATATTTCATATTAGGTCAAATCAAAGTTCAATAATTATTTTTAAGTGCGGGAAAAGGGCTGAACTAACCAATTTAAATTCATACTATTTGTTCTTTAAAAACACTTCAGAAAATTTACACTAGTTTAAAACTAGATTCTACCTTATTACCTCACTCTTTGTCCAGATTTATTTGGGAACTTGATAACCCCCCTCCACCCGTCTTTAAATTGGGAAGCGGAATTACAATTGAATAAATAATAATTTACTAGTCTGATAAAACCAGGAATTATCAATAGGTTTTAAAACATTTAAAATGTATGTATAGTACTAATCAAGATAGATTAATTTAACATTTCTTATATTTCATATTAGGTCAAATCAAAGTTCAATAATTATTTTTAAGTGTGAGATATGGGTTGGATTAACCAATTTATATTCCTTATATTTGTTCCTTTAAAAACACTTTTCAGAAAATGGGTATATTTGCACTAGTTTAAGCTAGATTCTACCTTATTACCTCACTCTTTGTCCAGATTTATTTGGGAACTTGATAACCTCCCCCCCCATCGTCTTTAAATTGTGAAGTGGACTTGGAATTAAATAAATAATAATTTTCTTGACTGATAACACAAGGAATTATCAATAGGTTTTAAATAATTTAAAATGTATGTTCTGATAACACCATGAATTATCAATAGGTTTTAAAAACATTTTTTTTTTTTTTTTTATATTTAAACCCCCCCCCCCCCCCCCCCCACTTTTTTTTTTTTTTTTTTTTTTTTTTTTTTTTTTTTTTTAAAATATATGTATAAGTATTTAATCAAGATAGATTAATTTAACATTTCTTATATTTCATATTAGGTCAAATCAAAGTTCAATAATTATTTTTAAGTGTGAGATATGGGTTGGATTAACCAATTTATATTCCTTATATTTGTTCCTTTAAAAACACTTTTCAGAAAATGGGTATATTTGCACTAGTTTAAGACTAGATTCTATCTTATTACCTCGCTCTTTGTCCAGATTTAGTTCAGAACTTGATACCCCCCCCACCCGTCTTTAAATTGTGAAGCGGAATTACAATTGAAAAATAATAATTTTTCTAGTCTGATAACACCATGAATTATCGATAGATTTTAAAACATTTAAAATGTATGTATAGTACTAATCAAGATAGATTAATTTAACATTTCTTATATTTCATATTAGGTCAAATCAAAGTTCAATAATTATTTTTAAGTGTGAGATATGGGTTGGATTAACCAATTTATATTCCTTATATTTGTTCCTTTAAAAACACTTTTCAGAAAATGGGTATATTTGCACTAGTTTAAGACTAGATTCTATCTTATTACCTCGCTCTTTGTCCAGATTTAGCTCGGAACTTGATAACCCCCATACTTCTTTAAATTGTGAAGTGGACTTACAATTGAATAAATAATAATTTTCTAGTCTGATAATACCGGGAATTATCAATAGGTTTTAAAATATTTAAAATATATGTATAGTTTTAATCAAGATACATTAATTTTACATTTCTTATATTTCATATTAGGTCCAATCAGAGTTCAACAATTATTTTTAAGTGTGGGAAAGGGCTGAACTCACCAATTTATATTCCTACTATCGACTAATTTAAAAACACTTATTCAGAAAATGGGTATATTTGTACTAATTTAAAACTAGATTCTACCTAATTACCTCACTCTTTATCCAGATTTAGTTCAGAACTTGATACCCTACCCCACAAATAATTTTCTAGTCTGAGAACACCAGGAATTATCAATAGGTTTTAAAACATTTTAAATGTATGTTCTGTTAACACCAAGAATTATCAATAGGTTTAAAAACATTTAAAATGTATGTATAGTCTTAATCAACATAGATTAATATAATATTTCTTCTATGACTAATCCTTGATTAATATAAAAAATATGGGATATTTATGAGGGATTAAAAATGTGTCTGCTCTGTTACTCTTATCAATAACGGTTGATGAACTAATTGTACCTGACATCGCAATTATATATCCTATTATATATGCTGATTTAAAATCGTGGATTAATCAGAGCCATTTCCTACTGGGAGGTCCCGTATTCGCCGCGCAGCTGTTTAGAAGCAGATTTGAGTATTTTTTATTGCAGCTACCCCAACCAGTTTACACGAAAAGAGCGATGAAGATCTGATCCTCAACGAAGCTGCGATGTAAGGTTTTGACGATATATTTCATAGTAGTCGCGATTAATAACTTCAGAACTGTCTATCCTCACATTTTACGTGAGAACGCCCTTGCTCTGTGAATGCATGCATAAAAAATGAATTACGGAAGACTGATACATAAAGCTATCGACTTTCAATTTATGGCATCATTGGACATCATAAACAGTAACAAAAGAAAAGCTTGAGAACTAAATTAGGAAGTGTATTGTGGGTAACTTTATAGCTATAATTTTCTTGACTGATTAATTTGAAGGATTCATGATAGATTCTTTCTTTCTACGAAATTAAACTCTATGTATATTAAGATGTTAACCCTCAACAACCAGACAGCTGAATCGGGAAGAAAAATAATAAAAAATTGAAGAAAAAAGTAAATCGCTGTGATAGACTTCCTTCAAAAGATTAACTTCCCTGTATAAATTAGACCTTTAAAAGTATTGATTAGAATTTTACTTATATAAAACAGTTTAAAATTTTAGTGAACTAAAAAATGGTGATGTTTAAAAGATAACAATTTTTTTAAATAACAGAAAGATATATTAAAAATACAATTTTAAATTTAAAATATGCAAATTTTAAAAATACGGAAGACACCAAAAATATTTTTTTAAAATTATTAACTTAAAATTATGAAGATTTTCATACATGTACATTAAAGTATAACTAATCAAACAACATTTTAAAAAATTTAAAAATCAGGTAATTTTTTAAAATTCATTTTTTTAAGTATTTTTTCATTTTTAAAATGTTTTTTGCTAAGTTATTTTCCAATTTTTATTTTCTTTCTGTCTTACTATAATTTCGAAATATCTTTTTAGCATATTTGGGTATAGTTTTTCGAATAGAATAAATATTTAATTTATAGGAAATATTTTTATGTTTATATGTAGAGTTTTAATGAAAAATTTAAACTTCCTTAACTTTAATTTTAGTAGTCTAGATAAAATCAAAATTTAAAACACGTAATCAGATTTTTTAAGTATATACTAGTGCTTAGCAAACATTTTCTAGGAATCTAAGAAAAATTAAGTAACCAAGATCAGTATGTAAATTTAAAAGAAAACTAATGTATTATTGAAAAATATTAATTGAATTTAAGAAAAATTTTTAATGTCAATAGTTTTCTACTCATTAATATATAATTTCATAACGCTAAATAGATAATCTTTTTAAATGACTTTGTCCATTATCCTGTGAAAAGTTACTATTTTTATAGAAGCGGTAGACTTTAATAAAAATACAATTTCTTTCATAAAATAAATGTTTTTAAGGATATAAATTTAATTTTTAAGCTCTGAAAATTTATTAAATTGATTTAAGGTGCATAATCTATTTTATCTTGTTAATTTGTTTAAAAATTTATAGACAGGAAATAAGGATAGGCTTCTATATAATGAAGTACACATGATTTATAAAGCAAAATATGGAATATCTTTGTTTGCTTTTCTATATTTTAATAAACGATTAGTTAGGGTGCTGGTTTTCGGTTCCGGTGTTCGTGGGTATGAATCCCACTATGGCAGGGATGTTCGTAGCAATTCGAAATCGGTTTTAAGCAGTAGGTCCCGGTCTCATTAGCCCTCACGTTGCAAAAAGTATACCGTAGCACTCCAAACCAAAACAATATTTTAAGAAAACCTATAACCTGAATTTGTTGATTTATTCTGTTAAAATTTTTTGTGTCTGAAACAAAGTTATTTTAAAGTTTAGAAGTTATAAACTGCTAAGAACTAATATTGGTTTATAATGTCAAAATAAAGTGTAGTTTTAAAAGTTGTGACTAATTAACATCGTAAATGAATTCAATTAAAAACTAACCTTAATACCAACATTCATTGTAACAAGACTATGCCTGAATATGAAGCTTATTATATAATTTCATTGATCCAAAATCAGATGACTTTTAGTATTTAACTATTAAATGCATATCACGACAGTTATTAGTTATTAAAAATT
>CM063503.1:61585339-61587839 GCA_032207245.1 Pardosa pseudoannulata
GAAACGTGAATATACTTTTCTTTTATAACAAAATTCCACAAATATGATTAACTTTTAAGACTAACAATCGCTGAATGTTTCGCTGGATATTTTAAATGGTAATAAAAAAAGATATGGTAGACTAATAAACAACAAAATTCTTCCAATTGAAGTTTTTAAGAGTGATGACTCCCCATTAAGCAAATCAAAAAACAACACAATTTTTGCTTTAAAACTTACCTCCACTTGCAAGGTGAGCAAACACGATCAAAATCAAAAAAACATCCATCTTACTTGATGGAAACATCTCTGCAAAGAGAAATACATATTAAAAATGCATAAAGGTAGTGGAATATTTTGCATTTTCTAAAATAAGGTCATTGAGGTTAAAGCTTCCTCTCTGTTCGTGCGTAATTAACTAGATGAAAATGAAAATGATGCACACTAAATTTATAACCTTTATTATACATTATTCAAGAAAATTAAACATAGGCTTTCGAGGAATAGTGACTCTTAATAATTAAGTACTGAAAACCATGAAGTATGATGTCTATAATTTCTTTTCAGGCATTATTCCTTTGGAAAATTTAATCAGTCTTTAGCATAAAATATCTATACATGCTTATATATGTACATATGTACGTATATTTCCTCATGCACACACACAGACATATACATATATATGTGTTTATGTGTGTGTGTGTGTGTGTCAGGTTTTAAAATATAAAATTAATAATTTAGGGGTTTAAAGATATAAAACTTAGCGTACTCTTAAATGCAGATGCATGAATCACTAATAACTCCATAAAAAAGCACTTGGCGCGTAAGAATTGAAAGAGAGCGTCTTCAGAAAGGGTTGCTATATGAACCTTGGCCAAATGTAGTTTCTTTGTTAGAGTGTGGGCGCTAGCCACTAGCCACCATGTTTGATGGTTGACTATTAAACTGTGTAATATTCATGAATAAATACATTAACAAGATATCATCGGCTATTTGAATTACCTAGGCATGCCACATATGTATATATGTATGTACACACACATATATATGAATGTGTATGTGTATGTGTATGAGTGTGTGCATGAGTGTATATGCAGCATAAGTGCATTCCTTTTCCTAATAATTTTGTGGCTACAAACAATAGAAAATTCAAAGAAATGAAACCAGAATTTTTTGGAAATGCAATAAGTAAATATCTATATGAATTAATCCTGAAAAATACTAACATAAATGTAACATATCATTTGTCAAACGACATTCTTTTTTTTCTTACACAATGATCACTGAATCCAGTTTCCATTTGTCTATTCTTAGTTTTAACAAAAAATAGCAATAGATACAATACAATGATTTATTAAGTATGTCTATGTACTTTAAATATGGCTTATTGAATAATTTGAATAACGAATTCTCATTCTTTAATATTTATGATTGCATCCTCGGTGAATGAACATAACTTTAAGAATTTTTATTTCCGGCAAACATGCAATAAAGTACTATTATCTTTTCTACTACATGAGCATAAGAATAGCTGATTTGAAATCACATTAATAAAAGCACGATAATAAAAGACCCAAAGGCTATGTATGATCTTTGGAACTCCACATGGTAAGATTCAGATTATGACGGATCATTAATCTACATAAATAAATTCCGAAAATATTGATATCTGTCATAGCAGAAAAACAAAAATGCTCACGACGAAATCCCTTCACGTCCTGTTCGGTGACTGAACAACAAGTAGCATGTCAATGATCGCAAGTTTTCTTTGGAACTTCTTCCATAGAAAAGCCAGTTAATGACTTTAATATTTACAACATACATGAATAGAAAAATTGATTAGCATATGCAAGAGGAAGAAAATGTTATTGAATTTCAATATTTTGTTTATATATTTTTTGCTTTGTGTCTTGTTATTCTGTAATTTTCACTTCGATGTCTGTACATTGACTATATATAATGCAGTATAGAAAATCAAGAAGAATCCAATCAGTTCTCAGTATATTATACTAATATACACTATTAGCATTTTTGATGTCTCAGTGATAAATACAAATCCCATTTAACTCCTAATCTTAAATTTTTGCTGTTTAAAAAATAAATTACTTACTAAAATATTTTGCAGTAATAAATTTGCATTAAACAAATATTGTAATATGAGTTTCAAATAGTTCTTTTCCTTCTTACCATAAAGGAATTTTTCTATTTTTAATTTTTATTAATTTTTTCTTCTCTGCCCAAATAGGAAGCATGTTTCTCTATATTTTCAGAAAATCATCTTTTTTGACGATCTCTTTTTGTTAGAAATTCTGCACTAATTTATTTTATGTGTCATATATAAAAATTATGTCTACAAGGCACACCGATACCGTATATTTGACTAGCCGTCTACAGCTACGTTTAATGCATTAATCTTTTTTCTCCAATGCACAGTTATAAAATGTAAATTATATATATATATATATATATATATATATATATATATATATATATATATATATATATATATATATATATATAT
>CM063503.1:61590339-61592839 GCA_032207245.1 Pardosa pseudoannulata
ACAGGAGGAATATTTTTTTATCTAAAAAATGGAAGACAGTTTTTATAGCTATCAAAGTACTGCCGAACGATGGTCGATTGGTTAGGGTGCAGCCCTTCCCTGCCGGAAATAGTGGGTACGAATCCCACAGTGGCATGAATGTTCGTAACCGTTCAGAATCGAATTTAAACTGTAGGTCCCGGTCTCATTAGCCCTAGTGTTGCAAATTTTATACCATAGTACTCCAAACCGAATCAAATCAAAATACCTAGTACTAGGATCTGGCACATTTTATAATATTACACGAGGAAATAAAGTTTTTAGTTTTTTATTTTTGAATTTATATTAAATTTATATTAGTGATAATATAAACGTTTTAGACATATCAACGTCTTATCTTTTCAGCTATCAGATAAATTAAACTTCACGGGATACAATAGTCAACTTTTTCTTAGTCAAAGTTTGTGAATGGTTAATTAATCCTGCAGCTAGCTGACGAATAAACGGTAATCCAGTTACACGGTATTGCAATTTTTTAATTATAGTTCAGCTTTATTTTTCCGAATTGTCTCATTATAATTCATTAAGATTTATTTATATTCTACATGGTATAAGATCGAGTGTGACTAATGAAAATTTATTGAGTAAAGAAGAAAATTCCGGTTTTATAGGTTTGCCATTTTCCCTTCTATCTTTAAATAACTAACTTGGCAGTAAAAATCGTAAACTACTTCTAAGTATATGCAATAAATTTTTATTAAGAAAGATTAAGTAATACAAATTATATTAATGCTATTAAAATGTGAAAGGTATATCTCTTCCCATACTATAATTTACAGTTTATTGTCATTTGTATGTATGAAGTCTATATTAATGAAAATAATATTATTTACATAAGGAATATTTCAGAGGAATATTTTTTTATTTAAGAAATAGGAGACAGTTTTTATAGCTATCAAAATGCTTAGTACTAGGATCTGTAACATTTTAATTATATATTCTCAGTTCACTTTACTTGGCAAATTTGTAATTAAATGTCAAACCTCTGATGCAGTCAAATTTAAGATTATCATTAAGACAGTCATAGACTCTCAAAGGTAAATTTTATTGTTATGAATCCTTGAAAATGAAATGCTATTACTAATATAGTTATGTGAAAGTGATAAAAAGTGAAATGTAAAATATTCACTATTGTATGTGATATATGTTATAAATAACTTGCAAATGAGTTTATTTTTAACTGTGCAAAGGGGTTATTTTTATGCTTTATACAACTTTTTAATGTACAAGATACTTATTAGAACTTTGAATATAATAAGTATTCCTGAGAAATATGAACAAAAAATAAATAAAATAATACTAGTGAAAATATACTTGTACACAATATCGTACATAATAACAATTTTTCATTATAGAACATACAAATTAATCGTTTTGAAATAAATTAATTTTACCTAACTTCTATTTTAAGGCTACAAGGAAAATAATTTGTAAATTTCAAAGGAGCATGGCAGTTATAAATGCGTATAGAGCATTTTAAATATACAAAAATTCAAAAAGCTTAAAATCATAATTACTAATAATTTTAATGTATGTTGTGTTAATAATTTCAATCGTGGTGGATAAGACTCTTCTTTTTAATTTTATTTCATAATTCTTTTTTTCATATTTTAAAATTATAATTCTTATTTATAAATCAATGGCATAATGTATGTTGGGTTAGTAATTTCAATCGTGATGGATAAGACTCTTATTTTTTATTTTATTTCATAATTCTAATTTTTTTTCATATTTTAAAATTATAATTTTTATTTATAAATCAGTGACATAAAGTATGTTGTGTTAATAATTTCAACCGTGATGGATAAAGACTCTCATTTTTAATTTTATTTCATAATTCTAATTTTTGTTGATATTTTAAAATTATAATTTTTATTTATAAATCAATGACGTAATGTATGTTGTGTTAATAATTTCAATAGTGATGGATAAAGACTCTCATTTTTAATTTTATTTCATAATTCTAATTTTTCTTCATCCTTTAAAATTATAATTATTATTTATAAATCAATTATATAAAAAAGGGGAATGAATACTCCATTCCACGAAGTTGAAAGTCTGCCATCACCTTATAAGTTTTTTTTAATGAAACTAAAACACTCATTAAACTACTTATTAAATTTAACATACTTATACTTTACTCTAATTTAAGAGCTTAACAAAAATCAAGTTTTCTTGATGCCCATGTTACTGTTATTCAAGGAAAACATCATAAAATCATGAAACATCAAAGTTATTCCTGAAAGTTGTTTAACCATTAAGTTTATGCTCATGAAGCATTTCAAATTTTCAAAAAGTACTAAACGTATTGCGTCTAAAAATGCTAAGAATCTTAATTATCAAGCACTTTATTGCATGTTGTCTTAATAATTTTTATTTTTATTTTATAAATTTCAATTTTAAATATAATTTAATGAGATTGAAATAGGGAAACATATGCTTCGTTTCTTGCAGTTGAAAG
>CM063503.1:61595339-61672839 GCA_032207245.1 Pardosa pseudoannulata
AAGAACTAAGTAAGAGTTAATCGTACATTAAGTAAGAGGAAATAATCTTTTTACGTAAATCTTAAAAGTAGCCAATAACGTTCATCAATGCTTTGAAGGAAACTAAAGCTTTATTTAACACAAAACTTATTTTAATGCAAAATAAATCAGAGTATGTGTTTAACTTAACAGTTTTACCGATAGAAAATTATAAATTATTTCAGCGACTGAAAAAAGAATGATGTAATTTTTCCATGCAATTTAATAAATTTCAGAATAAAATATTTTTTACAAAGTTTCTTTCAGCAAAATGTACGTTCATTTACTTTAATCTACGGAAAATAACCAAATAATTTCCATGCGATGCTGTTAGTGTATTTACTAATTATTATTACCAATAGAAGACTATAATTTATTTCAGTAACTAAAAAAAGAGTGATGTAATCCTTTGCATAAGTTTATTTCATACATTTCTTAGAAAATTATTTCTTGGAAAAATCTCACTGCGAAAAGGATGTTGACTCACTTTAAATGCATGAAAAAAAAATTAAATATTTCCCGTGTGATGCCACAATATCAACTGAATACTTTCTTCTAAAAAATATATCAAATAAACAAAGAACTTTCAGCTTCATTCTCTTTGCAACTTATTATCTGCCCGTAAGCTGTGAAGATGAGAGCGTGAAGAAAAGAAGAAAGAAAGCACGAGGAAAGAGCACGACTAGAAAAGTGCTCCAACTATCCTTTCTCTTAGAATGCGATTCTAATAGCTTTCTTCTGGCTCAGTTTATTGACAAGTAAGCAATGGTCAAGGTTGTCTCATGACACTAAAAGTTAAATGCTGCGGCATGTGTTAGGCTTTTCTTTTTCAAGAAATGCTTTTTAACAAGGTGATAACAGTTTTGTTTTGAAAGTATTAGAGAACGTTTTTTTTTTCTTTTAAGATAAAAGGCTGAATATTTTATTTTTAAGTTTTCAGCATTATTTGGTCTTTGCGTATCAATTTATGAGTTTTCTCTTCTCATATATGAAGGTCTCATTAGCCCTCGTGTTGCAAAAAGTAAACCGTAGCACTCCAAACCAAACCAAATCTCATATGTGAAAATGACAATTATGTTTATTATTGATTTACATTTTGTTTGAAAATTAATCAAATAATTATTTTCTTCCACTTTTCATGATCAAGAATTAAAGTCACCGAATGTTTATTACACTAAATTTTAAATGCAGTGGTATTTGTTAAATTTTTCTCTTTCTAGAAATGTTTTTTAACAAGGAAATAACATTTTTTTAGTACTTAGAGGACATTCTTTATTCATTCACAATTAAAGACTGAATAATTTAAAAAAAAATTCTTAGCAATAATTTTTCTTCGCGTATAGAGACATGTTTTTCTTCTGATTATACATGAAAAAATATATATTATATATATTTTGATTAAAAATTAATCAGATAATTATTTTCAACCTTTTTTAAGGATTTTCTACTCAGTATGTATGTTAGCTCTGTTATGTATTACTCTTACTTTGAGTTACTTTTTCTGTGATTTTAAAGAATGTTTTATAGTCATCAGTAAAATAATTTTAAGGTCTACTTTTTTTAATTCTAATCATAAACTTTTCATATTATAAAAAATTTCTTTTTTTTTTTGTATCCATTGTAAGTATTCTGTAAGTAGGAATGTAATGTTTATTTTTTAAGAAATGTTTTTAACAAGGTGATAACAGTTTTTGTTTTAAAAATTAAAAAAAATTATTATTGATTCTTTCAAATTTACAGACAGGAAATTGAAGGATTTTTCTACTCAGCATGTATGTTAGATCTCTTATGTATTACTCTTACTTTGAGTTGCTTTTTCTGTAATTTTAAAAAATATTTTATAGACATCAGTAAAATAATTTTAAGATCTACTTTTTTTATTTTAAATTTTAGCCATAATCTTTTCATATTATAAAAATGTTTTTTTGTGTTGTACACATTATAAGTATTCTATAATTGGAAATGTAATTTTCATTTTTTAAGAAATTTTTTTACAAGGCGATAGCAGTTTTTGTTTTAAAAATTGAAAGAGATTATTTTTGATTCTTTCAAAATTAAGAACACGACATTGAAAAAAATTTCTTAACATTACTTGTTCTTTTCGTATCGGTGAATATATTTTTTATCTTTTTCAGCAACAATAAATTTTATTTATGTCATTAGTTCACATTTTTATTCAAAACTAATTTAAAAATTACTTTTATGGTTTTTGAAGAGTTTTACACTTTTTGTATGGATTATTTTTGCGTTTAAGAAAATTTTATAAATGTCAATGAAATAGTCTATAGAATTTAATTATTTTATGTAATTTTAGTTTTTAATTTTATATTTTTAAAAAGTTAGTTTATTCTTTTCTGTGTTAATGAATATGTTGCTTTGAATATTGGACTCTTTTATAAGAATTGAGGATTTACACTTTAAATAAATATTAATAGATTATGCATCTTTATTATAAAAAATTACCTACATATTTTACAGATAAATGTTCTAAAAAATCTTTTTCAAAAAAATATTAGATAGTTTTATGAACTTTAGTGATATATTTTTATAGATTTTCATTTTTTTGTTGTTAACATAATCTTTTTTATAAATTCGTCTTTTTAGAATTGAAGAAAATTTCAAATAACATTTTGATTAAATTTAGTTTCCAAAAACATAAGTTAAAATTAAATTTTATTCAATGTACAGGTTTCTGTTTAAATTTTCATCTTGTGTTAAGCTACAAATTTCTAGCTTTGTTAAAAGCTAGTTTTGAAAAATTAATTTAATTGATATAAAAGAAATCCCAACTGGTTAATATGAATAAGACCTACAGTTTTTTTAAGCAATTAATATGTGATATATAATTTTGATTAAACTGGTATCAGATATTTGCAGAAAATAAATTTTAAAAATACTTTTAAAGTCATTAAATAAAAGCTACTGGAAAAGAGAAGAAAAAATATTGTATGAAAAGATTTTAAAAAAATGGTGGATGAATTTCACACTGAGCATCATTCCCACATAAACAAAGAAAATAACTTAATCAGCAAAATTAGATTGTAAGATGGTTGCTAATACAGTTGTTTTTTAATTTTAAGTAAGATATTTCTCTCTATGAATATTTGCTTCTATGCCAAATGTATATTAGTATATTTACTCAAACCTCTTCAATTTTATCTTCAATTAATTTACTAATACCTCTATAAGATTTTAAAAATTTATTAATTATTAAAGCAAATTAATTGGCATACTATGAAAATAAATTCTCAAGTAATTTTACTTTGCTCAAAGCTTTCCTGAGGTTTATCATTATTTAATACATAATTTCATAATTCAATGATAAATTATAAACTAATCCAGTAAATGTTATCTCATCGTATTACGGGAATAAATTTTTTAGGTGTGACAATCACAAAAAGAATAATGGTATGAAGATACTTTTTTATGTCTAAAAATTGAAGTATTTAAAAAATTAACATCTAAAATAGCTTTTAAAAGTTACTTGTTTTTTAAGAAATCCTTGAAAGTATTTTATAAAAGATAAACTTTTCATTTATAAAATGTTAATTGTAAGCAAAAAAATAAAATAAAATAAAAGTAATTGTATTAATTGTTTATTAAATGTTAATTAAAATTAATTCATGAAAATTCATAATATTTATCTTATGAATTTTCATGAATTAATTTTTAAAAGCTTTTATTAACAATTACATCATGTTAATTAAATGACTTTTAAATAAAATTGAAACAAAAGTTTATGCATATTTTTTTATATGCAGTTCCTTATGAGTTCTTAAACCAATAGAAAAGTTTATCAGAATGCCAGTGACTTTCAGTTCTACAGTCTACAATATCTTCTAAAAGCTTTTCTAAAACTATAAGAATATATCATATCTTTGAACGCTAATTTCAAACCTACAGAGCTTCAAAAATATAGTAATTAATTATAGGTTCATTTTATAATTTTAAAACATATTCATAACATTCATAATGATAAATGTTGTTCATTTTGAAAGGTAAAAAATAATTTAGGCGTTTAAAAAATGCTTTCCTATTACTTTTCTTAATTTTAAAAATTAGCTAACGATGGGATTCACTTTACAATATGCTAAATACTCGAAAGTACTTATAATTCCATGGCTTTCCATATTCATTTTGCTCAGATACTTAACTAGCACCTTCATCTGCATCTCATTTGGAAATTGTTTAATCAACATTCCACAGAGCGAAATCAATCGTCATCCTACCTAGCCAGGTTTATCAGTCATTATTATGCTTTCATCATCTCAGGAGCAGCTACCGATAACAACTCTTCCGGCTAGACAGTGACGATAAGTCACTGAATAATCAATTACACCGAGCCGAACATTTCTGTCAAGAATGCTCCCAATCGCCGCGAAATGAAGACATTGATGAAGGTCGCCGTTTACCTTCGCCCTATCCGATTGGCCTTTTTTGTATGCAGATATCGCGCGCGGAAGTCTTCTTCGTTTCAAATAGAGTAAGTGTCTGAACACCTGAAGGTCAAAATTTAGCGCTTCAGTTCCTCGTCCGTGCCCGATTAATCTCTTCCCGTAATTACTGCATCAATTCAAACTGTCAGGCAGAGAACTTTCTTTTTTACTTAAAGAGCTTTCTTAAACATAAATTTCCTAATCTGTAAAAATAATTCAAGCAAAGGAATATAAAAAGTTCATTTAAAACTAGTAGATTTTACTTGTAAAAACTATTTTTTTATTTTATTATAATTATTTTATTATATTAAAATGATTATAGTATCTTTGCTTTTTAAAAAAACATAAAATTTCAGTTTATCGGTAGAACTATGTAAAGATGTAACGATTTACAACGACAAGTCTATATTTCTATTAATAAATTAACACATTGTCAAATATTATTTAGGACAGTTTTTAAGGCGATCAAATCAAAATCTCATATCATTTTGTTAAAACCATAATAAAAAAACCGTAATGTTTTTTAAACATAAATTAAACTGTTTTAATAATGAAATGCATAACTATACACAAATATCTTCAAAATCAATACGCACTATAACAAAAATCTAGTTTCTGAAAACATAAATTGCACTTATTCATCATATATAGTTCTCTAGAAAATTACTAAAAATTAAGTTCGAAGTATTTTAAAACTATATAAAGGGAAAAAATTAGTTATAGAATTTTTTTAGTAAACAGTAAATAATTTTTAATAAGCAGCAAAGTAATGAAATATTTCTCAGTACTGTTTCATAAAATACAGGCATGTAAATAAAGAAACATAATTAGGCATGTATTAATTAGGTTAAACAAAGAAAACAAAATGTTTAATAAATATAGTTAGTAAAAGAAAATTCTTTTATAAATAGAAAAAATTAATAAATGGAAAAAACATGAGATTCGACAGACAGATTGTTACAAGTTTTAAATATCAGCTATCTAAACTTAATTTAATAGATGTTTAATACTGCACTGAATTGCAAGCACAGATTAATAAAACATTTAAATATTATAAATTTTAAAAAGTCAACTATATATATATATATATATATATATATATATATATATATATATATATATATATATATATATATTAAATTTTGATGGCATTGCTTAAGTTGAGGAATGTTAAGTCAACAGTTTATCTAATACTAATACACTAACAAATATTTAAACATAATTTGAAAGTTGAAGTTTTCTAAAATTTAAATTTAGAATTTAAAAAATAAATTTTAAATAAATTAGAATAAATAAATTTAATTAATTTAAATAATTCATACGACTGACCGATTAAAAATACTTAACTGAAAATTTATTAGTTATCGACATGATCCAGTGAAGCATTTAGAAATTTAGAAAGTCCGTAGAATTTTAACATAACTCTAAAAGTAGTATTTAAAAATTATATCTCATCCAATAAAGAGAGTATAATTTTTAAACTAAGTATTTATTTATAGTTTACGATAAAGTAGAAATCACTGGCAATCTAGCATGTAGGATTTAGAAAAACAAAGTTGAAATTCACTATCTAAAGTTAAAATATGAAATATAATAAAAGGAAATGAATAAATTAATTTTGAACACACATCTCCTATGACTAACCGGTTAAAAATACTAAGTTGAGATTTTATTGAATGTGTGAAGTCACTGACATGTGCAAATGAAGATTTCGGAAATCCTTAAAATTAAATAAGTCCTTAAAATTAAAAGTAAAAATTTAAAAGTAGAATTAATAAATTAAGCTTTAAAATGACAACTCTAGACATTAATATTACAGTAAATAAGCCATCGAGATTACAATAAATAGAGTATAGATAAACAAGTATAAGCCGAACAAATACTGAACATAAAGTCACTGACGAACTTTCATGTAAGATTTTGAAAATTTAAAGTTAAAATTCTATATCTACTCAAAATTTTAGAGATAATAAGCAGTGAAAGGTAAATAGATCAATCAAATTTTGATAGCATAGTTAAATCAAAAAGAGCCTTTTAAATACGGAAATAAGATTTTGTTCACTGCTCTAAATCCCTTCGGTATACTCAGCTAATGAAATAAAGATAGCACACTAAGAAACAATCGATCCTTGAACTCGAAAAATTAAAGATTCTAAAATTAAAAGTAAAAATAATGAAAGGAATAAATAAAAATTTAAGAACAATACAGACAGTCAAAATTTTTATGGCATATTTTATGTGAAAGTCATTCAATGTATAGCCAAATAATATTAAACCGGCTAAATGTTAAATGTATGAAGCCGTTGATATATTCATATGCAAGCATTGAAGTTTATAAATTAAAAAATTGAAAATATATAAATAATAAAGCTAATAATTGTAAATATCAAACTAAGCATTTGTACCTTATATTGAGTATTGCTGAGTATGTTTAGCGAACAGTATTAAGTTTATAAAATACTGAACGCGATATATTTTCTGCGAAGAATTTGAAAAATTCAAAAATATCTCAAGTAAAAATTTAAATATAATAAGCTCTATATTATTGTAAATATTAAACTAAATATTTATTATTTACATTGTAAATGAGTGTCAGCATATATATACAGACAAACCATGTTAAGTCTGTAAATACGGAAAGCCAAATCATTCGCAATGCATAATTTAAAAAATTCAAAAATTTTGAAGTAAAAATTTTAAAAAGAATAAACTTTTCAAAAATGGGATAGAGAATTTTAAATATCAAGATGATATTTTATATGCTGTGCTAATAATTATTTGGGATACGAAGAGTTGAAGAAAATAAAGCTGAGAAGTATCAGTCATTGACGCCGAATGCAGGCCGGCTTCGATGATACGGCCGAATTAATTTCTTAAAATTCGAAATTTAATAAAATATCCAATAAAATATTCCATAAAAACATTCAATAAAATATTATTAATCAATATTTAAAAATTTTTAAACAATATAAAATCTGATAAAATAATTATTCGTTATCTCAAGAATAAGTACTAGAGAAATTGAAATGAATGCTTACCTCTTTGAACAGAAGTTCAAAACTGTCTTTAACCAGTTTCCCGCAGCGGCGCTTGATCTAGCAACTAACACGGGGATCCATAGAGACAGCAAATGTCGGACCCTAGGCCTGATTGCGTTTAAATACCTAGGCCAGCCCGGGTAGATCTACGATTGGTGGGAGAGAGGACCCATCATATTCGGAGTTCGGTAAAGTGGGGAGGGATGGGGAGAAGCCGACCGAACGAGAATTTAAGATCGCGACAGGTGACTGGCCAGTCTCACCTATGCTTACTGGTTCAGTCCCGAAGAGATGGGGTTGCTCACAATGATTTTTCCGAATCTACGGATGATTTCGCGCACATCTACGACTCTTGCTTGGTTCTTTTTTACGAACTTCTCTCTCCTCGGAGAAGAAAGCAAGGGAATCAGGTTTCTGGTTTCTGCGCTTTGCGGGATATTGAAAGTGTAATACATTTATTGCTCGTGCAATACAATTTGGGGAAAGAGAGATTCATTTCTAAAAAGGGGTTTATAATATAAGGGTAATATTGCAATACAATTTGGGGAAAGAGAGATTCATTTCTAAAAAGGGGTTTATAATATAAGGGTAATATTGCAATACAATTTGGGGAAAGAGAGATTCATTTCTATAAAGGCTTTTATAATATTACGGCAATATTGCAATACAATTTGGGGAAAGACAGAATAATTTCTATAAAGGGGGTTTATAATATAAGGATAATATTGCAATACAATTTGGGGAATGAGAGATTCATTTCTATAAAGGGGTTTATAATATAAGGGTAGTATTGGAATACAATTTGGGGAAACAGAGATTCCTTTCTATAAAGGGGTTTATAATATAAGGATAATATTGCAATACAATTTGGGGAATGAGAGATTCATTTCTATAAAGGGGTTTATAATGTAAGGGTAATATTGCAATACAATTTGGGGAATGAGAGATTCATTTCTATAAAGGGGTTTATAATGTAAGGGTAATATTGCAATACAATTTGGGGAATGAGAGATTCATTTCTATAAAGGTAATATTGCAATACAATTTGGGGAAAGAGATATTCATTTCTATAAAAGGGTTTATAATATAAGGGTAATATTGCAATACAATTTGGGGAAAGAGAGATTCATTTCTATAAAGGGGTTTATAATATAAGGATTATATTGCAATACAATTTAGGGAAAGAGGGTTTCATTTCTATAAAAGTGTTTATAATATAAGGGTAATATTTCAATACAATTTGGGGAATGAGAGATTCATTTCTATAAAGGGGTTTATAATATAAGGATTATATTGCAATACAATTTAGGGAAAGAGGGTTTCATTTCTATAAAAGTGTTTATAATATAAGGGTAATATTTCAATACAATTTGGGGAATGAGAGATTCATTTCTATAAAGGGGTTTATAATATAAGGGTAATATAACTAGTAAATATATTTAAATAATGGAAAATGCATACATGTATTTTTAGGACTAACAACACATACATAATATTTGATGTTTACTATTTGATATTTACTATACTATTTTGATACTTGTATACTCTTTTGGTATTTACTATAGAGTGAATGTATGCAATCAATACATATGAATCTATACTTCATTAAATAAAAAATAGTAGACAAATAATATTAAATTTATACACACAAATAATATTCAGCTTATAAAACACCGAAAACAACATATTTACAATGAAGAATTAGAAATTTTTTAAAATATTTCTAAAGGGAAAATATATAAAGAATAATATTTTTAAAAATATTAAACTAGATATTTGTAATTTACATTAAAAAAAGTTCGGTATATATAAGTGAACTATATTAAATATGCAAAATACTGAATTATTATTTTTCATTTAAGGAATGTATACTTCATTAAATGAAAAATAAGATACAATTATTATTCTTCATTAAAGGAGAAATATTCATGCGTTAATATACAATTTTATTGAAGTATAAAGAGTTTTACAAAAGGGTTTTAGAAAATATATGATATTTGGTCAGAAAAAATTTACAAACAATATAGCTATTATTTTTTATTTAATGAATAATTGTTAAATAAACTTCATTAAATAAGAAATGTTTATGTGTGTAACATTCAATTTTACTGAAGGAGATAATTTTAGAAAATGAGGTTTTAGAAATTATATTCAAATGACATTGAAATTAGTTATATTTTTGAGATTAACAACAGATAACACATTTTGATATTTTGTCAGTGAAATTATATAAACTATATCGAATGTTTTTATTTAATTTTTTTATAAAAAAATAATTCATTGTGCTTGCTTAAATAAGAAATGCTTTTCCGTACAACATACAATTTTATTGAAGATGAGAATTTAATTTAAAAAAGGAGGTTTTGGAAATTATATTTAAATTATGGAGAAAGTAATTATATTTTTGAGATTAACAACAGCTAATAGATTTTGATATATAGTCAGTGAAGTTATGTAAAATACATAGATTGCTTTTTACTTAATTTTTAACTAAAAGTTATTTATTGTACTTCCTTAAATAAGAAATACTTATGTATACAAAAATCTACATAAAATAAGACATGTTCATTTATCTATCATACAGTTTTATTCATTAAACATTTTTTATTTTATTGAAGAAGAAAAATGAATTTTTTACAAAGGTGTTTTATAAAATATATTTGAATAATGAAAAAATATGATTTTTTTTATGATTAATAATACCTACACTATTTTGTTCATTAAACAGTGAAATTGTGTAAAAAATGTAACTATTATTTTTATTTAATGAATAGTTATTTATAATACCATTTTAAATAAGTAAAGCCTATATGTGAGACAGTCTTATAGGAGGTCTTATATTAATTTTTACAAAAATGCTTTATAAACCCTAAAAAACAGAAAAAAATACAGTTAGAATACTTTTAGATTTTATGTAATACAATTTTGCTTTTAGAAGATGTAAAACTATTCTTAAAGGATTAAAGCTTTTTTAACACTATTCTTATTTTTTAAATTGGAAATATTATTAGAAAATATGTGTATAAATATGAATACTTTTTAATCATTTTAGAATAGAACAAGAAAAGTATTGATATATGATCAATAAAATTCTTTAAACAATATATCAATTAATTTTTGTAATGAAAGTAAATATTATTTTGTGTTGATGTCAGGAAAAGTTTCATATCAAAATTAACAATAAATAAGGATTATTCCCCTTTTAAAACAAAATTTTTTTCTTCAGAAATTAGAAAACAAACAGTTAAATGAGAGCATGCTTAGCAATATACTGTAACTTCCGTACACCGCCGCTTAATTTGACTCCGGCGCATTTACTTAACACATTGTGTGTTGGTGCATTTCGCAGCGGAATTGTACCGGGAGCGGGTGTTTGGCGCGTAAATTTAGTTATTCGGTTAAATCTCAATAGATCGAAAATTATTTAATTTTTTAACCAACTTTTCGTATTTTATATTGAAATATATAAACAAATATATATATATATATATAAATACAAATATATATATATATTATATATATATATACAAATATATATATAATATGTAAATATATATATATATATATATATATATATATATATATATATATATATATATATATAATTTTCGCAACGATAGATAAAAAGGTAATTTTAAATCTAAATTAATTTTTTTAATCAACCTTCCGGTTTAGTGGTTCTGCATTGACTGATGTAAAAACTTGTTTTTTATTTATCTAATTTTTTCCAGAATCTATGTAGTAGACAAGAACATTTGGATTCGTTTTCCTGTATATTCCGTTATTTTTGTACCCACAAACAAACTATGCTATTACACTAACCCGTACTAGTACATGACCCGTTCTCAAGTAACAATCGTCAGAAAACCTACTAGTACGTGTCCCGCATACAATGTGTTAAGAATAACTCACGCTGATACTTTACACCTCGCAACATCTGGTTGATACTGCATAACACAGTTCGGGGGAAATAACTCAAATAAATCATGTACTAAAGGCACGGTGAAAAGGTCAGCTTAAAAAAACTTCTGGAATGATACCAGGAGAAATAATATTTCTTCGAATACGACGCAGATTTTAAATTTCAACTTTTAAACACATATAAGCTGCAGTCTATCTCACCAAAATTATTGTATTTAGCATTTTATAAAATATAGCTTATACTTTAAATCATGAAAAACATTTAGAAAAATATTTTGCAATTTATTCATGCTTTGTGAGAGTGGATAAAATAACTGGAAAAATGCCTTTTCTATCTACTCCACATCTGTAAGTATATTACATGTCAATGAGTACTTACATAAAAGATTTTTATTATGATAAAGCTTCTTGCGCTTCAGAAAAACACGATACTCTAGTAAGTTCATCTTTGTTTTCCGTTTCCTCTTTCGCATGATCTTGCTTCTGATCTTTGCATAGACCGCCACTGTTGTGACCCCGCTAGTTGTTTTTTTACAATCAACTGCGACGTAAACCTCAAAGTTTGTTTCAATAAACTTGTTCCAATAGTCCTGGAGCAAGTCATAATTGTGCGCAGACTCAGTTTGTACCCTCACTTTGTTGTCTGAAACTGACTTTTACCAAACAGTTGTTTATTGCATTTCCCCAACTTTACTAAATTTCCCCTAAACGAAACTTCAGGGAAAAAAACAGAAATCAATGAAAGTAAATTTTGTCGCCTACAGAAACGAGAACATTAATAATTTCGAATTAAGAATGTGAAAAAAAATAACATTAATTCTATGGGAATAAATTTGGTTTGGTTTGATTTGAAGTGCTATGGTCAACTTTTTTGCAACACGAGGGCTTATGAGACCGAGACCTACTGCTTAAAGCCGATTCCGAATGGCTACGAACTTCCATGCCACAGTGGATTCGAAACCACGAACACCGATACCGAAGCCCAGCACTCTAACCATTCGGCCAGCGCTCCGAGGAGGAAATTTGGAAACAAATTAAAAGAAAAATCAGTGAAAACAAACAATGCGGGAACAATAGGGCGAGGTTCCACTGTATATATTTTAACGAAGATTTTTTCTAAGAAATATAAATGATTATGCTTGATAACTTATTTTTACCATCACGTTACGATTAGACATTTATTTTAAATGCTTAATGTGACAAAACTACTACTCTACATGGAGAATTCGAATCGCTGGACTCCATTACAGGATGACCCCGACCTGAGCCTTTTCTCCCGCTCTCTCTTCTTCATTTCGCTAGCCAAAGCGATAAGGATGAAATGTAGAGTTCATTTTGCTCGCTCTCTCTCTTTCTCTCTCTAGTTCTCCCCTTCACTTCGCTAGCGAGAGAAGAAAAGAAGATATGCAAAATTCGCTTTGCAATCTTTCTCTATCCTTCCGTTGTATAGATAGGCTTTCTCCTGGGCGAAATTTGACAGAAAATTCAATATTTCTGTTTCACTGAATTGGAATAAACAGCTTAAATCAAGAAGATAAAAGAGTGTTTTGATTCCCTCTGTCAATCATATTATTCTTCTGCCCTTGGCCAATCATACGTATTGCCTTCTGGAACTATTAAGTCCGAACTCTTTTAGAGAGCAAAATATACATATGTTTTTCTATTCTATATGAATTCCTAAAAATATGTGAGTGAAGGTATGTTACTTTAATAAATTTTGCTTCTCAACAAAGCTTTGATACAATTTTCTTTCGTTTGACGAGCTGCCTTTAAATATTAAACTTATACGCTTCATAATAAACCACAATAGTTTATAAAGATTTTAAACCAAGCCAGGCAAAGAGAAATAAATTGTTCACCTAATAGAGTTGTATCACATCTTATTTTTTGTGTGTTGGTATGCGTAAAATAGATTTATATATAAGCACATATTTTCTCCTAAACCAATGCGTTATGTCATTTATACGCTTTAGTAAATGATTATCTAAGGAGTCACAAATCTAAGTTAAAAAATTCATTACTCAACACAGTGTTATGCAAATATTTACTTTATTTTCATTTCTTTGAGAATTCTTAAATCGCCTAAGTAAATGTTTCCATTGGGGAGAATATGTGACAAGAGATTACTCAGAAAAAAAAGATTATAATGTTAAATTTCATGAGCATAAAACAAAACACTAAAAACATTCGTTTAGCCTGTAATATTATATATCTACTCCTCAGAAACAAGCTCATTGTCTTTCAAAGACTTTCGCTGTGTAAATGATTGAGCAAACTTCATATTTTCAATTGCATATATATATTATATAATGTATATATATATATATATATATATATATATGTGTGTGTGTGTGTGTGTGTGTGTGTGTGTGTGTGTTTAGTAAGACAGGTTCGCACTTCATTATCGTCGTGACGAACTGAGGGAGCAGCTAACATGAAGCTATGTGTTAAAGAATAAGTAACGTCTGGGTCAACATCTGCATGAAAACCTCAGTCGAAATCTTTGGGAAAATCTGCTTCCGATAATGTGGTCCTTAGGTTAGTATAAAGCTTTAATTGGTTAAACCACTTCTCTGAGTTGTGAACTGTAGCCCCAGTGGTCAATTTAGGTTAGGGGTTAAAAAGGGGAAAGCAAAGGGACGCGGGTTTTTGCGCTTGACTTAAGATTTGAAAACCCCTAAAAATTTTATGGGACCGTAATGAAGGCCGTCTGTGGGGTATTACAGAAAATGCCTACATTAGTGTCCCGATCTAGTTTTCTTTTCCTTACACACACACACACACATTTATATATATATATATATATATATATATATATATATATATATATATATATATATCAGAGATGAAGCGTTATTACAAGTCATGGAAGTGCTTCTTCAATAGCAATCTTACAAATATTAAACTTTTTACGTATTTGTCTTTTCATCTTATATAAACTTTAAAAAAAAAAAAATTCGTCTGCTCTGTTTCTCCGCAGTGCTTTCAACACGAACTCACGGTCCTCACTCTTTTAAACGGACGCTCTCTATTCCCTTATTTTTGGAGATTATTGGGCATCGGATTTTAACACAAGCAAATCATTAAAAACATCCTTTATTTCTTTAAAGACAATTAAAAACAACATAAAATAAAAACGAAACCAGACATAATGGCCTAGTTACATTAAATGATATAGTATGTATAATGTATATTCGGGTATAACTACAGTTAAATCACACAATAAACGGCAGGTTAAGATCAACAGATGGTACTAGCATGGGTTTGTTTGTAGTCACCTCGAAGTGATAAATCCGAGTACTTTTCAACGGGCTAAAGTATATGTGTATGTATTCTACGGGAATTATTTTTGTTTCCTCAGGATAGTGAAATTTTGAGTTAAATGTTATAGAAATAACTTAGTAATAGTTTTAAATAAATATACATGGAAAAAATAGTTGGATTCTATTAACCCTCCGAGTGGAACACACCGAGGAAAAAAAAGACTCCAAAAATACTCTAAAGGTTTATTGTGTCAGTGACCAAAGTGTTCTAAGATTTTTTACTTCACTCTTTGTCGACTATATTGGAATACGGGAAACCCACCCTCGTTATTGTCCTTTTACTTCCGGTTATAAATAGATATATAAATAGACATTATAGAATGTTAATTTTTAATACACATAAAGCTCGTCAATTCTCGAAGATCATCCCATAAAAATAATGAATTCTAAAAGTACAAATAAAAATATTCTTTAAGAGAATAATTTATTTTTTTACGGAAATCATCCAAGCTATTTAAGTGGTTAGAGATACATCTGTTACCGCAAACGAAATACTACGAAATAGAGATTTACAAAGCCATGAAAAGCTATCAGCGTCTTTGTGCCTCAGGGGATAAGTGTGCATCCCTAAATAAATGTCAGTCAAAGAGGGGTGCAGATCCTAAACAATCGACCTGATCCTCCTACCTCAAACACTGGAAAAATGTACATTACATCCATTTTCAGAACGTTTTTGGAGGTCGAAAATTGTACGTGACAACAGCTTTGAAGACATCATCGGTTTGGCGGAATTGTACGTGAGAACCGTTTAGAGGGTTAATTGTGAACTGTTGTTTATTGCAATTTATGTTACTACCATAGAAGAAAAGGAAAGCACCGTCCGTGGAAGCTCCTACCTGTTCTCTACTGTACGGAAAAGACTGCTATAAAAGAATAACCAACTTGTGAACGTGTGATAGTTGGAACTTTCCATTTAGTACATATTCAAATTAATAAAAACCAAAATTAATACTAATCGATAGTCCTAAAGAAGCCCTTACAAATTCGAGCTGTCAGTCAAAAGGTGTTTATTAGATACTAACATACAGCCCATCACATGACGGGATCAGTAGAAATTTTTAATTTTCCAAAATTGGAAAGTACTTTATGAGGCAGGTAAAAAAAATGGTTTGTTTTTTGGCTGAGAATGATCTTGCAACAAAAAATAATCGATGACCCAATTTAAAATGATCACACATGTTCCTAATCTGTTATTGAACCCAAATAGAAAAGAAAATTATAAGGCGATTTCACGTAGTAGGGCAAATTCTCAAATTATGACAATTCTGGCTTTTGTTTCAAACGGAAGGGCAGTTTATTGTTTGTCTATTGGCTGTTAAACACGTGAAAATGGGTAGGAAGGGCATTATAGTAGGTCGTGACGTTTCGACAAATTGCCTTATTTACGTAATATCTAAGTTCAATGATAAAACGTATGAAAATAAGGAATAATTTAAATAATTTAAAATAAGAAATGATTCAATGAAATGGTTAAAGGAATGACGTCATAATGCTAGAAAAATGTTATTTTTACCTATTTATTATGGGACAAATTGATGAATTTAATCGTCTGTTCTTAACCGGGGAAAATAGGAGTTGAAATAATGGCATTAAAAGCTCGAAAAGAGGGGAAGGGGTGGATTGCGAACGTTTTAAAGAAGGCAGTATTTTTCGCTGTGATAGGAAACCTATTTATACCAATTTATTTTAGAATCGGATCTATAGTTCAGGAGAAGATAAACATTACTCTCTTTGAATTTTGCTAACTATGAATGCCTTTATCCATTCCAGGTCCAACCGCTTCATAAAATCGAGGACAGACGTACAGATAAATTAGGCTATTATTATATAGGGGATTTTTATTTTATAGATTATATCACTATCCTTAAAATTTCTAAATAAAATTGAAGAAAATTTTAACAAGTTTTGTCTTATTTAATAAAACATAGCTACAATTCTTAATTTCAATTTTTACAATAATATACATATACACAAATTAATGCAAATAGATAGTCCTAAAAAGCACTCACAAATTCAAGTTATCAGTCAAAAGGTGTTTATTAGATATTTTTATTTTATACATTCTATCACTCTCCTTAAAATTTCTAAATAGAAGAAAATTTTAACACTTTTGTCTTATTTAATAAAACATGGCTACATTTTTTAATTTTAATTTTTAAAAAAATACCCATGTACACACATACACAAATATATATATGACAGACTCTGCAGCTCGATCAAGAGTCAGAGTTTTTGATAATGTCTTTATTCATGTATATTTTTCAGTTTAACTGACAACCATCAAATATGGCAGGGCATGGCTACCATCGTCATTCTAACAAAGGAGCCCCATTTAGCCACGGCTCATGCAGCAACCCTTTCTCAAGACGCTCTCTCTGAATCCTTACGTGTTACGTGCTTTTATAATGAGTTATTAAATATTCATGAGTCTGCAAGAAAAGATTAAGCTGCATTTCTGCTCTCAAACTACTAAATTATTAATTTTACGTTTTTAAACCTGACATATCTATCTATCTATCTATCTATCTATCTATCTCTCTCTCTCTCTCTCTATATATATATATATATATATATATATATATATATATTATATATATATATATATATATATATATATATATATATATATATATATATATATATATATATATATATATATATATATATATATATATATATATATATATATATATATATATATATATATATATATATATATATATATATATATATATATATATATATTATATATATTATTTAAATATATATAATATATATTTGTGTGTGTGTGTACATGTGTGTGTGTTTATCAAATTATCAAAGTGCTAATCTTTACTTTAGAACCTAAGCCTCTCTACTGGTATGTACATGAAGCAAACTTTTAATGTGCAGATTTTTATCACCCTATGTTAACTTACAGGTTTTTATCACCCAAAGTGCTTTTATAATGAGTTATTAAATATTCATGAGTCTGCAAGAAAAGATTAAGCTGCGTTTCTGCTCTCAAACTACTAAATTATTAATTTTACATTTTTAAACCTGACATATCTATCTATCTATCTATCTATCTATCTATCTATCTATCTATCTATCTATCTATCTATATATATATATATATATATATATATATATATATATATATATATATATATATATATATATATATATATATATATATATATATATATATATATATATATATATATATATATATATATATATATATATATATATATATATTATATATATTATATATATTATATTATATATATATATATTATATATATATATATATATATGTGTGTGTGTGTGTGTGTGTGTGTGTGTGTGTGTGTGTTTATCAAATTATCAAAGTGCTAATCTTTACTTTAGAACCTAAGCCTCTCTACTGGAAATACATGAAGCAAGCTCTTAATGTGCAGATTTTTATCACCCTATGTTAACTTACAGGTGTTTATCACCCCAAGTGCAGAAAATGGTGCATCACATGGTAACAATGGTGCATAATGGTGCAGTTTACAGTTTAAAATTGTAAAGATCAAATAAATACTATGTAAAAGAATATAATGTATAAATATATGGTGTACGAGTATATCAATCACCATATAACTATTACTGGGAGAGAAAAATCCAGTATTCATTTCAATTTTAATGATTTTAGAAAGTAAATTCTATTAAATTAGGTTGTTTTGGCTGCTTTCTTAATAATCTAATTCATCTACTTAGAGACAAAAAAACTTAACTTTGGAATTGCATCTGGGTATAAAATACTCACACTATGAAACTTAGAGAAAAAAAACGATTGTAACAAGTAGAGAAAACTTGCATGGTATCCATTAAAAATCGTCTACATTTCAGCGCAGCCGCAGTTTCATAAAAATCTGTTGGCGTCGTATAAAGGCAGAAAGAATGAGACTGTCGCCTCAGGTGCAAGAAGATAAAGAAGTGCCAACCAGCTTCTACCCTTTATCTACAAGATACATGATATGATATATGCCATCAATCTTCATTAGTTTTGTTTGAAATTTTATCGGAAGATCTTCGTTAACTAACTTTGCCCGAAAACAAAAAGAATGAAATATGCTTTAAAATAGTAGTCGCCGAACGTCTGAGCAACCGCGCCATTTTTAAATCCTACTGGGAACTAACTTACCCTTCCTCCCCCCAAAATAAAGGTCAATATATGAACTTTTTTTAAATCTTATACTTATTTATTAAATATAAGATTACATTTGTAGCAAATATGTAGTCCATTTGAATTAATCTATTTTATAAGAAAAAGAAATTTATTTGAATTCTACACAAGAAAAAACTAAAATGATGTTACTAATAAATTAGATATGTAAAAACAAATAATTTATTGGATTTATTAACTTTAATCTTAATAAAATTAAACTTACTAAAACTTACAAAATTAAATTTGTAAGAATAGATTTTTCATTGAGCTTATTAACTTTAATCCTACTGTACACTACCCCCCCCCTGAAAAAAAGAAACAAAAATATGAACTTTCATTAAATCTTATATTTATTAATTGCCTATATACATACAAATCTAGTAAATAGGATATCAATTTAAATAAAAATTTTTATAAGAAAAATAAATTAATTTGAATTCTAAACAAAAAATACTAAAATGATGTTAGTAATAAATTAAATATGTAAGAACAAATTTTTTATTGGATTTATTAACTTTAATCATATTATGAACTAATTAACCCCCACCCCCAAAAGAAAATTTTTTTTAATCTTAAATTTTTTAATTCCATGTAATCATACATTTCTAATAAATATGAAATCCATTCGAATAAAACTATTTATAAAAAAAAAGAAATTTATTTGAATTCTACAAAAAAAAAACTAAAGTGGTGTTATTAAGAAATTAGATTTGTAATAATAGATTTTTCATTGAGCTTATTAACTTAAATTCTACTGTGAATTAGCCCCCTCTCCCTCCAAAAAAAAAGACAAAAATATGACCTTTTTTTATCTTATATTCATTAATTTCCTGTAAACATACAGTTCTAGTAAATAGGAAATCCATTTAAATAAATCTGTTTGTAAGAAAAAAAAATTTGAATTCTACACAAAAAAACTAAAATGATGTTAGTAATAAATTAAATATGTAAGAACAAATATTTATTGGATTTATTAACTTAATCTTACTGTGAACTAACTAACCCCCACCCCCAAAAAATATTTTTTTATCTTATATTTATGAATTACATGTAATCATACATTTCTAGTAAATATGAAATCCATTCCATTAAAACTATTTATAAGAAAAGAAATTTATTTGAATTCTACATAAAGAAAACTAAAGTGGTGTTAATAATAAATTAAATTTGTAAGAATAGATTTTTCATTGAGCTTATTAACTTTAATCCTACTGTAAAATACCCCCCTGAAAAAAAGAAACAAAAATATGAACTTTTATTAAATCTTATATTTATTAATTTTCTATATACATACAATTCTAGTAAATAGGATATCAATTTAAATAAAACTTTTTATAAGAAAAATAAATTAATTTGAATTCTACACAAAAAAAACTAAAATGATGTTAGTAATAAATTAAATATGTAAGAACAAATTTTTTATTGGATTTATTAACTTTAATCATACTATGAACTAATTAACCCTCATCCCTCAAGATATTTTTTAATCTTATATTTATGAATTACATGTAATCATACATTTCTAGTTAGTAGGAAATCCATTCGAATAAAACTATTCATAAGAAAAAGAAATTTATTTGAATTCTACATAAAAAACACTAAAGTAGATTTGTTAATAAATTAAATTTCTAAGAATAGATTTTTCATTGAGCTTATTAAATTCAATACTACTGTGAAATAACTCACTCCTCTCCAAAAAAAGACAAAAATATGAACTTTTTTTAAAATCTTATATTTATTAATTACCTATAAGCATACAATTCTGGTAAATATGAAATCGATTTAAATTAAAACTGCTTATAAGAAAAAGAAAATTATTTGAATTTCCCATAAGAAAACACCAAAATGATGTTACTAATAAATTAGATATGTAAGAACAAATATTTTATTGGATTTATTAACTTTAATCTTACTGTGAACTAATTAACTTACATCCCCCAAAATATTTTTTAAAAGAAGAAGAAATTTATTTGAATTATCTTATAGTTATTAAGAAAGAGAAATTTATTTGAATTCTACATAAAAACAACTAAAGTGATGTTGTCAATAAATTAAATTTGTAAGAATAGATTTTTCATTGAGCTTATTAACTTTAATCCTACTGTAAACTAACCCCCCATTAAAAAATCAACTTTTTTTAAATGTTATATTTATTAATTACCTATAAACATACAATTCTAGTAAATAGGAAATCCATTTGAATTAAACTGCTTATAAGAAAAAGGAATTTATTTGAATTTCACATAAGAAATCACCAAAATGATGTTAGTAAAATATTAGATGTGTAAGAACAAATTTTTCAATGGATTTAATAATTTTTATCCATTTGTGAACTAACTAACCTCTTCCCCCCAGAAAATATCAAATTTAATGTTATATTTATTAATTAACTATAACAATACATTTCTAGTAAATATGAAATCCGTCTGAATAAAACTTTTTATAAGAAAAAAAATCTGTTTGAATTTGCATAAGAAAAAATTAAAATGATGTTAGTAATAGATTAAATATATAAGAAAAAATTTTACACTGGTCGTATTAACTTTAATCATATGGAGAACTAACTTATCCCCCCCCCAAAAAAAAAGACAAAATTTGAACTTTTTTTAATATTTATTTATTACCAATAAGCATACAATTCTAATAAATAAGTAATCCATTAGAATAAAACTGTTTATAAGAAAAAAATCTGTTTGAATTTACATAAGGAAAAGCTAAAATGATGTTAGTAATAAATTAGATGGATAAAAAAATTTTTTCATTGGACATATTAACTTTAATCCTGTAGGGAACTAACTAATCCCCTCCCCACTCCAAAAAAAGAGTGGTCTAAAGAAAGGAATCCGGAATTGGAGATATTTTCTTTAAACATATCCCTGTTCAATTTCCTTAAAGTATTTGCTATGGATTACTGTACATTTGGTCTTTTAAATTAAGCTCTTTATAATCGGCATTCTAATTCGTTGTAACTCTTGGAAGACTGTAAAGTAGAAGTGAAACAAAATCGATCTTGGTGTTTTAAAATAGTCTCCTTTACCTTAAAAATCAAGTTGTAATACGATATTCACCAAAAGGGATATCGGATTGAGCATAACAGAAAATAAAATTCTTATATTTACTTACTTATACTAGCATATAGCCTGTCATATGACGGGATCAGTAAAATTTTTAATTTTCTAGAATTGTAAAGTACCCTATAAGGCAGATAAAAAAATGGTTTGTTTTTTGGATGAGAATTATCTGGTACAAGCTCAATAATTTGTGTATCTTCTCCCGATACTGTGATTGCAGTTTAGAATCACGTTGAATTCATTTAAAAAGGTAATTCAAAGTTTTCTTAACAACTAGAGACAAGAATTTTCATGAAGTAGGGAAAGATAGTAGTAGAGCAGAAATGCGCAATTTTCAGAAAAAAACATTTAGTGTGTTATTTTTGTTCGAACATTATTTAATTATTATTTTATTATTTTGTATACTGGATTACTAAAAAAATTCCTACACTACTACTAAAAAAATGTGACTGTTTTTACATTTTGCCGTCACATAAATTTAGTCTCTCTTTAGTTGGGTAGTATTAGTCTTTCAGTTTGCTTTTATACCTCAGATTTTAACAGTTACTAGTGAAACGTGAACGGTATTCGATTCTCTGGTATTTTAGATTTACATTGTCTTTCTATTAAATGATTTACGATAATTTTTGTTTTTCATTTGCACGCAAATCGCAGCGGAGAAATTTGCAAGTTACACTGCACTGAACTAACATGAAATCTAAGAAGAAGCGAAAGAGACAAGAGAGTTTGAAACTTGATTGTTGTCACAAATACCACTCCCATTTATCTAATACTAGCATATAGCTCGTCATATGACGGGATCAGTAAAATTTTTAATTTTCTAGAATTGTAAAGTACCCTATAAGGCAGATAAAAAAATGGTTTGTTTTTTGGCTGAGAATTATCTGGTACAAGCTCAATAATTTGTTTATCTTCATACTCCTCTAAAGTCTCCCGATACTGTAAATGCAGTTTAGAATCACGTTGAATTCATTTAAAAAGGTAATTCAAAGTTTTCTTAATAACTAGAGACAAGAATTTTCATGAAGTAGGGAAAGATAGTAGTAGAGCAGAAATGCGCAATTTTCAGAAAAAAACATTTAGTGTGTTATTTTTGTTCTAACATTATTTAATTATTATTTTATTATTTTGTATACTGGATTACTAAAAAAATTCCTACACTACTACTAAATATAATCTGACTGTTTTTACATTTTGCCATCACATAAATTTAGACTCTCTTTAGTTGGGTAGTATTAGTCTTTCAGTTTGCTTTTATACCTCAGATTTTAACAGTTACTAGTGAAACGTGAACGGTATTCGATTCTCTGGTATTTTAGATTTACATTGTCTTTCTATTAAATGATTTACGATAATTTTTGTTTTTCATTTGCACGCAAATCGCAGCGGAGAAATTTGCAAGTTTCACTGCACTGAACTAACATGAAATCTAAGAAGAAGCAAAAGAGACAAGAGAGTTTGAAACTTGATTGTTGTCACAAATTACCACTCCCATTTATCTAATACTAGCATATAGCTCGTCATATGACGGGATCAGTAAAATTTTTAATTTTCTAGAATTGTAAAGTACCCTATAAGGCAGATAAAAAAAATGGTTTGTTTTTTGGCTGAGAATTATCTGGTACAAGCTCAATAATTTGTTTATCTTCATACTCCTCTAAAGTCTCCCGATACTGTAAATGCAGTTTAGAATCACGTTGAATTCATTTAAAAAGGTAATTCAAAGTTTTCTTAACAACTAGAGACAAGAATTTTCATGAAGTAGGGAAAGATAGTAGTAGAGCAGAAATGCGCAATTTTCAGAAAAAAACATTTAGTGTGTTATTTTTGTTCGAACATTATTTAATTATTATTTTATTATTTTGTATACTGGATTACTAAAAAAATTCCTACACTACTACTAAATATAATCTGACTGTTTTTACATTTTGCCATCACATAAATTTAGACTCTCTTTAGTTGGGTAGTATTAGTCTTTCAGTTTGCTTTTATACCTCAGATTTTAACAGTTACTAGTGAAACGTGAACGGTATTCGATTCTCTGGTATTTTAGATTTACATTGTCTTTCTATTAAATGATTTACGATAATTTTTGTTTTTCATTTGCACGCAAATCGCAGCGGAGAAATTTGCAAGTTACACTGCACTGAACTAACATGAAATCTAAGAAGAAGCGAAAGAGACAAGAGAGTTTGAAACTTGATTGTTGTCACAAATACCACTCCCATTTATCTAATACTAGCATATAGCTCGTCATATGACGGGATCAGTAAAATTTTTAATTTTCTAGAATTGTAAAGTACCCTATAAGGCAGATAAAAAAAATGGTTTGTTTTTTGGCTGAGAATTATCTGGTACAAGCTCAATAATTTGTTTATCTTCATACTCCTCTAAAGTCTCCCGATACTGTAAATGCAGTTTAGAATCACGTTGAATTCATTTAAAAAGGTAATTCAAAGTTTTCTTAATAACTAGAGACAAGAATTTTCATGAAGTAGGGAAAGATAGTAGTAGAGCAGAAATGCGCAATTTTCAGAAAAAAACATTTAGTGTGTTATTTTTGTTCTAACATTATTTAATTATTATTTTATTATTTTGTATACTGGATTACTAAAAAAATTCCTACACTACTACTAAAAATAATCTGACTGTTTTTACATTTTGCCATCACATAAATTTAGACTCTCTTTAGTTGGGTAGTATTAGTCTTTCAGTTTGCTTTTATACCTCAGATTTTAACAATTACTAGTGAAACGTGAACGGTATTCGATTTTCTGGTATTTTAGATTTACATTGTCTTTCTATTAAATGATTTACGATAATTTTTGTTTTTCATTTGCACGCAAATCGCAGAGGAGAAATTTGCAAGTTACACTGCACTGAACTAACATGAAATCTAAGAAGAAGCGAAAGAGACAAGAGAGTTTGAAACTGAATTGTTGTCACAATTACCACTCCCATTTATCTAGTACTAGCATATAGCTCGTCATATGACGGGATCAGTAAAATTTTTAATTTTCTAGAATTGTAAAGTACCCTATAAGGCAGATAAAAAAAATGGTTTGTTTTTTGGATGAGAATTATCTGGTACAAGCTCAATAATTTGTTTATCTTCATACTCCTTTAAAGTCTCCCGATACTGTGAACGCAGTTTAGAATCACGTTGAATTCATTTAAAAAGGTAATTCAAAGTTTTCTTAGCTACATCGAAATTATCGTTAAGTTCTTATTTTTTTGTCACAGTGATTAATGGAAGTAAAGAAATGAAACCATCATCTCCACTACATCCTGGAAGTAGATAGAAGTCGTTCTTAATACCAGTGATAAAATTTTCATTGCAACAAGAAATAATCGATGATTACATTTAAAACTAACACATATGTACCTAATCTTTTATTTAAGCCAAACATAAAAGAAAATTATTTACTTACTATCTAAATTCAGTGATAAAACGTATGAAAATAATGCAGTAAATAATTTAAAATAAGAAATGATTAAATAAGAGGGTTAAAGGAATGACGTCATAATGCTAGAAAAAAATATTATTTTACCTATTTATTATGTGATAAAATGATAAATTTAATTGCCTGCTCTTAACCAGGAAAAATAGGGCTTGAAATAATGGCATTAAACTCTAAAAAATGGGGGAAGGGGTGAATTTTGAGCGTTGCTGACACTAACTGATCAAGAATCCAAAAGGTATTCCTCTAGCCATTTCAGGTCCAACCGCTTCATAAATTTGAGGAAAGGCGGACAAATAACTTAGGCTATTATTATATATGGGATATCTGTACAAAATTCGTACATGTGTGAACAACCTCTATACTTTCAAATTCCTGGGTTTTGGCAAAATTTTTATATATAAATTTTGGTGATGAATTCAGAAGATACCAAAGAAATTGACTTTTACTATAAGGCATAAATTAAGAAATCTGGAACTACTTGTGATTTACTCTAAATTACCTATAAATATTACAACTGGTTCTTAAACTATTTATAATTTATTTATTAAATTGTGATATGTATATCTTTTAACTGTCATATATATATATATATATATATATATATATATATATATATATATATATATATATATATATATATATATATATATATATATATATATATATATATATATATATATATATATATATATATATATATATATATATATATATAATGAGACTGACTTCTCTATGGGGGGTTGCAGTCATGGCCATAAAAATGATACCGTTTCAGCTAAAGACCTTTATTAAGATAACTTTGAAGGACGGGTTCCCACTTCATCATAGGGACAAACTGAAGGGTCGGCTAGCATGAAGTTCTATATACAAGACAAATAACACCTGGGTCAACATCTGTGGGAAAATATCTCTAGAAAAATCTGTCTCCGCTAGATTGTATCTCCTTTTTATTTGGAAATTTCCTAAATTGTCCACTAGGGTCATGTAGGTTTATAATTGGCCAGGCCCCTTCTCTGAGGGCGTAACCTGTAGCCCCAGTGGTCAATTTAGGTTAGGGGTTAAAAAGGGGAATGGAAAATGACGTGGGAATTTTTACCCTTGATTTAAGTTTTGAAAACGCCTAAGAATTTTCTTTACAATATCCTCCCCGGGCAAAAAGAAAGGGGTGAACGAAGTGAGAACCTTTCCGGTAACATATATATATATATATATATATATATATATATATATATATATATATATATATATATATATATATATATATATATATATATATATATATATGTGTATATATATATATATATATATAATTCTTATTATTCAATATTATCTTATATATTGTATGTATATATTTGAGTATTTATTGTTTATTGATTAAGTGTTTATTATTTATTATTTTAAAGAAAATTGGTATTACGTTGCTTAGGCATTTATTTTTCCAAACTTTATCTCACAAAAATTTAAAATAATCTTTATACATGAATAAATAAACAAAATGCTACTTGCAGATTAATGACTATAGATATTTAAGTTTATTTTATATTTTTTTTAAATCAGTCCTGATTTCTTCCTATGGCTTGTAATTATAAATATATGCTTCAAGGGTGGTCTACCAAAGAAATTGACTTTTACTATAAGGCATAAATTAAGAAATCTGGAACTACTTGTGATTTACTCTAAATTACCTATAAATATTACAACTGGTTCTTAAACTATTTATAATTTATTTATTAAATTGTGATATGTATATCTTTTAACTGTCATATATATATATATATATATATATATATATATATATATATATATATATATATATATATATATATATATATATATATATATATATATATATTATTCTTATTATTCAATATTATCTTATTGTATGTATATATTTGAGTGTTTATTATTTATTGATTACTTGTTTATTATTTATTATTTTAAAGAAAATTGACATTACGTTGTTTAGGCATTTATTTTTCCAAACTTTATCTCACAAAAATTTAAAATAATCTTTATACATGAATAAATAAACAAAATGCTGCTTGCAGATTAATAACTATAGATATTTAAGTTTATTTCATATTTTTTTAATCAGTCCTGATATCTTCCTATGGCTTGTAATTATAAATATATGCTTCAAGGGTGGTCTTTGAAGACATCGCGGTGGCTGCCCGGGCCACCTCTGAGTAAGGAAATGGAATGAAAAGAACATTTATAGTATTCAGCACTACATTTATACACGTAGTTATGACTAAGCAATTGCCTGCTGCAATTATTAAACACCTCTAGGTTTTATTTCTAAAAAGAAGATCAATCCCAATCTCTATTTTAGATGTAAGCCTTTAATTAAAATTCTGTGTGGCTGCGAAAGATATATTTTTGGAACGTATAAATGTTGCAACTGAAAACAAAGTTCACGAGATATCACAACGACCTCATTTTTAATTCTAGAGTTGAAACATGTACTTTAAATTAAACAGAAATCATTCTAGTGTTAAAAGAAATGTCTTCACTGTAAGAAATTTCCAGTCTTTTGTCTATCTTCATTTCTCATTTCCTTGCCGATATTCCATCCCAATCTTAAGGAAAATTACGGAAGTAAACTAACGATGATTACGTCTTGGACTTCCGCGTAAGTACAAGGAAGCGATTTTATCAAAGAATTTCATTTAAATTGTAATGTGTGGGATCTAACACATTCTAAAAATGATTCGAGACAAAAATTGTAATTTTAATTTGATGGAACACGAAGGTCATTAACATTGGGATTGCTTTTAAAATTCTCAATATGATGGTACTTCTTTGAAATTTTGTGCGCCTACTTTAGAGATAAGAAAAAAAAATTGAGGCTATTTTAAAAGCTATTTATGTTGACTTTAGTAATTTCTGTTAAAACCTGTTGGCTTAAAGTTTAATAAAAAACAAGAAAACACAGTCATTTAACAGCTAATGTTACGAAAATGTGAAGTTACAGTTGTAACTTTTTAAGGTAAATATTCAAACATGTAATTCCAGAGACTTAAATTCAAATTATAGAGATTTTATGCTAATGTAAAATCCAAAACACAAATGTGACTTATGGCAAAATTTAGTTTCATGTTACGATTAAAATCTTAATCTACTCCCAATTTATTACACATTAACATTAGACCAGGGGTAGTTTTCATATGTTTAAAACTTACTCAAACTTACCCCGATTAATATGAACCCATGTTGCTGTTCAAAATTTACACTGTAACGTTGCGTGTAACACAAAAAGCACACTCTGTTGCACGTAATAGCATTTAATCATTGGTAGACATTAATTATTGTAAATGATAAAAAAAATTATAAGATATTACGATATCGAAAAATATATAGACAGCACTAATGCTATTACTTAGATTCTTACCAGTCACGGTTTCTTACACAGTTCAGAGGCAGTTTGGGTAACTTTTATATGTATATGTATATGTACATGTATATATATATGTATATATATGTATATATATATATATATATATATATATATATATATATATATATATATATATATATATATATATATATATATATATATATATATATATATATACATATATATATATATATATATGTATATATATATATATATATGTATAATATATATATATATATATATATATATATATATACATACATATATACATATATACATATATACATATATACATATACATATATATACATATATATGTATATATGTATATACATATACATATACATACAGATATATATATATATATATATATATATATATATATATATATATATATATACATATATATATATATATATATATATATGTGTGTGTGTGTGTGTGTGTGTGTGTGTGAGGTTAAAACATGAGGGTTAAGAATTAAGCAAGTTAAAATAAAAAATAGTTAGAACTCATTAACTATAACGTAATAGGAGAAAGACACACCCTCGAACGGAACTATTCAGTGTAAAAAAAACTGAAGCAGAAGTAGAAATAGAATTTTGCTTAAGTAGCAACGCCAAAAAAGTCAGTTCCGAGCAGGAACTCGGGATGATAACATCCTCCACGCTTTTTGTGGAAAAATATGAGAACACAGGATATCTAAATGGCATAGCCATGGAAAGAAGGATTACAATAAAGAAGTTTTTATATATGAAATCAAATGTATCTTCCATGCCTTAACCACTCGTGTAATATGTATATTATATATATACACACACACACACACACACATATATATATATATATACATTATTTATCGGTATTTTTCAGATAGAACAAAAATCTACAGCTTTATTTCTACACTTGGAAACTTAGTAATGAACCTTTTTCTCTTCCGCACAGATTCTTCAATATTATATTTTCATAAATTTTCAAGAGTATGAAATTAGGAAGAGTCAACAAAATTATTTCACTTTCGTTAGTAACTTTTTGAGAAAATTAGGCATAACAGTTCTTGGGTCAAAATGACCTATCCCGTGGTTCTAGTGTTAAAATGGATAAGAAGAATTCAAAATGGTAGGTACAACCTTAGTATGCTCGATTAAAAAATAGTCTGCAGAAAATCTCCATACAATACAATCTAATTATATTTTTAATGACCCATCCCTCGGTTTTAGTGTTAAAATGTATTGGGAGAATTCAAAATGAAAGGCACAACCTTAGTACGCTCAATTAAAAGAAATAGTCTGCAGAAAATCTTCACACAATATAATCTAATTATAATTTTATATCCTTTCAAAGAGTTATACTTTTTTATTATGATAACGACTTTGTCAATACCACTCATTCCTCGGGAATTCCAAAATATAAGAACCGTACTGATTCAATACGACAAATTATAACAGAAAAAAATTATACTCAATTGAGCATTAAATATTTTGAAAAAAACAAAATTCAAATAATTTTTTTATGATTTTACCAACTTTTATACCTCAGAGGTTTACATTTTACATGGAATTTTGTTTACATACTTCCACATTAAACATTTAATGCTATATATATATATATATATATATATATATATATATATATATATATATATATATATATATATATGATATTATATAAAGAAGTAAATATAAAGTATTATATAAAGAAGTAAAAATGTGTAATAGTTGTACGGGATAACAGAAAAACCACTAAACCACTCATCTCTAAATTTCCCTATAATTCTTGGTAAAGCCAAGAATACTAAGTATCATATAGCATATTGAAAATGCATTAAATTACATTAAAACATTTACACTAAAAACATTAAATTTTAAAACCTTCAAGCAGAGCTAAGAACTGTTGCTATCCTACTTTTATAAATGTTTGCATGTATGTCAGTGGCTCTTAAGTAAAAGGAAATTTTTCCAATTGCGTGGCCTAAATTTGGAAAGTTTTGTTTGTGCAAATATGTGTTATTCACACAAAAGTGAGTTATTTTCTGAGTTGTTTATATATCTGGTATCAAATTTAATCTAAAAACTAATTCAAAATTTGAGTTGAATATAAACTCTCATGTTGGAGAGTCTTAATTGCCGAGATCGAATGCTTGTGACAGGAGTATTCAGTCATGCCTCTATATAATAAAGTTGGTAAATCCCTAAAAAGCAATCATTAAATTTTCGTAAACGATTATACTGCTGGTATCGAATGTAATCTAAAAAATAATTTAAAATTTAATTTAAAAATAAACTTTTATCTTGGAGAATCTGAATAACCATTATCGAAGACTTGAAACAGGGGTATAATAAGTATTCAATCGGCCCTGTATTTAACGAAGTCGGTAAATCCCTATAAATCAATTGTTACATGGAAAATTTGTTTTTAGAGAAACACTTTTTTAATTAGATTGAATAGATTTTAAATTCATAATAACTAAATATTATTTTAAATAGGTATTAATCGCATGTTTTGGGAAAATTAATATCTCTTTTATTCACTTTACCCATTAAAAACAAATTTACGTGGTAAGCACACGTAAATGGAGGAAAAATTAAAAAAAACGAAATTGGAAGGCATTGGTGAATGGGAAAACCAAATTTGAGCCCATTGGGAATTTTTAGATTTGCGAACGGCTACCCGGTCATAGCATAGTCGTTTCCTTATAATCACCGGGATTTCTCTTCTATTCCATAATCTTCTACGTCTTATGTAACAATAATACGCAGCGAGTTACTACACTGCAATTTGCTAAATTGTATAGTAATAAGTAAAGAGTTGTGTTACAATATTATATATATATTTTTATTATATTGCTCTTTTCATTTGCATGTTTTTCTTCGCTTATATAAACTAAATATTGACAAAACTGACTTTTTAATGACTATCCTTTCTTGCCTGAGTCAATTTTTTATAAATGTATATTAAAAATAAATATAAATTCTTAGTATTAAATGCGTAAGTATTAAATTTTGTTTATAATTTTTATAATGCTAAAAGAAATTCCATAGCTTTGGGGGATGAGAAAACCGAATGGAATCGGTGATTTTTAATGTTGCGGGACGGTTACCTGGTTGAAGCACCATCGTCGTCTTGCTGTCACTGGGATCTTACTTTTTATTTTTATTATGATATAGTACGTTTTGTGTTATATACGCAGAAACGTGCTACACTACAATTTATTAAATTGTTTATTAATAAATAAAGAGTTTTGCTTCAATATTATCCCCATATTATTATTTTTTATGTTTTTATTTGTGCAAAAAAATTGATTATTAACAAAACGGATTTTTAATAACTACCTTTTCTTCGCCCCCTTCCTAATTTTTTATAGTTAATGTGCACTAAGGGAAGGTGGATAGCGTTGGTGAATGGGAAAACTGAATGAAGAACACCAGAGAGTTTTAGCGTTGCGGGCGGATACCCGGTTGAAGCACTATCGTTGCTCTATGATCACCGGGATCTCATAGAATTGAGAACTCTCATAGAATCCATGAGCTACTACATCTTGTGTAACAATTATACATAACGATGTACTACTCTACAATTCACTAAATTTTATATCAATAACCAAAAAGTATTGTTTCAATATTGTACATATATATTTATTATATTAATTTTTATGTTTTTTCTTCGTGTAAAAAAACTGATTATTAACAAAACTGACATTTTAATGACTACTCTTCTTTGGGCTTCTGCAATTTCTGTAGACGAAGAGCACTAAGAGTAGTTGTATATCTATAGGGCTTACAAAACCGGATGTTTCCATAGGAAAATTTTAGCGATGTGAATGGACCTTTGTGAAGTACCGTCATCACCTTCGGATAACCAGGATCTCTCTTCTACTTCATGCACTCTTATGTATTTACTTTAAAAAAGTTTCAGGGAAGGACAGAGATTCTGAAAAAATTATATCGGTAGATAAATGTTTGTGGTTCAAAATTATTTAAATCACATTTATAATAAAAATTACTTTTGCAGACGTCCTATATAACATAATTTTAACATATAGGATTTCAAAAGAAAGACAAGACAATTTGTAAGTTAAGTGACAAATTGTACTTACAATCTATACACACTAATGGTTTATTAAATAAATCAAAATTTCTATAAATTGAGTAGATGTTATGCATAGACTGATATACTGAAATTAAATGCAAACTAATTTAAATGTATGCAAGCGAGCAGAGAAATTTTCTTACGCTAGGGGAGAAGTATCGGGTAAAAATATATTTGCGGGGGACTATATTTTTTATAATGTATTTACAAACAAATTGCTGTTTTTGACAACAACTTTTTAAGTACTAATAAATAATGATTGAGGTTTTAAAAGCTACTTGTGAAATTGAATGTCCTTTCTCTATAAAAATGGATGATTACGTGTGACTAACACTAAAATATCTACAAATAAATGCTCTTTAGAATCAGACCCATCCTTTTATAATTCTATTAAATGCAAAAGTAATGATGTTATTATATTGTAAAAGGGCGTAAGAAAGTATAACAAACTTTCATACGCTAGGGGCAAAATATCGTGTAGAAGTATATTTGTGGGTGACTACATTTTTTATAATGTATTTACATACAAATTGGTGTTTTTGACAATAACTTTTTAAGTACTAATAAATAATGATTGAGGTTTTAAAAGCTACTTATGAAATTGAATCTCCTTTCTCTATAAAAATTGAGGACTACTTGTGACTAACACTAAAATATCTATAAATAAATGCTCTTTAAAATCAGACCCATACTTTTATAATTCTATAAAATACCAAAATAACGATGTTATTATATTGTAAAAGGGTATTAAAACAAAGATGCCAAATTTCACAGGAAGCCCTCGTGTTTCAAAGAAGTAGACCGTAGTGCTTCAAACCAATCAAATTTCACACGAAAATTACAAAATAAAAAATTAAGAATATAATATTTATTTGAAAAACACTTAGCATTGCATAATTTTGGAAAGATTTTCAACATTTTATTCATAAGAACTGAAATGTTTATTATTCTACTTTTTACTATGTTATTTATGCATAGTAAAAAGAGCTCTGAATTAATCCCTGTAATTTATCCACGTTCACATAAGCTTTCTGAATGAACTCCAGAGGTCTTGCAGTCGCTGTCTAGGCCACCCCTAATATATAGGTTTGAATATTCATTAAATTCTAACACACTATTAAAATAAACAATAGGATTCTCTGTTAACCTAAAAATGTTTAATCCCTTCCGAATTATAGTGTCGGGAAAAATCTACTCCTTTTTTTAATAAAATTTCAGCCGTAAGAGATTTTATTTTTATTATATTTTTTACATAAAAAATTTTGTTCTTTAAACAATAAAGGGCTTTTAAAAAGCCCTCAGATTAAAGTTTCCATAATTTAAGGTATTAAGTCTCACGATAAATATGGATAAGTTTAAACATTTACAATAAAATAAGGCTCTAAAAAGTCCAAGTCCATTGTTAAATTTCTTCTAAATTCTTCCACAATTCTTAGAAACAGAATTTACTTAATTATAGAGTTTGAGTCGAACATTCTCAAAACAAGTCACGTTTTTATAATATTTATCAGCCATAAAGCCTTTCAAAGGATCTCGTTTTATGATCATTTTGCTTACAATAGCTATCTATACATCACTCTTAAAATCATCAAATAGATAAATTACTAACTTTTATTTCTTTCTTTTTCAGAAGCTGGGAAAAGCTTTTTTATGAAGTCCACATAGAATCTTCTTGAGTAAAGAATGATCATGAGAACCTTAAAATTTATAGCTTTGAAGAAACTATAAATATCACTAGCATTCTCGCCTGGTATCATTGGATAAAATTGCATTCTTCAAAATACAGTATGGCCACAATTAAAGGGAATATTTTTCGTAGTCAATTAAAAAGAACTATCAGGCAGCCTTTAGCAGCTTTTGCTGTGTAGACTTTTAAGACAACACAAACTTTTTCCATAAAAATATTTTTAACCTTTGTCATTAGAATTAAGCTACAGCTCTATGTGGGAGTAAATATACTACATAATAATTATTCGCAATCTAAATTATCTAAGTTTTTGATTTCAATTGTTCATGTATAAACATTCTGATATTTCATTTTATATTCCAGATCTTCAAACTATTTTGAATAATTGAAGTCAACTAAATCTACTTTTTAAATTTATACATCTATCTATTTGAGGATGGTTTAATGAACACAAACTTTTTCCATAAAAATATTTTTAACCTTTGTCATTAGAATTAAGCTACAGCTCTATGTGGGAGAAAATATACTACATAATAATTATTCGCAATCTAAATTATCTAAGTTTTTGATTTCAATTGTTGATGTATAGACATTCTGATATTTCATTTTATATTCCAGATCTTCAAACTATTTTGAATAATTGAAGTCAACTAAATCTACTTTTTAAATTTATATATCTATCTATTTGAGGATGGTTGAATGAACACAAACTTTTTCCATAAAAATATTTTTAACCTTTGTCATTAGAATTAAGCTACAGCTCTATGTGGGAGAAAATATACTACATAATAATTATTCGCAATCTAAATTATCTAAGTTTTTGATTTCAATTGTTGATGTATAGACATTCTGATATTTCATTTTATATTCCAGATCTTCAAACTATTTTGAATAATTGAAGTCAACTAAATCTACTTTTTAAATTTATACATCTATCTATTTGAGGATGGTTTAATGAACACAAACTTTTTCCATAAAAATATTTTTAACCTTTGTCATTAGAATTAAGCTACAGCTCTATGTGGGAGAAAATATACTACATAATAATTATTCGCAATCTAAATTATCTAAGTTTTTGATTTCAATTGTTCATATATAGACATTCTGATATTTCATTTTATATTCCAGATCTTCAAACTATTTTGAATAATTGAAGTCAACTAAATCTACTTTTTAAATTTATATATCTATCTATTTGAGGATGGTTGAATGAACACAAACTTTTTCCATAAAAATATTTTTAACCTTTGTCATTAGAATTAAGCTACAGCTCTATGTGGGAGAAAATATACTACATAATAATTATTCGCAATCTAAATTATCTAAGTTTTTGATTTCAATTGTTCATATATAGACATTCTGATATTTCATTTTATATTCCAGATCTTCAAACTATTTTGAATAATTGAAGTCAACTAAATCTACTTTTTAAATTTATACATCTATCTATTTGAGGATGGTTGAATGAACACAAACTTTTTCCATAAAAATATTTTTAACCTTTGTCATTAGAATTAAGCTACAGCTCTATGTGGGAGAAAATATACTACATAATAATTATTCGCAATCTAAATTATCTAAGTTTTTGATTTCAATTGTTTCATGTATAGACATTCTGATATTTCATTTTATATTCCAGATCTTCAAACTATTTTGAATAATTGAAGTCAACTAAATCTACTTTTTAAATTTTATACATCTATCTATTTGAGGATGGTTGAATGAACTGCTTTTCTTTACTTTTTAAGTTGTTGGCATGGATTGTTTTAGCCGTTGAATCGCTTTAAGCATATATAGACTCATTGAGCAAAACATACAGTAGTGTAAACCAAACGAAAAAAATCTATTGAAATATATCTATGAGCAGACCTAATCACCTGATCTTACTCATCATGACTTCCTTACGTGGAGGTATTACTAGAACTGTAAGCTTTCAGAGCACATTTGTTTAATTTAGATCAAATAAGCTTAGCTAAAGAAAATACGTCTGCAATTATAAAACAAAAAGAATATTGTAATCCGAAAGGCATTTTTGCCGGTTTTAGAAAGATTAAAGGCAGGCAATATTTCGAGTAGTGTACAGATAGTAAGATTTGGTTGTATGGTAGTAATTTGAAAATATGAAATTAAACAGCTGATAAGTAATATGTAAAATTCAGATACATCTATGTAATAAAATCATTTAAATTACATGATCATTAAACTGAAATTTTACGGTTATATGACGTATGATATGTATGCCTTAAGCATTTTCGATGGTAAAATAAAAATCTAATACTTGTTAATACTTCTTGTAACAAATATAAGTAGTAAACAATGATAAGTCGAAAATCTCTGGAATTTAGAGTCAGGTTTCTAAATTATGACACTGTAAGTGGGTAAGACATTACTAGCATAATTTTCAATATTGAAAACTTCAAAACCCTTTAATTACAGGAGATCTAAATGTAAGGTAAAGATTTATAAGAAAAGAGTTCGATTTAATAGCTTACCGTGGAACAATGTTAGTGTTACAGAAATCAGGTTAAATTTGTTAAAAAATACTATAAATTTGATGAAAGTGTGGGGCAATGCTGAAAATATTTATTTACTTGTTGCAACATCCTACCGACACAAAGATGAGTTTCAGTATTAAAAAAAAACATTAAGTAGGGGTTAAAAGTCAATTGTGCGAGAAGCAAATGTTTTCTTGCGGAAAAAATCGTGGAAAAAACTCTCTCTTTCTGCAGAAGAAAAGAAATGAAACAGACTGATAGTCGCCAGTAAAAATACCATGAAATAAAAAACAACCTCTTTTTTTCTGCTACAGTAGTAAGTGATTAAAGCTATATTTCTTCCGCCATCGACCATCATCCAAAATTTGGGCAAGGTGCGTTTTTTGCCAACCCTGCAATTCAAAACACGCAAAAAAGTGTTCTGCGGGTCATTGGACTGTTGCGCTTCTAAGGTTAAGAAATATCTCAGAACACGCTAAAGAGCAACATTCTTGTGTTACACGACGTCGTTTACGTTTCACTAAAACAAAAGCTTTCTTTTCAGCAGCTTGAAGCTCAAATCGGAAAATAATTGGAATTCTTCCGGAAGCTCCGATGAAATCGAAGTTGCTGTAACGGCGTCAGAACTGACAGGCTTCGTCTTCCGAAAGAAACGCTTGCGATCGCAAGGTCAAGGCACGACAAGGCCTTGGCAAGGACTTCTAGGCGCCTATTTAATTGGTGTTCTCACTTGCTCTAGCGGAAAGTATTTGCGCTACTTTGGTGTTGACTGTTTACGACATTTTATACCCCCGAGTAAACGCTCTTTACCTAATCACCTCTCTCACAGATTGACCTCTCGCAGCAACTTGCAATTACTTGACTAATGTTTTTGTTACCTTTTTATTTGCAGCTCAACTTATCATTATTGTAAATATTTATAGTACTCTGTCACTTTTCACCTTTCAGTTCATAAGTTCATGTCCTTATTATGATCGCGACTGCATAAATATGTATGTGCACGTACAAGCGAGAGAGTGAATGTGTGGAGTTTTTACATACTGTAATTTTTAAGCATAAGTGTTAAAAGCAGTACTTTACTACCGAAAAATTATACTAACGATAAAATCACTTAAAATGATTTACGATCATCAAGAGAATTTGGAATATTTGTATTTTAATGCTTATTTTTTTAATAAATACAGTCCCAGTGATTTTTTAAGCCAGTATATATTGTTTTGATATTTACTATTGTATTTAATAGTGATTTACTAAAAAAACCGACTGTCGTATACATGATAAAACAACTAAATATATTTAATTCATGTAATAAAATAATCGTAATCTTCAGAACTGCATCGTGATCCAAATAATTTTGATCATAATACTGTCCGACTGACTAAAGTAAAAAAAAACTTTCTATGTTTAATTCGTTTTTGAATCTCATAAATTAATTCATAATTTGATTATCATCTATATAACACTATAATTACTATAAACATTTATTTGTAGCTCTCCCGAGTAGTAGATCCGCTAAATCACTGAAGGCGACCTTATACAATAAAATATTAAACGCAATCGGCTATAGTGTATTTGAAGCATTTTTAATTAATGTCCATTGACTACTATATTTTTACGGAAAGGTTTTTATTTTATTCAAAAATTGTTTTAGCACTCGTATCGAAAAAAGTAGACCGTAGCACTCCAAACCAAACTAAAGCTCAAAACCAAACATTCTTTTCTTGTGGATTTGAGTATCTTATATATTTTACTAAACACCATTATTTACTTTCCTATACTGCAGGATGGGGCAAAAAGGTGGCCCACAAGTAAACGTTTACAGTCTGTAGACTACTAAGTTTTTACTGGATTATTTTCATTTTATTCAAAAATATTTTTAGCCTTCGTGTCGAAAAAGTAGACCGTAGCACTCCGAACCAAATTGAAGCTCAAAACCTAACTCAATCAACCAAAGCACAAGCAATTATTTTCTTGTGGATTTCGGTATCTTAAATATTTCGTTAAACACCATTATTTACTTTCATATAATGCGGGATGGGGCTAAATGACGGCCAACAAGTAAAAGTTAACAGTCTGCAGACTACTAAGTTTTTACGGAAAGGTTTTTCATTTTATTCAAAAATATTTTTAGCTTTCGTGTAGAAAAAAGTAGACCGTAGCACTCCAAACCAAAATAAAGCTCAAAACCAAACATTCTTTTCTTGTGGATTTGAGTATGTTATATATTTTATTAAACATTATTATTTACTTTCCTATAATGCAGGATGGGGATAAATGGTGACCAATCAGTAAAATTTTGCAGTTTGCAGCAGAATTTAATAAGTATATGAAAAGATAATGGTAAAAATTTCATTACACGATTTCATTATTCGTTTCCGTTATACGTTTTCATTACAGAATTTTTCATCTAGCCCTCTAAGCGATTCCCACGTACAATTCCGCCAAACCGATGATGTCTTCAAATCGGTTGTCATGTACAATTTTTGACCTCCAGAAACGCCCCGAAAATGGATGTAATGTAAATTTCTTCCAGTGCTTTCCCCCATGGAATTTTGCGGTAGGGAGTCAGGTCGATTGTTTAGGAACTGCAACCCTCTTTGACTGACATTTAGCGAGGGATGCACCCCTACCACCTGAAGCAGAAAGACGATGATTGCTTTTCATGGCTTTGTAAATCTCTATTGCGAAGTATTTCGTTTGCGGTAACAGATGTATCTCTCATTGCACCACTTAAATATCTTGGATGAGTTTCGTAAAAAAATATAAACAAGTCTCTCAAAGTATATTTTTATTTGTACTTTTAGAATCCATTATTTCTTATGGGATGATCTTCGAGGGTTGACGAGCTTTATGTGTATTATAAATTAACAATCTATAATATCTATTTATATATCTATTTATAACCGGAAGTAAAGGGACAATAACGAGGGTGGGTTTAACGTATTCCAACGTGAAGCAAAAAATCATAGAACGTTTTGACCATTGACACAGTAAACCTTTAGCGTATTTTTTGGAGACTTTGTTCCACTCGGAGGGCTAGTGTAGAAAATCCTAAAAATGACAGAGTCATGAGCACAATATTCTCCAGTTCTTTTTATCTACTTATTACTACTGTCTACATTAACTAACTACATTACAATACTTTCTTCTATTATCATAATAAATATTTGTACGACGGAAATAAAATAAACTGCATGCCCTAACCAGCAAAAAACGACCCAGATAAAATTTCTAAAACAACCTCAGCATATGTATATTAAAAATACACACACACACATATATATACAAGGCATGTTTTTTTAAGTAAGTACCGTTTTGGAATTAAAAAAAGACGTGCAAAGATATCGCAATAATTTTATTTTTACATGAAAGCCTGTACCTTAATCTACTTTTCTACATAATTTCCGTGAATATTGAGGCACTTGTCATAACGTGGCACCAGTTTTTGAATACCCTCCTCATAAAATTCTGCCGCCTGACTTGTTAACCACTGTATCACAAATGTTTTGACTTCGTTATCGTCTTGAAGACGCTGACCACCCAGGTGTTTCTTCAAGTGCAGGAACAAATGGTAGTCGATGGGTGCCAGATCAGGGCTGTATGAAGGATGATCTAGAGTTTCCCATTTAAAAGATTTGAGGAGATCTTTGGTTCGATTAGCCACATGAACCACATGATACCCACTCCGTTCTTCATCATGCACATTTGTGCTGCCATCTTTAAATGCTCTCGCCCATTTCCTTACCATTCCATCACTCATAATGTTTTGTCCTTAAACTTCACAGATCTCACGATGAATATCGATCGGTTTTACGCCTTTAGCACTAAGAAATCGTATAACAGCCCGTACTTCACAATCGGCGGGACTCATGATTGTCGGAGGCATCTTAAACACTCAGTAAACAACGTATACAATGAAGAATCAGACTGTAATGGCGTCAGTGCGTAAACAAGAGATGTAGGTAACCAGCCGCATGCGCGGAACGCCGACCGTAGCGCTGCAACGGCGGAATCGCAAAACGGTACTTACTTAAAAAACATGTCTCGTATATATATATATATATATATATATATATATATATATATATATATATATATATATATATATATATATATATATATATATATATATATATCTGGTAAAAATAAACTTCACCGATCACACTGGAGAAATAGCTCATATTTGTAAAATGCAGGGCTTGCTTGGAGATGTAACTCAGATAAAGTCGTCGTGACGAGAAAGGTTTTCACTCAGATCTCAAGACCAGACAAAATACTTAGTGAAAAAACTTTATTTTTTTTATTTTTATCATAATGGAGAAAAATGGAAGGATGCGAATTGCACAGACAATATTCAAACATGCATTTGTAAAAATGCCGTCTTTGTGTGGGGAAATCACATGGATGACTACTTATGAGAAAATGCTTTAAAATAAGAGTCTTTTTGGGGGGAGGCTTATTAGAACATTAGGGGAGAAAATGCAAACAACGGGATTAAAATTGGAAATATCTTCAGTTTTATCTAGGAAAATGACAACTGAGTAAGAGAAGGAAAAGAAAGGGCCCACATGTAGCAAACATTAATTTAAACTTTAGTGCTTATATATGTGAAATGACTGTCAATATCAATTATTCATATCCTTGACTTATTTCGGGTGACTGGGAAAACTAAGATTAAGAAAAGTAGAACGGGAATTGGAAGAATTTTGAAGAACTTTAGGGTCAATAATTTGGGATATACTACCTATCTTTCAATCTATGTATATATATATATATATATATATATATATATATATATTATATATATATGTGTGTGTGTGTGTGTGTGTGTGTGTGAGAGAGTGTGTATGTGTGTGTCTGGTATATATATATATATATATATATATATATATATATATATATATATATATATGAGAAGTTCCACTAAATGACACTAGAGTCCTGAGTACATTTTCATAGCTTTATTCAAATGTCAGAGCACACTACTCATCAATCATCTTCAATGGCGTCGCACATTGGCGCCTAACTTTTAACAAAGGCAGGCTTAGCTCCCTCGGGTAGCCACAGCTCTGTCTGCGGAATGTGCACACTGCTCTCTGCTCAGATCACTGCGCGTGAGCAGTATTTATGTGGCTAACTAATCACGCCGTCTCACTCTCAGTAAAGAATCCTTAATGAAAATCTTTTAAAATTAATCTACAATTTAAATCCTGACATATATATATATATATATATATATATATATATATATATATATATATATATATATATATATATATATATAAAGAGAGAGAGGGAGAGAGAGACGTATCTGTTCATGTGTATGGATACTTATTTAATAATATTTCAATAAATAAATTAGTTTTAATTACTAACAAAAGCTGATTCCAAACATCCATATCTGCTGTGGGATTTTAATCCATGACCTCCGGTACTGAAGAACAGCGCTATACCCATTCGGTCATCCTTTAGCCTAGTTACATTGAACTAGTCCGTTTATATTTGAAGAAATTCCTCGAAAATGTTTTAAAAATATTTCTTGGCCTGGTACGTGAACTACAATCTACGATTTTGCTGTACGAAGACTAATGAGACCATAATACTTACAGTCGATTCCGAAGAGCTACTAAGAATTATGCCGGCAGCGGAATTTGAACCCACGGACTCCGGTACCAAAAGACAATAATTTACCAAATTAGCTGTAGTGCAGCAAATATTTTCTTCAGTTTTTTTTTTTTTTTTTTTACCATATTTTGACGTCACGATAACTTTCCTTAATGATAAGTGCCGTAACAGCTATATTTTAAAAGATCAGCTAATTCGTATGTCTTTGACTAACTGATGATCACTCTAAAGCAATAATCTACATATAAAAAAGTTTATATATATATATATATATATATATATATATATATATATATATATATATATATATATATATATATATGACTTTAATTTCTACTTTCTTTAGTCTGATAATTTAGTAGTTTTTCTTAGAAACCAATTCCCCTGATGAAACGTCAGTTTAAGTCTCCCTTCCGAAACATATGATTATATTTTATTTTTTTATTATTATTTTATAATGCTACCTATTACACTATTCCCTCGTGGATTATTAACACTAACCACATATTGAAAGCCACTTTATTAAAGACTTCTTAGTCATGGATTAAAACTAATCAGCTAGAGCAGGGGTTCTTAACCCCGTGCCCGCGGGCGCCCATGTGCCTGCGAAGTTTTTTTTATGCTCCCGCGACTGTCGGCTATATATTTTATCAATATTAACCGCGGCCTTATATATTATTAATTTTATAGTGTATATTTTAAGTGATATTTACAAAAATTTGAATATTTTAAGCCTTTAGGGGGAAAATAAAAATATAGTGAAAAGGGTTTCTGCAATTAATAGTTTTAAGGAGTCGAGGTAGCTCAGTCGGCAAAGGTAGCGATCTCGTAACTGAAAGGTTAGCGGTTGGCGGCTGAAGCCGGCCGAAGATCAGCTGTGATCGTTAAAGGTGACTGGGGCACGTAAAATATATTCGTGGTTACAAAGTCCTTTAAGTTCTGAAACGATACCTCTGGAGTGGCAAGCCAAGCCGGGGGGGGGGTCTTCTGCTTTGTCCCTGCTTACAAATTACAAGGACCTAACGGGTGTAATGTTACTTGTGTCCGTAGCATACCTTAAGTTGCACGTGCACCCCAGGTGTTGCTACATGAGTAATAGGTTTGCAGCCTTGTTAAGGCGTTAGGATAATGCCTGTATCGCCTGCTGCATTGAAAAAATAATAAATAGTTTTAATTAAAATTTAAAATTCTGGAAAAAAACTATCTCTTGATTATTTTCCATGAATAAAAAAAATGGTCTTTGGTGAAAATTCGTTTGACCTAAATTTATTTATTGGTCACCTTCAGAAGTTTTTGAAACTATTCGTAAATAGATTCCAGTAATTTTCGTTTATTGAGCCATTGGCTTCATTTTTTTAAACCCATTCCATCCTGAAATTAATATTTATGAATTTGCAAACTCCATGGGGAAAATTATTCAAGATGAAGCATCTTCAATTGAAGAAGAGATTTTAAATATTCAGTATGATAGTGTATTAAAATCGTGAGGATTTAATGAAAATATTTGAAATGTAGCCGAATATTAAAAAATATCCCCTTTTAAATAAAAGGATCTTTCAAGTTAAAATCTTGTTATGGATCTACATATATATTTATGCGAATCATTGTTTTCAGCAATGAACACAATTAAATTAATAATCATATTTCAACTTAACGATAGCAATCTCGAAGATGATATAAGATTGGAAATATCAACTTATACGCCTGACTTTGAAAAATTAGAGGATAATAAACCAAAAGTCTGAAACTGTAACTATTTTAAATTTGTGCTACCTTTTGAGCGTAGGATATTGTTTATGATGCTTATGGTTGCAACAAAATAAAGAAATATTAAGAATCACTATACTTTTCTTTTTCTTTAACTGCTCCCGCCAGCAATTTTCTGTTTGTCTGGTGTGCCTAGATGGGGAATAAGGTTAAGAACCCCTAGGCTAGGTGATATAGATATTAAAATTTTTTATGTAAAATTGTGTAAAATTATACAGAATTTTTCACTAAAGTTTTATTATTTTTTTAATAATCTGACTGCATAAGCTTAACCGTCTTTTATTATCTAGATCATTTATGGATAACGATTCCTAATTAATTTCTAAATTAAAATATCACAAACACATTAAAAAATTATAGCAACAATGAATGTTATGAACTACATAAATAAGAAGGTTACATAATTAAGAAGATTATTTTGAAACAATTTTAATGGCACGTATTACATTACTCCTCCCCCCCCCTTTAGTAGATGATTAACACTATCCGCAGATTAAATTCACATTATTAAAGGCTAATTCATCACAGGTTAAAACTAATCAGCAGGAATAATATTGGCATTGAAGCTTTCTATTTAAAATTGTGCTATATAATATATAATTTTCCCACATTCTAAAAAAACTACGAATTAAGCTTTAATTGAATTATTTGTGTACAAATATCGTCGAAACTCTCTTGCATTAATTTATTCTTCATTTGTTTCGAGTTTAATGAACTGTAGAGTAATTAAATAATAATTTTTTATGTTATGGAAACTTTTATATTATTATGCAGTATGTAACTGAAATATTAAATATGCAATATTATGAAATATTTATAATATATTATACTTATGAACTGTAGTTTCCCTAAACACATCAATATCATCAATAAACTTATTTAATAGTTAATAAGGTATTTTCTCTAAAAAATTCCGGGATAAGTTTATAAAAAATTTTATCCTTTATCAACCCGGAATTCAAAGCCATATATTAGCAATTAATTTAATAGTATGTAAACTTTCTTCTGTAAAACAAAAACTGGAAGGTTTACCTAAGATAATACTTTCGGTATCAATTAAAATATTTATTGATATCTGTTTAACTTATGATGATAATAATAGGTGTTATGAATTACATAGCTAAAAATTTTTAAACTTATTTTTAAACTATTGTAATGGTACTTATTACAAAAATTCCCTCTCAGCAGATGACTCACTCTCTTGAATCGCAGATGAAAATCACATTATGAATGGTTTAAAACTCGCAGAATAGATTAAATATAATCTCAGAGAGTGATATTAGAGAGTAATATACTTAAGTTTTCTATTTAAAACTGAGCAATATCTAGAAGTATTTTTTACTAAAATCTCAAAAATAAACTAAAAGTGAAGCAGCAATGGAATTATGTATATATAAATGTCATCGGCATTCCCGCGAATTATTTTATTCTTTATTACTTCCGAGTTTGATGACCTTCAGAGGAATAAAATCATAATTTTTCCAATATATTATTGAAATATTCAATACGCAATACGATAAAACATATTATACTGATGAATTTTATCTCACTATAGCATCACCAAACACTTCCATATAATTAATCAACTAATATAATAGTAAAAAAGGCATTTCCTCTGAAAAAATCTGGGATAACGTTATAAATAATTTTACCCTTTATCACCCCAACATTCAAAGCCATATATCAGCAATTAATTTAATAGTATGTAAACTTTCTATTGTAAAACAAAAACTGGAAGGCTTGCTTAAAATAATACTTTCGGTATCAGTTAAGATATTTATTGATATCTGTTTAAACTTATGGTAAGAATAGGTGTTATGAATTACATAACTAGAAAATTTTTAAACTTATTTTTAAACTGTTGTAATGTTACTTACTACACAATTCCCTCAGTAGATGGCTAACTCTGACCGCAGATGAAAATCACATTATTAAAGAGTTAAATCTAACAATGTTTAAAGCAGAATAGATTAAATCTAATCTCTGAGAGTGATATTAGTACTTAAGTTTTCTATTTAAAATTGTGCAATATCAAGAAGTATTTTTTACCAAAATCTCAAAAATAAGCTAAAAATGAAGCAGCAATGGAATAATTTACGTATAAATGTCATCGGCACTCCTGTGAATTATTTTATTCTTTATTACTTCCGAGTTTGATGACCTGCAGAGTAATAAAATCATAATTTTTCCAATATATTATTGAAATATTCAATACGCAGTACGATGAAACATATTATACTGATGAATTTTATCTCACTGTAGCATCACCAAACACTTCCATATAATTAATCAGCTAATATAATAGTAAAAAAGGCATTTCCTCTGAAAAGTTCCGGGATAAGGTTATGCATAATTTTATTCCTTTTCACCTTGACAATCAAAGCCGTAAATCAGCAATTTATTTATTAGCATGCGATCTTGTTATTGTAAAACAAAACCTGGAAGAATCCCCTAAAATAATACCGCCAATAGCAATCAGCGTATTTATTGATCTCTGATTATTATGTTGTTCATTCTTTCGACAGGTAATACCTCTAAGGAAATGAAGTCTTACCGGGTACATCATTATGACATGATTCCGAAATGAAAATGATATGGTGGATCCGAAAATGAATATGCAGATAGCTACTAATGTGGAGATCTATCAATCACGCAGCCGTGGTTTTCAATCCTTCATTTCTTTTTAAATAACACTCTTGACATAAATCAAAAACAATATTTCATCACGGCATCCGAGAATATACGGAACAACAAAGGAATTGTAGGGTTTAGTGACCATTAAGTGACCTCTAACATGTATGATTAACAATTAGAGTTTAGAGTTGGCAGATGATACTGATTTGGGCCACTAGGAATCAGTAACATAGTTTAGTATTTTACTATTGTAAAACAAATATATTGTAATGCTCACTAACACACTGACCTTTTATACTGTTCTGCCCATTATTTAAAGATTTCCCTTTCTAAACACTAACGTTCCGAGTTTAGTAAGTACTGTTGTCGTTTAAAGGTTTTAATGAGTATAAGTATTGATCTCTCTACTTCCTATACTAAAATTTATTGAATGAATATAATGTTTTATTGATTTTAAATAGTTTAATGTAATTCGTGGATTTATCAGTATTATGACTGAAGAAAAAATTAAACATTATTATTACAAGTAATTTTTCAATGTTAAAATAAATATTCATAATTACTGGTACATCAAAAATTTCTACAAAATATAGAAACATGTTACAAATTAAGGACTAGTGTTTCAACGATAATAAATTACTTTTTATTTTCTAGATACACTGCTTGAAATGAACTATTAAAATACGAGAAACACGTAACTTAATGCAAGTGATTACTTTTTATGTAGTTCAACGACTTATTATTACTGCACATTTGAAAAATAACAAAACTAAAATCTGTGATGAGAGTATAAGCTGTGGCATAATTTTTATTGCTGGTCTCTTTAAATAAGGTCTCTTCCATTTTTAAACACTAAAATCATCTGCATTGATAGATATTCTAATTTTATTAATATAAAAAGGGCATATAATATGTTGTATATAGTTTTATACAGCAGTTTAGAATATAAAGTTCTTTTCATGCAGCTTTTTTTTGTAATGTAAGATACCTTAAAGAATCATTATTTTAAGCATCCCCTAAAATACTAAAATTTATTGAATGAATATAATGTTTTATTGATTTTAAATAGTTTAATGTAATTCATGGATTTATCAGTATTATGACTGAAGAAAAAATTAAACATTATTATTACAAGTAATTTTTCAATGTTAAAATAAATATTCATAATTACTGCTACATCAAAAATTTCTACAAAATATAAAAACATGTTACAAATTAAAGACTAATGTTTCAATGATAATGAATTACTTTTTATTTTCTAGATACACTGCTTGAAATGAACTATTAAAATACGAGAAACACGTAACTTAATGCAAGTGATTAGATTTTATGTAGTTCAACGATTTATTATTACTGCACATTTGAAAAAACAATATTGAAAATTATTGAAAAATAACAAAACTAAAATCTGTGATGAGAGTATAAGCTGTGGCATAATTTTTATTGCTGGTCTCTTTAAATAAGGTCTCTTCCATTTTTAAACACTAAAATCATCTGCATTGATAGATATTCTAATTTTATTAATATAAAAAGGGCATATAATATGTTGTATATAGTTTTATACAGCAGTTTAGAATATAAAGTTCTTTTCATGCAGCTTTTTTTTTTGTAATGTAAGATACCTTAAAGAATCATTATTTTAAGCATCCCCTAAAATACTAAAATTTATTGAATGAATATAATGTTTTATTGATTTTAAATAGTTTAATGTAATTCATGGATTTATCAGTATTATGACTGAAGAAAAAATTAAACATTATTATTACAAGTAATTTTTCAATGTTAAAATAAATATTCATAATTACTGGTACATCAAAAATTTCTACAAAATATAGAAACATGTTACAAGTTAAGGACTAGTGTTTCAACGATAATGAATTACTTTTTATTTTCTAGATACACTGCTTGAAATGAACTATTAAAATACGAGAAACAAGTAACTTAATGCAAGTGATTACTTTTTATGTAGTTCAACGACTTATTATTACTGCACATTTGAAAAATAACAAAACTAAAATCTGTGATGAGAGTATAAGCTGTGGCATAATTTTTATTGCTGGTCTCTTTAAATAAGGTCTCTTCCATTTTTAAACACTAAAATCATCTGCATTGATAGATATTCTAATTTTATTAATATAAAAAGGGCATATAATATGTTGTATATAATTTTATACAGCAGTTTAGAATATAAATTTCTTTTCATGCAGCTTTTTTTTGTAATGTAAGATATCTTAAAGAATCATTATTTTAAGCATCCCCTAAAATACTAAAATTTATTGAATGAATATAATGTTTTATTGATTTTAAATAGTTTAATGTAATTCATGGATTTATCAGTATTATGACTGACGAAAACATTAAACATTATTATTACAAGTAATTTTTCAATGTTAAAATAAATATTCATAATTACTGCTACATCAAAAATTTCTACAAAATATAAAAACATGTTACAAATTAAAGACTAATGTTTCAATGATAATGAATTACTTTTTATTTTCTAGATACACTGCTTGAAATGAATTATTAAAATACGAGAAAGAAGTAACTTAGTGCAAGTGATTACTTTTTATGTAGTTCAACGACTTATTATTACTGCACATTTGAAAAATAACAAAACTAAAATCTGTGATGAGAGTATAAGCTTTGGCATAATTTTTATTGCTGGTTTCTTTAAATGAGGTCTCTTCCATTTTTAAACACTAAAATCATCTGCATTGATAGATATTCTAATTTTATTAACATAAAAAGGGCATATAATATGTTGTATATAATTTTATACAGCAGTTTAGAATATAAATTTCTTTTCATGCAGCTTTTTTTTTGTAATGTAAGATACCTTAAAGAATCATTATTTTAACCCATATTGTACCACACCATTTAAATATTTCTCTAAGTTATTAAAACTTCATCTATATCATTAATATGGTGTAACTGATCATATAAAACCAAAATTTTGAAAAAAAATATTTTTAATTTTTTAAGTAATTAACTGTCCTATAAATAGGACAACAGTCCAATACACTACTAAAATTTAACAAATATCACATTACATTAGGCTGATTCATAGATGAAATTTGGAGAAACAGTGAAAAAAAAGTTCAAAATTACATTTTAAGCACACTGTTGTTGGTTTTCTCTTGCAGTTATTGAACTGTCATCTTTGGTAAAGGACAATAGAAAATTTTGCAATCTCCAGTTTTCTTGAATAGAATAGACATATATTTACCCCTTGTTGTCCAGGTGTAGGAACAGGTCTTTGAACTGGTTTTCATTAAAAGATAAGAAAAGAGTGTGTGCTATGAATGCAACATTGAATTCGTTGAAAAATAGTCGGGAGTGGACCGTCGTCCTTATTTTAGAACACCTTATATTTACAAAGTACACGTGTAAACTATATTTTTGAACAAAAATTCTCAGCTACATTGTTAGCTCTGTTTTAAACTAAGGTAACCTCCACAATGTTTGAAAAGAATAATAAAAAATATAAAATTAAAGATTAAAAATTGACAAATATTAAGGGTTTGCTGAAAACAAATCTTACATTACAGTATAATTTGATTTCTCAGGTTTTTTTTTTTTTTTTTTTTTTTGTTACTATGCTAAAGTGTGTCTATTTTAAAGGTGTTAAAATAAAATCCACTCAGAAAATATTTATAATTTTATTATTAAATGGAATTTTATTTGCTGTCCTATTTATAGGACAGCGGTCCAATATGGGTTAAACATCCCCTATATAATAATAGCTTAAGTTATCTGTTCGTCTATCCGCGAATTTATGAAGCAGTTAGACCTGGAATGGATAGAGGCATCCATATTGGATTCCTGATGAGTAAGGTTTAGCAAAATTCAAAGCTAGACTTTAAAACGTTCGAACTACACCCTTTTTAAGCGTTTAATGTCATTATAACTAGCCCGATTTTCCCGGTTAAAAGCTGGCGATTAAATTTCTCAATTTGTCACATAATAAATAGATAAAAATAACATTTTTAACATTATGGCGCCATTCCTTTAACCATCTCATTTAATCATTTCTTATATTAAATATTTAAATATCGTCTGTATTATTTTCATACGTTTTATCACTGAACTTAGATATCACGTCAATAATTTTCTTTGATATTTGGCTTAAATAATAGATTAGGGACATATGTGACAATTTTAAGTTTAATCATCCATTATTTTTTGTCGCAATGAAAATTTTATCACCGGTATTAACAACAAATACTTTTTTATAAAAGTCTAAGAGTCTATTTCACGAACTAATAAATATCTTGAATTTAAGTTATATATCTTTGAAAATTAAGAAATTTGTTTGTTTGTGTGTTTGTTTTTTTTATACATAACAACACGGTTTGACTAAATGAATTCAACGGGATTCTAAACAGCATTCAGAGTATCGGGAGACTTTAGAGGTGTATGAAGATAAACAAATTATTGAGCGTGTACCAGATAATTCTCAGCCAAAACACAAACCATTTTTTTGCATGTCTCATAGGGTACTTTACAATTCCTTTACAATTAGTATTCCCGTCATAGCTATATGCTAGTATTAAAATAGTTAGACAAAATCATAATATGGGGTAGGCTATGAAAATGAATGAAGATTAGTAAAAGTTAAGTAAAAAGAAAGCTTTACAAGTATACATCAGTTCTTCCTTATATCAATAAACAGAAAAAAAGGGAAAATTTAAATTATCTATTAAAAATAATAGCCTCTTCAGAAATTCCACCTTGCTTTTGCTTCAAGAAAAATATTTAGGGGGGATTTGGTTTGGAAATCTATGGTTTACTGCTTTGCTACACAAGGGCTAGTGAAAAGTATTACTTTAGAAATTACAAATCTAGTTACATTAAAAATCTAATGCAATTAGTCTCATCTAATGCAATTTTTTATAATAACATAACTTATCTTAAGAACTAAAATTCATACCTTATTTTCAGATAAATTATGACATCACTGAAAATGAAGAGCATACTGTAGATTACCTAACAATGACGTCACAGGATGTTTTGGAAATACTTTTGCCAGATATTTTAATTTCAGATTATTTAAGATGTATTATACAATATTGATGTAATAATCACTTGCAATAGAATTTGGAGGTTAATTTTCGTTTCCTGGACACAAAAGGTATTACATTTTAAACTGAAGATAAATGAGTGATATGTTTTACTCATTTTCCAAAAAGTTTAACTGAAAGGAAAATTTATGAGCTTCAAGATATACTAACTTCAAGATATCAAGATACTTCAAGATATTCATTATACTGTGGTCAATCACTCGATAAATTTGTAAAAAAATAATTTAAAATCTCCAGAAATAAAGGCTAAAATACTCATTATGAATATTTTTTCAAATTTCGGAACAAGAATGGCCTAGAGTGATCACAAATCTATAACAAAATTTTTTTAACAATTTCAGTACTGTATGTGAGATTTGTTACACAGACATCGAGCTATCATTTATTTATATAGATAAATATTAAACAGTTCTATTTTAAATTTTTTTATTTTAATGTAGAATCTCTTTTTAAATTCTAGATATTTCACAGTTACTCTTCAAAAATGAAGAAATTGAATTTCCAAAAATATTTTATATCAAAAGAAATTATCACGTCTACATATAGAGATACATATTGATATACGTAAAGTGTGATAAATACATTTTAGTTCTATTTTTAAATTATATTAACAAGGTACATATTTTCGTAAATTCTTCACATCAAAATATCAAGAAATAGAAGTTTAATAACCATTTATTTTCATCTAGCTATTTTACTATATAAAATTTCTTTTGTTGATAATAGACATTAACTAGTTGACAAGAAGACAGGCTTTTTTTCTGTTTTTAAATAATAACAGTATTACAGATAGTTTCAATACTGACGAAATTTAAGGACGATAGGTACAGTACCGCCGTACTCATTCGCCAGTCGTTCTAATCGGTATAACTAATATGGAATAACAAAGAAATTGAATTTCCAAAAATATTTTTTATCAAAAGAAATTATCACGTTTACATATAGAGATATATATTGTTATAATTAAAATATGATAAATACATTTTAATTCTATTTTTAAATTATATTAACAAGGTACATATTTTAGTAATTTCTTCACATCAATATATCAAGAAATAGAAGGTTAATAACCATTTATTTTCATCTAGAAACTTTACTATATAAAATTTCTTTTGTTGATAATAGACATTAACTAGTTGACAAGAAGATAGGTTTTTTTCTGTTTTTAACTAATAGCAGTGTTAAGGCCTTATCACACGAATCAAAGATACGTACTGACAACTGTTTCATGTGACTGTTTCATACTGCAGTCGACTGAAAATACTCTATTACGCGTTGATTTTTACCCGACTGCAGCACAAAATAGTCGCGCGAAACAGTTGTCAGCGCGTATTTTCAGCTCGTGTGATAAAGCTTTTACAGACAGTTTCAATTCTGACGAAACTTAAGGACGATAGGTACAGTACCACTGAACAGTACCGCCCTATTCATTCGGCAATCGTTCGGCAAAAATATAGTGTAACTAATATAGAATAACAAAGAAACTGAATTTCCAAAAATATTTATTACCAAAAGAAATTATCACGTTTACATATAGAGATACATATTGATATAATTAAAGTATGATAATTACATTTTAGTTCTGTTTATAAATTATATTAACAAGGTACATATTTCAATAAATTCTTCACATAAAAATATCAAGAAATAGAAGGTTAATAACCATTTGTTTTCATCTAGCTATTTTACTATATGAAATTTCTTTTGTTGATAATAGACATTAACTAGTTGACAAGAAGGCAGGTTTTTTTTCTGTTTCTAACTAATAGCAGTATTACAGACAGTTTCAATACTGACGAAACTTAAGGATGATAGGCGTTATGAAAGATGTTTTTATATGATCACTATCTAACACCAAGATGCATTAATCATCTAGAAGTGTTCTTTTAATCCATAATTCGAAGCAGTGCTCCTAATCGGTTCAACGAGACTTCATACTTCAGATGTCTCTTGATGAACTCGATAAAAGCCAGAAGTGTCACAGCTTTAGATATTATCTTAAATAACTTTAAAAATATAAAAGCGTGCAAGCACAGGCATTTAAAGTTTGGAAGTCAATTTACTTAAGCAATCAAGATATGACTAACTTTAATTAACATATTTCATACTAATAAACCGGATTACGGCTCAGAATGGTATTACGGTGTTTAAAATAACTTTTGAATTTACGCATTATAGATGTTGTATAGAAAAGTAACAATGTGGCATAGAATAGAGTTTATTTTATATTTGATACTGAATTAATTACATTTACTTCTGACATAGATGAAAGTGTTCGATACAAGGGACAAAATAATTAATTATCTTTATTTATGGGTGTGATAAATTAACATTTCTTTTTAATTACGAAATGCCATTATGTATCTTGTTTTAATTATCTACCATTAAAAATTAATATGTGGATTCATAGTTTCTTAACGTGTTAGTTCTCGTTTAAATGGCCATTTATCTATCTCGACGCTATAAATTTGTCTCTAAAACTTTAAGTACATTAATTCTGCTTCTGAACACAAATTAATTAAAAAAACATTTATTTACATTGTGGCTAAGTAAATTGCTTCCTTGAAATATCAGCATCGATCTCAAGACAAAGTATGCACGTTGTAACAATACTTTAAAGTTAGAAGGGGAATTACGTTGATTTTTTATTTATTATTTTGTTCTAGTTCTGTAAAACATGAGCTACTAAATGTTCTAGAACGTAATGTTTTTACTATTAGGGGTACTGAAAACCTTAGGAGCTGATTTTAAATTTATAGATTTTAATAGTAGCAATTGTTTTAACATTTAATCTTATGAGAAACAAGAAAACAAAAAATAAACGTGTATTATTCACTTGTTTAAAACATATAAGTCTAAAAATATATATGACAACAATACAATATTTTGAACTTGTGAAAAACATCATAATTACAATTACATTCATTTATTGAATTTATTGATTTTTTTCATTTACTTTCATTTATTGAATCTGAATTTAAAATTGTATTTTACATAAATAGACAATTAAGATAATTTTAATAATTTAAAACACAATTTTAAGTTTAGTACTACTGAAAATTTTAACCACGAGAAATTGCAGCTCCATTTTTTTACTTTGTTAATGTCTGTAAGTAACTCAGCAATCTTTTAATTTGTAGTATATCATAGCATTATATTATTGCAAATCTGTGATACAAACTTCATTGAAATTTTTTCGTTTGAAATATATGTTTTTTCAGATGCATAGTTTCTCATAAGAATCACAGAGAGAAAAATCACAAATGAGAAAAATGCATTTAAATACATTTAGAAATATTGATAAAAAAACTGTAAATGGGTGTAGTAAAATACAGAATTTGCGTTAAAAAGTGGTTTATACTGGATAAAATTATTTTACTAAAATTTTAAGATTAAAAAAAATAAAAATAACAACGAAAGTCTTAACTAAAATTAGTTTTAATAAAGTTATAATTAAAATTTAATACTTTATTAAATTTTAATAAAGTAACTTAAAATTAGTGTCCAAAATTTTAATATAAAAAGAAATAAAAATAATAACAGAAGTCAGCGGTATTTAGTCAGAGGTATAATTCAAATACATATGAAATCAGAAAAATTCTAATTTAAAAAGTGTTAAAGGTAACTGTTAGTAATAAATAAATTTTCTGTTATGTTAACAATTTTATTAATTAACTTTAAGATTATGGACATTAAAACAGTTCTTTGATTCATATTCTTAGTTGTAGTTCACAGAGCTCAGTTGGTAAAGGCAACGCTTTCCTAACTTTAGGGTTGCGGGTTTGGAACTCGAGCCGGTCTAAGATCTGCCGTGTTCGTTAAAGATGACTGGGGTACGTAAAATATGTTTATGGTCATAATGTCCTCCAAGTTTTCAATCAATAACTCTGGGGGTTACAGGCCAAATCTATGGGTTTTCTGCTTGGTCCCTGCTTCAAAATTACGAGGACCTACTTGAGCATAAGTCGAACTTGTAGTGCTCGTTATAAATGAAAGGCCCATGCCTTTGCCTTAAATCGAGTAGCCTCCGATTCAATCGTGCTTGGTTTGACCAAGTGGCTTAAGACAACAATAACAACAAGATATATTTCACAAATCAATGCTTTAGATATATCGGTTTCTCACTCACATTTTTTTCCAGTTGAATGTCCAGTCTCCCTGTAAAGAAATCTAGGCCAACTGTACTCCTTAAAAGGCAAACGGGCTTCGAGATCTTATATCTGGAAATTACTCCAGTTACACTATTGCTATGAAAAACATGGAGGAATTTGCTCCTCCTATCAATATGCCCATTCGGGCCCTTAAACCTCTGCTTTCATAATGGTCAGTTTATTGGATTTTAGAAGGCAGATAAGCATACCCGATTATCTCTATTGGAATGTACAAGGATAATCACTAGTTAATCAGGACCGAGACTCATCAATGAAAGGAAATCGAATAGAACAAATTGCCACAGAAACTCCTAAACTACCTTTTTTCTATTCTGAAACTGTGTGGTCCCAAATATATCTGTAAGTAGGATTCATGCTCAATATTTACCCCTTTTGTTTTTCGATTTATTAATCGCTTTTTCTAGTTTCCGTTTAATCCCACTGGGGCATGGATGTTCGTAGACGTTCGGGATCGGTTTTAAGCAGTAGGTACCAGTGTCAGTAGCCCTCGTGTTGCAAAAAAATTAGACAGTAGCGCTCCAAATCAAACCAAACCTATCTTTCGTTTAGAATCAATGTTTTGCATAATCATGATTGGGTATTTTAATTGTTGATGTTTTTTGTGTGTGTTGCATCAATCTATGTTTTATACACTTTTTATTAAGATTTCTACAGTAGTTCTAGAGACAAATGAGAAAATTTTAAGATTCTTTTAATTTTAAATACCAGTCTAATATATATATATATATATATATATATATATATATATATATATGTGTGTGTGTGTGTGTGTGTGTGTGTGTGTGTGTGTGTGTGTGTGTGTGTGTGTTACACTGGTATAATATATGTGTTCTGTTTTCTACACACCATTTGCGTGCCTTTGTGATTCCAAAAATTAAAATTTACCTTCGTCTGTAAAAAGAGTTGTTTTTATCTGTTTATACTCAATACATCAAAAAAGATTGCTAAAATAAATTGCTAAATAAAATAAATTCTAATAAATCTTAAATAAATTCTATTGATTGCTAAATAAAAGAAATTCTAGGACCTTCACAAAAATATGGCGTGACCGTGTATCAAATTTGATGCCGATTGATGATTGTATGGGATTGCTTAGCTATAATATGGGGAAAATACAGTTAAATTAAAACTTCGAGAGAAAGACTTTGATAATATTCACAGTGTTATGAAGGATCGCTGTGTTAAATGTCATGCATATAGATATGACTATTTTCACGTAATCAGGTTTCCAGACACCCACTCAAAGACACAAAAACACTCCTTTTTATTTATGTAGATAAATCCCAAAATCAGTAACATGAGTAATCTTAGTAAACCTGAGCATACAACTCAGAGAACAGATAATAGGTTATATATTCTGACTCATTGACCTGACTAATATCATTCAATGATTCTACATTTCCTGTACAGTTCATGTGTTTTCACTTTCAGTTGTAAGAATAAGCTAAATACTTGATTTAAACAGTGTAAGTGGAAAAGACAAAGTGGCTTAAAAGTCTTTATTGAAGCAAAAAGCGAAACACAATTAGATTGATTTCTGTGAAGTCAATGATCAACATAAAACTATGAAAAGTCTTTTCTGCAAATAGACGAATTCCATCAATCACAGTCAACCTAAAGTCACACAAAGGTTACTGTAATAAGCTCCTGTTCTTAAGTTGTGGAAATTTAGGTGTGGCGGCAGGGTGTGCCAGATATGCTTGTGAATCAGTAGCTCCAATTTAGAAAATAAGAAATAAACACTGTGATAGATTTTTGGTTGTGTTTCATTTTAATGCAGCCGACAGTTAAAGGTCAATGAAGATTCTCTCCAAAAGAGGAGACGTCTCATCTTATAAGGGTCAAGAGACTTTATTACTTGTAATCAAGTTAGCTGTAAATTATAAAAGGTGTCAGATTTTTATTCAAAATATAACTATTGCAATTGGAGTATTTTTGAGCTTTTAAAACCTTTAAAAAATACACCACAGAACATTATACCAATTTTTTTGTTTCTTTTCATTTTGTATTGTTATTAGACTTTCAGAAGATAAGCAGAATATAAGCAGATCAGAAAGAGCAGACAGATAATTTTCTAACTGTCTGCTCAAAAATTTAATATGTCATTATCAGCATATTTTTTCAAAAGTGGTTAAAATATAAAAAATGAAATATTAATTATTTTATCACCTTTTTCAGTTTTATTAGTAGTTGTGTCAAAAGTGTCTTCATTAAAAATACTCCATGCTTATGTTTATGGTTAATTTTTTATACGATACTCCTTAGATTTTCGAAGAAAATTTAACTGCTATTCAAAGCATTGGCTGAAAATATTAGAAAAAGTAGTAATAATCAAAGTAATCTTTTCAAATTTTCTGGTACAAAATGTCTAGATTAGTTCTTTTAACCTTTTCGTGGGCCGTGGGAAGATTACTTCTCACCATCTTACAAAATACACCTGTGGGAAGGGCAAAACCTATTATAATATATTGGTCTTGTTATTTAAACTACGAGAAGACTGATTTCTGCTTCGGTTTTGAGCTGTCATCAATTGTTCTATCGATTGAATAAAATTAGCAGCTCTGTTTTGAAAGTTTGGAAACGTCGAGTGAGAAATAAATGGCCCAAGAAAGGGTTAAGTACAGAACTCTACGAACTGCCAATAGTTTAGTTTTTAATAACTTTTATACCACATCCTATAAGACTAATAGATGATATCCAAGAAATATGACTATTACAAGTGCACTTGGGGTGCTTTGAATATTTATGATATAAAATAATTTGTAATGTTAAATAATAATTTTATTATAATGCAGTGGTAATAAATTTACCAATCGTAGGAGGATAGGTACTACAAACATCCTTCTTTATTCTCATTCTATGCTATATTTTACATTTGAATGTAATAGACTGATGTCTATAACTGACGAATGATTGATATTTATGTGAATATTTAAGAAAGTCCAAACAGCAAGATAAGAATTCAAAGAGTAGTGGAAAAAGTGGTGGGCGACAGTAATACAAGTATAACAGTAGAAAACAATGCAAAAGACGGATATTATTCACTTTTTTATTTCGGCTTTAAGCTTTAGGTCCCGGTCTCATTATCCCTCGTGTGCAAAACTGTAGACCATAGCGCTCCAAACCAAACCTTTTTTATAAAAAGAATAAAAACTTGAAAAAAGGCACAGAACATTAGTTTTCACTTTAGTCACATCACTCCTGAATATTCTTTACAGTTAATGAGTTATCGATTTTGTTAGATCTAGCATTTTTCTTAACTGCCCAGTTATAGCGAACAGAGTTTTTGTCTCTTCAAGTTAGTTGCACCGGGGTTCGACTGCAATGTGAAAGTGAATAATGTTTTATCAATGAACAATCAGTGGAAAAAATGCAGTTATGAAAACAAAAGTGAAAATGAGACACTACATTTGTGAGAATATTCCACACACCACACAAACACACACACACACACACACACACACACACATATATATATATATATATATATATATATATATATATATATATATGACATGGTCCGAGTAAACACACTAGAGTCCTGACATCAGCTTCATATCTTTATTTAAACTCACCAACACTCTACTCACAATGGCGTCTCATTTTTGGCGCCCAACTGCAAACAAAGGCAGTATTCACTACTTCGAGGAGCCACGTCTGCCTATAGTAATTGCTTATCGCTCTCTCTCTCTGCACATATCACTGCGCGTGAGCCGTATTTATGTGACTAATAACGCGAGGCGCGTTACTCCCATTAAAAGAATCCCTAATTAAAATCTCTTAAATTACTCTATATTTTAAATCCTGACATATATATATATATATATATATATATATATATATATATATATATACACACATATATATAGATATATATATATATATACATATATATATATATATATATATATATATATATATATATATATATATATATATATATAGGTAATAATTTTATCACATAACAGAAAAAATGTATTATACGCGAAAAATGCAAAAATCTCAATTTTTTTTAAAAAAGAAACATGTTTAGTTCTGATGTATGCATATATTCATATATATATATATATATATATATATATATATATATATGTAATATATCAAAATTATTTCATTTTAATATTTCCTTAAAAACCTCCTCTCTCCCATTCTAATTCTTTAAAGTCTTTTTCCCAACCTCAAAATGTCTTAATCAAAGGAATGTCCTCGACTTAAAATTCTTTCGGTACATTTCACAAAACTTTCTGTCCAATAGATGTAAATTTTCTATCCATTCAACACGTTCTCTAGCTGTCGCCGGCAAATGGCTCATCTTTTCTCTTGATCTAACAGTTAAATTCGTTGACTAGTTTTCTTGTCCCTATTGAAAATTCTACCTGTCTTCGCTCTTGGGACACTTGTGTTTGAGCAAAGTGTTTTTCATGTTTTTATCTTGTCTGCCGCTGACTGGTAAAGATGTCCTTTTCTAGGAGCTCTTAAATAAAATTTAAAGTAGACTTGGACTTGTGCGCCGTTCTCTTCAATGTGGCTATACTGCATCTTCCTTTATTACTGCTAGCTGATTAGGCTTCTTCTTGCCCAGTATCCCTGGCAAGTATAAATAATACAGGCTATAATTTCAAATGTGCCAAGTAGTTGTATAATTCCTAGATTATATATATATATATATGCAAAAATAAGACAAAAATATAGTTTTTGAGTTAGGAGGGTTTTCTCCCAAAGAAGTGATATGTTGAATATCAAGTATCTTTCTTTAAGCATGGCTATTTTGAGCTAGCGTTTAAATGCATAAGAATTTATATGAGCTGTTGTACTGTAGTGACACTTGAAGGAATAATTTCTCAATGCATAGCTCGGGACAAATGATTTTCCAACGATTAGAAGATAAAGTATTATGAGTAATTAAACTTCAGAAAAATAATAAAAATATCACTCCCTTCCTTACTGAAATAATTCAACAATAATATGTTGTGAACAAGAATAATCCTAATAAAAGTTCTCTAAGAGATACCTTTCTTGGAGTCTTGTTGCATGTTGAAAGTATATCTTACTTGATAAATCATAAATATTTAAATAATCAATAAAATTATACAAAAATTTAAGATAGTTAATACTTTTTCTCAATACTTGTAACATCCTGCGATAACTTACATTTATTTATTAAAATGATATGGGCAGAACAATAAAAATAGTATAATTTTGAAAAAGGAACTTATATAAAATATTAAGATTTGCACAATAACTTAATTCAGAATATAGGTGTTACCCTATAGTTTAAATTACAGTGATCTAAAAACTGCATTTTGTAGAATAAACTAATAATACAGAATTATTTTCTCTATAATAGGTACAATTCATGAAAATTAGAAAAAAAAGTAAAAATAGAATGAAACTAATTCATCATTAAAATAAATGCTTCATTACCTCAGTGATATTGATATATTCTATGGATAATGCAAATATATACATACCAAAGAATATATAGATTTTGAGGCACACTTTCCAATTCTGTTTACGAAATTCTATCCTGTCAGTTGAATTCACACCAATGAAATCTTCTGCCAAAAATTACCTATTCACTTGCCGTTCAATGTAACGGCAGTCAGTAATTGGTTTTTCAATACTAGTAGCCAAAAATTTTATATTGAAGATTCTTTTAACAAAACTCACATGTATATAATAAAACTTTTATTATTATCATTAATTGCATCTGATTTTTTATCAGTTGTATTCAGTCTTTCAATTAGGTGGTCTAATTTTTTTAGGAACATTTATTATGTATATATAATTTTTTGCACTTTTAAACTATCATGGAGACACCTAATTCTACACTTAGGTAAGATAAAGGAGGTAAATAAAGGAAAGCAGCTATAACTTTGGATTTATTCTTTATTTATTATGTGAATGTTTTTTGCTTACACATTCATCATTATTTTAACCTGGTATCTGAATTAAAAATTTAATATAGATAATTGCACATATTATTCATCTTCTAAAACTGTTTCATCTGATATACTAGAATGTAAAAAATTAGCTCAGATGCTCTGTAAAAACACATTTCAATTAAAGATAAAATGATTTTCCTGGATGACTTATTTTTAAGCTTATTTCTATTGGGTATGGTTTGATAATTAATCGGTATGTAATAGCGGTTAATTTTCAGGGGCATACCGTGACAAACATAAGGTATCACTACTAGTCATTAATCTTTCCGATGAGTTTTCCTAGACTGATAGTTTATACTTATGTCTCGAATGGAACTTATTATCGTGCAGGATCTATCTAAATATATTTAATAGTTACATCGTAAATCGGTTTCAAGTAAAAATATTTAACTACTATCTATTTAGACTGGCTTTAGAATTCATATCTATAGATCAAGAGATTGGAATTCTATCATCTAAACTAGTATGAGATTCTAGAACCTATTAAGTTTTGATTTTTTCATTCTGCTTAAGGACACAAACCACAACAGATTAGATTTGGATGAATATAAAATTATGAAGCAAATACAGGCGTTTTCATATTTGTAGTCTCTGTAATGTTTTAAAAATTAGATGCTAAAATTATGGCTATAAAGCTTATTTATTTTACTGTTTTCTTATTTCTAAAACAAATTTTTTTTCCCGATTTTAGGTACACTTTATAAAAATTATGAGGCTTAGAATAATAAAAAATGTTCCACAGTTCTAAATTTAACTACTTTGTAATAGTAACTACTTAGAAAGCTAAAGATCGATTGACAATGAAATTTGAAGAAAATGTGCATTAAAGATCTATACAGTTAATTTAATTTTTATCTGACCAAATTGAAATATTTCTCGTTATTGTCCAATAATATAACTTTGAACCATGCATTGAATTCTAGAAAAATAAAGTAGATTTAAAAAAAAATACCTAGGTGGCTTATCGTGTGATGCGTTTTGCCAATAGTTAAAAGACAAATGTTTTCTTAAAAAGACAAAATCTATTGTGTGTAATGACTAAACAACACATATTTTGGTTGTACTACTTAAACCAAATGAAACGTGGGTTTGTAAATATTCCATTAAAACTGGTGCCAAAATTATAAAATATCAATACTCTATGGTGAATGTCAACACATACCAGGTACATTAACGATTGTAAATTTAAAAGCAAATGTAAAAACCGAATATTCAGTTGTAATCATTCTTATTTGAACTATCGCCTCTGTACGTGGACAAACACAATAAAGGTATGGACGTGTAGAAGCAAGCTGTCAATGAGCACAAGTGGTCTTTGAATCACTTTTGGCCGAGCAAACTGCAAAAGCTTGAAATAATTATATATATATATATATATATATATGTGTGTGTGTGTGTGTGTGTGTGTGTGTGTGTGTGTGTGTGTAATATATCAAAACTATTTAAGTTGTTTAATATTTCCTTAAAAACCGTCTCTCTCCCATTTTAATTCCTTAAAATATTTTCACCAGCCTCTAAATGTCCTCATCAAAGGAATGTCTTCGACTTAAAATTCTTCCCAAAGCTTTCTATCCTAAAGATGTAAATTTTCTATCTGTTCGACACGATTCCCAGCTGTCGCCGGCAAATGGCTCCTCGTTTATCCTGATCTTGCACTTAAATTCGCTGAATAAGTGGGAAAATTCATTCTGCCTTCGGTCTTGGGTGCACCTCTGTTCAAGCAGAGTGATTTTTTTCCCTTTGTTTGTCGTTGAGTACTAAAGATGTCCGTTTTAGCAGCTCTAAAATAAAGTTTTAAGTCCACTTGGGCCGTTCTCTTCAATGTCGGCCGACTGCATTTTTATTACTGCTAGCTGTTTAGCTTTCTCTTGTTAAGCAGTTTTATAACCTCTGTCCGAGCAGAGTGATTTTTTCCCTTTGTCTGTCATGGAGTAGTAAAGACGTCCGTTTTAGCAGCTCTAAAATAAAGTTTGATTCGACTTGTGCCGTTCTCTTCATTGTCGGCCGACTGCATTTTTATTACTGCTAACTGTTTAGCTTTCTCCTTGTCCAGCAGTTTAGCATTTTTATACCTTGATTATTTAATTATAAAGATAAATAATTTTTTTAAAAATTAATTAAATTTTAACCTATATACGTTAACTACTTAAGTATAACTTTTATATTGCTAAATTAAAAGTTATTTAATTATAAAGATAAATAATTTTGAAAAATAATAGAATTCCGAACTATCTTTCTGTTTAGATAATGTGGTGTCAAAAATATTTAGTATTTAGAAGATAAAATTTTTAAATGTCAATCAGTTATTCGTTTTTATTTACAGTAATCTAATTCCATACAACATTGCTTATTTACTCTTTTTAGGGTACAAAACATGGTTAGATGAAATTAAAGAAATACGTCTTTAAAGTAATGAACTATGATATTAACACTATATTTTATTAAGAGAATTATTTTTTTAAATTTAGTAATTTCTAAAATTTGACTGATAAACTCAGCAGTGATTAAATGTGCACAGCTGAAATATTATATTTCATCACATTAAAGGGATTAAGACATTTAAAAGCGTTTCTGAAAACTATAAGCATAGAATTTTTTAAAACTGTTTAAATGTATGCACTAAATTATTACTAAAATATTCATATATAGTATTTTTCAGTTCTATCATTTTCAAAATTAAATAAATAAAAACCACTTTAAAAAAATATTTTTGTTTATTTTCAAAATATCCCTTGCACAATAATTTTCAATCTTTTCTTCTAAATTTAGCTTAATATTTCCCAAATCTTGAACACTTTTGTCTACTATTTTGTCAATAGACTCAATATAGGAATCAATATCTCATTTATAGGAAATACTTTTATATGTGAATGTTAAATTTTTATGAAAAATTCATACTTTTCTAAATTTAAGTTGTGTTTTAATAATATTAAATAAAATTGATACCCATATTTGTTTTAATGTATGCTAAAAGCGTATGGCAAAAATTTTGTAGGAAACTGGGGAAAATTAAGTATCAAAAAGCATTTTAAAAATTATTTAAAAAATAATAAAATATGACATTTCAAAAATTCTATCTAATTTTAATAAAATTTTTTATTGTGTTTAATCTAATTATTATTTAGTTTATATATGCGCAAAATTTATAATTATAATTGAATAATTTGTATAAATGCTTTGTAACGTCTATCATCCTCTTAAAACACACATTAAAATTTCCGTTTAAAGCATAAAATTATATATGAAATGTTATTTCAAATCGGATATCTATAAAAACAAATGTTGAAGTTTCTTTACATTTTCTGTTAAACCTAGAAAATGTTTTATATGCATTGCAAGTAAAACTCTACGTTTGCAGTTAATAAATATATCATTTTTAAATAGATATATTTAAGATTTTTTTAACAGATATGTTAAGACAAGTTATTATAAATAAAGCTGATTTTCTATCTTCTCAAAAGTACCAGACCTTTTAAATTTAAGCCGTTTTAATAGACCTGCAATCACATATCAATCGCGAATATATGTTCATCACATATCAAGACTGCTAAGGGAATTATCGGCAGCTACGACCTTGGAAATCTAAATTAGCTGAAGACAAAGGTGCATCAACTTCTAGAAAGGGAATATGTAAGATTATACACACTGAAGTTTCAAAAAGAAGCACTCCATGAATAATTATAAAAGCAAGGGACTCGTGTACATTTAAAAGTTTCATATCAGCTTAAGCTGTTGCAATAAATAAAATTTTATAACATTAGTCAGATATTTTATGTGTAAGTTCATTACTTGTATTTTCCTTTATAATGTACAGTTCGTTTTATGTTGAGCTATTTATTTATGTACATATGCTGCTTAAACTTTGTTCTATTTAAGCGTAAATATGTTTTAATAAGAGTATGATATAAAAAAGTTGTATTTTTTTATTGACATAACTAAAATATTTTTATTTAACATTCATCATCAATACATGCTACATATTGACATTTACCGTTGTAAGTAATAAGGATATTTAGAAAATATTTGGGACATATACAGTGCTTATGTAAATACTGGCATTTCCAGGAGAATGTCAACATCTGCTAGATATCGGTCTTTCACAGTAACACAGATACTATGACCTTACTCCTCTCTCTGCCTCTTTGATATCTTTTCCAATCGCGGAAGGCATAGAGGTTAGTGAAAACCCAGTCAAGCGATTCACTCATTTTTGTTTTATTAAAGGAATTGAAGCATCTAAAGAAGGAACTTGACTTTGCCGCCAGTTGTGACAGTCAGCCCTTGACTCATATTTTTAACAGAAGCTCTAATACCAGTGTTTTTTTCGCAGAAGACACATGATCGCATTAGACACATTGATTTGAATTCATATTGTTGGTACTGTGTTATTTATTTAGGTGTTACTATTATTAAATTTATTAGTAAAGTAATCTGCGCAAAGAAAAATTTCCGGGTTCAATAAGTTATTCGTTTTAAAGTATAGCTCACTGATTCCATTCCATCCACTACTATTTAAAAAATACTCAATTTTGTCGATTAACAAAACTTATTTTATTACCTCTACTTCAGTGACTCTGCCAGGCATTGGAGCAGAATTTGACCAACTCTCTAGCTCCAAGTTCTCTGCAGAGAAGTTGGCGCGCAAGATGTTTATATAAACTAGCTCACTCTTTATAAATCTTTGTCATAACATAAAGACTATATTGCATTTAGTGTTAAATGTACTTTAATTAAAACTCATGCTTTAAACCCTAACATATATATATATATATATATATGTGTGTGTGTGTGTGTGTGTGTGTGTGTGTGTGTGAGTGTGTATGTATGTATGTATGTATGTAAACCAGTGCAAATTAATTCTACCGATTACAAGAAATTGTAGCCCTTATTGTTTTTATTTCCCCGTGCTACTGGGCAAGGAAATCCTAAACAACTAGTTTATTGGAGAACATGCAGTCGGGTCATTCCTTAGAAACAACATTAGAGCTCGTAGCGGAACTTAAATTTTATTAAGTTAAGAGAACGACGCCTGACTCTTTCAAAGACAGAAGACTGAATGAGCATGAAAATATGTATGGATTACAGGGTTGAACTTCAGAGCGAGACACGGAGATCTTTCCAAAAAAACTAGCAACTTAGTAAGCGATTTAGTCAGACAGTAACTTAGGACATTGTAAGAATGATTTATTTTATTGAGACAGCTGGAAAATATGGAGAATGTACAGAAAATTTGCATTTATTGTAGCTTGAAATGGGCTGGAAGAATTTTAAGTCTCGGACACTCCTTTAGATAAGATATTTTGGGGCTGGAAAAATAGATTTAAAGGAATAAGAATAGGGAAGAGGAGAATTTTTTAAGAGCTATTAAAGTGTAATAATTTTAATATATTACATATATATATATATATATATATATATATATATATATATATATATATATATATATAGGGTGTAAGTGGGTGGGTGCATGTTATGCTGAGGAATTAGCCACGGACTATGGTGGGGTGCTATATCGATGGTCTCCTCAAGTGTTTACATTCAACTGCAGAAAAAGAAACTGACCAAATTCATTTTATTGGGACTAGATTCAGCAAAGTCTTAGTTAGCTTCAGCTGCTTAACATCTCTCTGTTTCTCTTAATTATCTTATGAAGTAATGTAATCATCGCTGAGACTTCCCTATCGAGGAAATCTGAATGTACATCTAGTCTCTTGGTCTTCGTCATTACTATTGTTTCTCTCTCTACATATATTAGCCAATTTTTTGTCAAAATTGTATCCTTGGGATAAAATTTGCAAATGATGCTCATGAAGTTCGACATGCTTAAATATTCAGAAACTTTGGAAGTCTAAATTACTTTTTATCTCAAGTATTTGAAAACATGTCGTCGAATGCACTCGTCGTTTCTTTATTGTTCACTATCATTCATTCTTCTAATGATTAAAAAACAAAAATAATTAAAAATGTAGTAGCAAATTCTGATGGATTTAAAATTCATTGGGGTTTTCCCGGAAGGTTTGAATCCAGCCTTCTTTTATATTACATTTTACAATCGGCTACAGACACTGGCGGTGTGCTGAATCAATAGTTCGTATAGTTTACAGACACCTAAAAATGATACATTAACACTAATATATTTTCTGGGGCGAGACTCAAGACTTAGTTGCTGCTATGATCATGATTTGTTTCACTTCAATGTCTGAAAAGGTTAGTTGAAAACCAAATTCTTTTAACACTTCATTTTGTTATGCTAAAACTCCAAGACTAGAATATTCTTCCGTACGTTCAGCTAACTATAAAATTGCCAGCGAATTGATAAAAACTTGACTCCCACGATCGAGATAAGATGCAATTTCTCAGATCACTTCGAAAAGTCATCATTCATAGGATTTAATAACACCAGGCCAAAGATAGGAAAATCAGCGCATATTTAACCATTAAAATTTATTATCAAGCTCCCACTTTCCAGTGGTTTCATGCATTCGTGCAATTAGGGGACCAATAACATATTGCAAAAGAAAACAGTATTTTAAATACACTGAATCAAAAATAACTATAAATGGTTTGGAACTTTTGCATAGCATTTATTTGAGTTTTGGCAATGATTCGTGGCTTACACAGATTTCTTTCATTTTCCCTTTTGTCAGTACCATTTTGTCAAATTGTAATGTAATACAGGTGAGTATTGTATAGTAATTTGACAAAAGTATATTACTAGTGACAAAATACATTGCAGATTGGAAATCCGATGTATAATATTTGTTAAAAGCAATAATGTATGTATATTGTAAAATTTATCTGTCCATGGCTTGGATTTCAACCATTAAACCTACAATATACACCCATATATACGCCACTTGCAATGATTTTGTGATTTTTGGATATTTAAGTCTTATATTTCAGATCGTGTAAATGTGTCTTTAAAACATTAATTTTTTCTCTAGTTTTCTTCATAATTCCCAAAGTTTATATCCATAGCTTTCGAAACTTGCAGAAAATAATTAATTTAATATGAGGAGTATAATGGTGTAAATTTAGTTTTTAAAAATATAATTGCTGACGAAATATTGGTGTGTAAAGGAAAGAATCTCTTCATTCACATGCGCGAAATATACTCATATCTTTATTACGTAATTTTGTAACCAATATTAGAGATCTACTTATTAAAAATAGTCACAGTATATGTTAAGAAAATTTTAAAAAATATTGGTGTTATATTGAGCTATGTTTCAGTCTCACTCAGAAATTAATTGCGAAAAAGGACGATCCTTTTACAGTTTGGTGAAATAAGCAACTTGAAAACCACTGAATAGAGAATTTTAAAGTTTTAAATAATTTTTTGCTTCTTATACTCTAAAAGGCCAAAACCTTTTAATCAATTATTTTGGATTTTTGTGTTAGAAATTACTTTCGGCTAGAGTGTTTTGCTTGCAATTTCGATTTGAAGTTTGAATTTTGATAAAATGAGGGACTTCATTACATCAAGAGCAAAATGTAGCAGTCTATACCCATTCTATTTAATAATTTCCCTTTAGACAATCAATAAAAAATACTCTAGAAACCTCCAAAATAATATTTTCCTATTCTTCTTTTTTGCCTTTGTGAGAATAAATAACCTTACCTAGATGTGACAGTTTAGAGGATCTTTGATCAGCATAGCTTTTAATCAAAGAGAAATTATTTTGCTGTTGCACCTATCGATCTTATCTAAGTTTTAGTTCTTCAGAGATATTTTTAGCAAAATTAAAAGAAGTGATTTAGATAATTGCTTAAAACATTTTATTTCAAAGCAAGGAAGTATTAAATGAAATATGTATTTAATGGAATATATACTCGAGGTACCATTAACTGCGTTTTGACGTATGAGTACTGAAAGTTTATGAATATTCAACAGCATGTCTACTTCATACCTACGAGCAAGTTTAGTAAAAAAGAAAGTGCTCGATCCATTAGTACTTCTTTTTGATTTTTCAAGACATTAGACAGATTAGACTACTTGAGATTGTATGGCATTCATTAAAAATGAATAAGAAGGATATGGTTGATATATGCTTAGGCCCTATTTGTTTTAGAAAGATAGAAGTCATATCAGTCTCAAGACGTGTTACCTAGCTCCCTATTTAGCTCTCCTAACACCTATGATAACCAAAATTTTACTCTTATGCGCGGGTTGACGCCCTCTCGAAAATCTCCCTAAGTTTGAACGTGATGAAAAGTGGCTCAATTGCTCTGAATGTAAGTATCTTTCTGTGGCACTCCTCTTCAGTAGTTTTGGACGAACGTGACACTAGCCATTATCCTTTCTTATGCTCTCTGCCTTGCCCCGAAGCCACGGCAAGGGGTCATCGTCACTTCTTCGCTTCACTGACTCTTCCATGTGAAGCAGTGGATGAAGCGCCTCAAGGGGTGTTATATCTCCTCTCTCTTTAGGCCTCTCTACCTCTCTCTTCTGTGTCCATTGCAATCTTCCTAACTTACTACTCAGTGAGAATAAATTAAGTTTTTGTGGAATGTCAGAAACCTCTGGCTTCCTTTCTTTAGAGTGAGCTAAATTGTTAAGAGTGAAGTTACAATGACATGTTGTGGTAGGAAGGCTTTTCAAGACGATTCGAAAATTATGGGGGATGCGGACGTAATGGGAAAATTTCGAACAACATGTAGCAAAAATGCTCGATTTTGTTACTCAGATATATTTATATAGCTACTTTCCTCTGAATCATTGTATTTGCTAAATGTGAAATGGAATTGACCTAAGTCAAAACATTACCCTATTATGAATGAAAGTACATATCAGGAAGTTTAAAGTCATTTTGCTTTTATCGCACATTACTAATCAAACTGAAACATTTTTGAAGTAATAAAACATAACTGAAATATTACATAAAGGTTAATTTAGAGTAAAGAGATAAGTGTCTTTCATTTTATTAATGTGTCTTAATTTTTTCTTTTTTTCCTCAGCCTTATCATCATTTTTTTCAATTCTGTAGTCAATGTTGTACAATCAAGTGACTTTACAATAAAAATATCTTCAGTTCTTCCTCGTTTATAGTAAACTAAACATGGTTTAGGTAGAAAATACTTCCAATAAAATAAATCTTTATTTTTTTTATTTTAGATTTTTTTTTCTTTTTATTTATTGACAATGTATTCTTCAAGAGACGAGGCACCTTTCGTATGAATTTTATGATGGTACTTCCTTGTATGAGGTACATGAAGTTCTGTAATCTTAAAAATTTCAGATTTCAAAAAAATACCCATTACGACCATGTATGAATCCATTTTGACTAGTTTAAGTGTTAGTTCTGTACATTCATGTTGGAAAATTTAACTCTGAAATATAAAATATCCATTTTGAACACACCTTCATGGATTGAGAAATTTGTTTCCTTGTGACGTCTGTACGTATATCTAGCATAACTCAAAAACTAATAGACGTAGAATGCTGAGTTAAACTTGAACCTACAGCTTATTTCCGATTTCAAATAACTATGAGCATTCATACCGCCAACGGGACTCAAACCCACAAACTTTTTTAACATTTTAATATCATACTCTCCTATTTAGAGTTCCTAAAAACTATTCCAGAAAGAATTCAGAGAGTTTTCATTGTTTTCATATCGCGTAACTCGCGTAAATATAAATAATTTTATGAATCGAAATTACATTAAAAAACCGAGTTTTATAGTAAATTCACATTAAAAAATCAGAAAATATTTTATAGGCTTGAGTTCCTAATTTTAATTACAGTAGAAGGATTAATTAGATCAAACGTACAGCTTAAAGCCGATTCGAAACAGCTACGAGCATTCATGCCAGTAGCAGCTACGAACATTAACATGGAAAGATAATGCTATATATACATCCGCTGCTGTGGTATCTAGACTTTGTAACATGATGAGCCAACAGCTCGCATGCAGCTCTACCAGCTTGAAGTACTCAACTCTTACACGCGCAATGTTGATCTGACAGACAAAGGGTTTTATAGCTCGGTTTCAGACTCTCTCGAGAGTATTACTTTTCTGTTTCTATATGCTTGTGTGTGTGAATAAATGCTTATAAAAAGTAAACGGAGTCGTTTATGATTCCTCTTACAGTCATTTTCCGAAAGAAGTTAGAAGGAAATTATTAAAATAAACGTAAAGATAAAAATTTAAAACAGACGTTTTTATTTGTTATAATAGGGTTAAACGACTGCATTCCCATTTGAAAAGTAAAAAAGAAATAACTTGATTGCTCCTTTTTCGTAATTATACTTAAAAGTTTTCCTTTAATTTTTTCTTGCCTAAACTTCTTTGTTACTTAAGTAATACCGGATGATGAGCAAGTTGGTAATGAGCTACCAGTCACATCCCGAATCCCTGCGTTCCAATCCCAGTCTAGGCATTAATGTGTGTAACCATTCGGAATAAGCTTTAAGCAATATACTCCGGTCTATTGAATACTGCTGTGGTAAAAAGGAAGTGCCCGTAGCTCCCGAAACACTTAATTATCTCTAGTTGCTCCTTTCAATTAATTTTGACCTAACTTGCAATTTGGTAAGTGATTATGGCAGCACGCTGACAGAAGATTGTTTTGAATCATTTATAATTCATAGGGGAGAAAATACTTGGGAAGGGCATAACAACATAGAGAGTTAGGCAAAATTTAGTTCAAATTAATGCTTTGAAGAGCAAAATTTAGTTAGCTCTATACTTAAACTAACTCTTATAAACATTTTGTGAACAAAATATTGGGTATTTTCATTACTATTATAGTTTTCTTTTAATAATTTCTGTGAATTATTTTATGAATACTACATTTAACATTAAAGTTTAAAAATCATCCTATCTATACAAATGGCAATATTATGAATAAATAGAATACGTATGGGCTATTTTTAATAAAGTTAATATTTTAATCGATTAAGAATTATTACTTTTTAAAATAATTAAAATTTTTCTTAAATTTTAACCACATTTACTCAAACAAATATATGAAAAATATTTTTAATAAATATTGAAATTTTGACCAGATTTATTAAAAGTAAAATTGATTAATTTTCAATGTACATTGTCACGAAGAGGAGTGAGCGAAAGTCCATACATCGAAGTGTTCTTTTTTAATAAATATGTATAATTGCTGCAGTGAAAACCGGCCATGTTTACAAGTGACATAAGTGATTATTATTTATCTCTGATTTTAATAGTGGCATAAAACTTTTAAATCGTGTTTAATTTAAGCTAGTTAAGTTATTACAGTTCAAATACACACACATATATATATAACATATATATTTATGGTTAGAATTTTAAATACAATCGATTTCCAGGTTTTAACTTTCAAATTAAATAATATCAACAAATAAATCTTTAAACTTGCAAGAGCACGTAAATGGAAATTCATGCTAAGGGTGAAAACTTTCTTAATGAATATATAATCTATATCCATTTTTGCAGTGATAATAAGGCTAAGTTTGTAAGCAATTTAAGTGGTTACCATAATCTATCATCTTAAAATATACGCAAAACTTTTAAATCGACTTTAACTTATACTCATTGAGTCATTAAAGATAAATGTATAGCTTAAACATATATATATTTATGGTTTGAACTTTAAAAACAATTAATTTCTAGGCTGGCATTTGAAATGAAACATTATCAACGAATAAATCCTTAAATTCAAAAGAGTAAGTAAACAGAAATTCATACTACTGGTGAATATTTTATTAATGAATAGGTATCATTTCTGCAGTGAAAACAAAGCCAAGTTTGCAAGTGGTATAAGTGGCTATCATTTATCTCTCATTTTAACACATCATTCGATGAAAGGTCTACCTGAAAAGGCACTGGACGTTTGAGAAAATAGAGCCGCATTTTGATTAATAGGTTTAAGTTAGTTACTTAATAGTCTTTGTTCCTTTATTTGATGCATAAGGAAAGTTAGTATTAAACAAGATTTCTGGTTTCTTTTAAATGCTCTCCGCAAGGTAAAACCTTCAGTAATATTACAAATACTATAATACTCTTTATTTATTTACCCGTACAAATGAGCAGATATATTAATTTTAAAGATGTCAGTTTAATTGAAAAATCTTACTTTAGGAATGCTGCAATGAAGTCTAAATATATTTAATATTTTATTTTTGTTTCATTGTTTACCAACTGAAACAGGACCACAATACCGGTGGGGCTTATAAAGTACTTGCCCAGGGTCCAAAAATCAGATATAATTAATGCATTTTAAACAGCAAAGCTAAGATTAAGAGAACATTAAAATCGTTTGGGTAATATCATAAAAGTACTCTTTTGTTAGCATCATTTTGGGTACGTTGTTGAAAAATTTTCTGATCTATGTAAATTTTCTGCTAGTCCACAAAATCTAGTTAAAATTTAAGATTTGTATTTCTCAACACATTTCACATACACTGTCCAAAACTTAAGCTACAGGTGGGTTTTTTGCCATAAGTTCACGAGAAATCATCTGAGGGACATGAAATTCAGAAATGAGGGAGATAATTATGTACGTAAAGGTTGACGAAAGCATCAGTACTGAAAAAAAGAATACTACTACTGGAACTAATGGAAAGTAAAGATATCAATCGTGTGGATTGGCCAGCGTACTTCCCTGATCGATCATGTGTGGGATGCTTTGGGAAAAAGCATTAAAGCACACTTATATCCTCCGGAGTACACCCAACAACTCAAACAGATGCTGATTGCGGAATGGGCACTCCTACCGCAAGAAATGTTGGATCAGCTGGTTCTGAGTATGTGGAGACGGTGCAAAGTAACCATAACAGTTAAGGGAGGGCATATCTCATATTAAGGAACATCTGCTTGTTGTTCTTCGTCTTGGATAGGCAATCATGAGTCACGATACTATGCGTTCAATAGAGCTTGTTTTTGTTTGATTCCATACTGTATGCATTCTATTCCCTTTGCAGGGCCGATGCTTTCGTCATCCTTTACGTACAAAATACTCTCCCTCATTTCTGAATTTACTGTCTCTCAGATGATTTCTCTTGGAGTTAGGGCAAAAAACCCACCTGTTGCTTAAGTTTTGCAAACCAGTGTATTTTCATGGATTTCATTCTAAGACTGATTTCCTTAACATTACGCATCTCAATCTAAACCAACATAAATATACTGGTTTAAAATTAGTTTTGTATTGAGTTTATTACTTAGAAATTTCTATACTTAACCCTCTAAGCGGTTTCCACGTACAATTCCTCCAAACCGATATCTTCAAAGCGGTTTCAATTTTCGACCTCCAAAGATGTTCCGAAAATGGATGTAACGTACATTTCTGCCAGTGTTTTCCCCATGGAGTAGATAGGAGGGTCAGGTCGATTGTTTAGGAACTGCACCCCTCTTTGACTGACATTTATTGAGGGGTGTACCCCTACTCCTTGAGGCACAAAGACGCTGATAGCTTTTTATGGATTTGTAAATCTCTATTTCGAAGTATTTCAATTGTGGTAACAAATGTATCTCTAATTGCACCACTTAAATATCTTGGATGACTTTTGTAAAAAAATATAAATAATTATCTTAATATTTTTATTTGTACTTTTAGAATACGTTATTTTTTATGGGATAATCTTCGAGATTTGACAAGCTTTATATGTAATAAAAATTAACAATCTATAATATCTATTTATATATCTATTTATAACCGGAAGTAAACGGACAATAACGAGGGTGGGTTTCCCGTATCCCATTCTAGTCAACAAAGGGTGAAGGAAAACATCATATTGGACACTGACACAGTAAAACTTTAACGTATTTTTTGAAGACTTTTTCCTCTGTGTGTTTCACTCGGAGGGTTAAAGACTATGACCACCAATAAAATATTTGGTCATTTTAAAAATTAGTCCATATAAGTTATATATTTAAATTCATAAATACGAAAGTGTTACTCGCATACATTTATAAACATCTGTTGACCAAAATCGCAAAAAATTAAAAACGGCTAAAATATTTATTTTATGAAAACTCAAAAGATTTTTTAGAGTAACAGGATTAAAGTAAAGTAAAAATTAAAGATATTAAGTGCAGTTAGGGTGTAGAAAATGAGTTTCTAGAAATAATTTCCATTATCTTAAATAGACACTATGAGAAATGAACTGTTTTACTTTTGTCTCCGTCGAAATAAAAAAATTTCAAACAGTTTGGAAACAAAAAAGTTTGATTTAAGGTCTGAATCGAAGAAACACTAAGCATTTTTCTGATGAATTAATTTTTACTTTACTTTAATCCTGTTACTCTCAAATATCTTTTGAGTTTTCATAAAATAAATATTTAGCAGTTTTTAAACCCTCTGCGACCAACGTCTCGTATACGCGACGCAGCGATTTCACTCTTATAAATCCAGATCTCCTCCACGCTATGGTATACAGTTGATATTGAAAGACCAGTGCCGAGTATGCGTAATGAGAGATCTGAACGTCTTATTTTAATTTTTAAATGCTAGATTTAATTACTAGATCGTGTAAACGGCAATGGTTTTCACAACGGTTGACTCGTATAACATTTACATGCCAGTCCTCGAGGGATTAATGATAAACTAATGATAAATTTATAAAAAATAATAGAGTAATCCATGTTAAAAAGTACTGTAAAAAAGGGGAAGCTGTTATGGTCGTTGCATATCGAAAAATGACAAATATTTGTCATCGTTTTTTAGTGCATTTGTCAGAAACAAAAATTCTCATTTTTGTACCTTTGAGTGGTTTGTGAGCTCTGCTTTAGAACACAGCTATTTAGGATATATCAAGAATCTTTGGTTCATGTTCAGGATAAATAACCATTATTTTACACGCAATCAGTAAAATTTTATATGTAATTTGGTATTCATTTATCAAAGGAGACCAGTATCCCTTTAAGTTTTGCAAGTACAAATATCCACTATTGTAAAGAGAAAGAAAGTTATTAAGAGAGAAAAAGCCAGACATCCACTTTTATTTCTCTTAACAACCCTTTAATCATGTTATTGTGTTCACTGCTTTATTGAGTCGGCTGTCCGGATTTGTAGGCTCATTTCATTTTTAAGCGAGGAAACTTAACCCTTCAAGCGGTTCGCACGTACAATTCCGCCAAACCGATCATGTCTTCAAAGAGTTGTCACGTACAGTTTTCGACCTCCAAAAACGTTCCAAAAATGGATGTATTGTACATTT
>CM063503.1:61677839-61695339 GCA_032207245.1 Pardosa pseudoannulata
CATGAGCCCTAGAAATGTATTTTATCCTCTGAGATTAGCATTAGCTGTTTTGATAGTGGACATCTTTTCGGTAGCTGATTCAGGAAAACCATCCAACTTTTTTCATATTAAACTGTACAAATAGACATGAACCCCAGAAACGTATTTTATCTTCTGAGATTAGAATTAGATGTTTTGATAGTGGACATCTTTTTGTTAGCTGATTCAGGGAACCATCCACAAAAATCATGGTTAATTACCACCTTTTAAATTTTATTTTGATTGCATCCTTAATTTATTTCGTCTTTAGGTAACTTTTTTCTTCTTGCTGTTTGTCAATATCCATTCAAATTAAATGACACTATTGAGTAATTGTTTTCAAAATTCAATTGTTTAGGGTATATTTAGTTTTTGTTTATTTTTAAGTTCATTCTTTTATGAAATTGTAAAATAACAAGTGTTATCTTTAATTATTCTCATTAACTTTAAAAGAATTATTTTTCAAATTTGATTTCTACATTTCAACTTTTATATATTAAACTGTACAAATAGACATGAAGCCCAAAAATATATTTTATCTGAGATTGGCATTAGATGTTTTGATAGTGGACATCTTTTCGTTGGATGATTCAGGTTACAATCCACAAAAATCATGGTTAATTACCATTTTTTAAATTTTATTTTGATTTCATTATTAACTTATTTCGTCTTTAGGTAACTTTTTTCTTCTTGCTGTTTGTCAATATTAATTTAAATTAACTGACACTATTGAGTAATTGTTTGGGGTATATTAACTTCTTGCTTATTTTTATGTTCATTCTTTTATGAAATTGAAAAGTTATAAGTGTTATAAAATCTTTAATTATTCTCATTAACCTTAAAAGAGTCATTTTTGAAATTTTACTTCTTCTTTTCAACTGTATTATTATTAAACTGTGCAAATAAACATGAGCCCCTGAAATGAATTTTATAACACAGGGTTCTCCAATGAATTTAAATAACTTAAATACATAAACTTTTATTTTTATTCAAATATACATATTATTTATGTTGGTTCATCTGTCCTATTCGTAGAAATTCACAAAATTTGACCAATTATGAAAGTGAGAATAGCAATCATGCATTAGGTATTCAATGCAGCCTTCCAATCATTACAAATTGGAAACCACTGTTCTAGATTTTAACACTAGATTGCCCAAGGCAGTCATTTTGACTGTTTTTTAATTTCAATTAGAAAAACAATTATGAAATATAATGACACAATTTCTTTGAATTTGGTGACTTTTTCTATAACATATAAATGGGTTTAAGAATAATTGTAGTTACTTCCGCCCTCCTTTATTTCCGTATATATATATATTTATATATATATATATATATATATATGTATATTTTTTTGACTATGTGTGTGTGTGTTGGTCATTTTGAGCTGGGAGCGCTACGGTCTACTTTTTAGCAACACTAGGGTTAATGAGACCGGGACCTACTGCTTAAAGCCGATTCCGAACGGCCACGACCATCCAGGCCACAGTGGGACTCGAACCCACGAACTCCGGATCCGAAGGTCAGTGCCCTAACCATTCGGCCATCGTTCGGCTTGACTGCTTGGGAAATTTTAAATAATCAAAAGATTTTTATTTATTGAATTGAGTAAATTTCTTATATGACCTGTCCGGCTTTGTATTGAAATAACATTTTTTTTCGATTACGGTAACATACCGATGCATGATAAGTTGTCGATTTGGGCGTATACTTGATAAGTGTCAGTTGCTCAATAAGCTAAAGTAGTACTAGTTATTCGAATCTTTATAAAGTGTTGTTCTAACAAGTTGTTTATTTTATTTCTTTTGCTAAATTTGTTAAAATTGATAAAAGTAATAAAAAAATGTTACCAGAATCAATTCAATTTTATAACAGTACAAAATTTGGAGTTGATATGGCGGATCAAATGGCCAGAAAATATACAGTAAAAGCTAGTTCTCGTAGATGGCCCCTCCAAATATTTTTCAATATTTTAGATTTGGCTGCCATAAATGCTTGGATCATTTACAAAGAAACGACAGGAATACAAATAGAACGAAAAGAGTTCTTATTTCAATTAGCAGAACATCTTTCCAACGAATATAGAGTTGCAAGACAGAAAAATTTATCAGAACATGAAGACCCACAAAGATCAACTGCAACATCATCAAATGCAACCCATTCTCACAAACGCAAATTTTGTCAAGTACGACTTTGCCACAACAACAAAACAAATAATATATGTGAAAAATGTCAAAGGTATTTTTGCAGAAAATGTACACATAAAAATATTTCCACTTTCATTTGCATAAAATGTACAAATAATAATGAATAAATTATTTTTTTTAATTAAAGTAAATTTTTTATTGTTAATATTTACTAATAACTTGTTGTTTAATTGTAAATAATATAACAAATATTAAAATTTAATTTTAAACAAATTTCTTTACATATTTGTTATTTTTTCACAATGCAGTCATTTTGACTGTTTTTGGGCAATATAGGTATGCAAGAAATCTCGGGCAATCTAGTGTTAAATATGTTTCTTGGTATATCTTCTTATATCAGACTAAAGTACAGGATCAGCTATCTCAAACAAACAAATAATAACCCTCACAGGCGTGGTTTATTTATTTATTTATTTATTTATTCATTCATTTTTTGAACAAAACAAAGGGTTAAGAGTATGTATTTTGAACCAAAGTTACATACCAATAAGATTTGTTTCATGACATTAAAAATTATTTTCTTAGAATCTGTATCAAATCTGTAACCTATAATGAGATAAAATTATATACCCTGAAATACTGAGATTAATAATGATCTCTGTATTTTTTATGATTTAAAAAATAAGCCTTTATTTGTAAACAAAACTTTACCTTTAACCTTTTATTGTAAATATAATATTTTGTTTTTAGGATATGAAATCTAACTACCATATCAGTCTCTCTATGACATGTATTAAACATACTGATAATGTGTGTAAATATCCAGTATTTAGAATTAATTTTTATGTAACGAATCAATGCTGCATCTATAAGAAATATTACCCAACAATCTTAATGTTATTCTAAAAGACTAAATATTTTATTGACTATAGACATTGCCTTAATTGGATGGTACTTGATATATTATCTTTACTCATTAATCAGTAAGTTTTGCTAAAATAATGATATTCCATATTTCAATCATATGATAATGTGTTGCCATATCAAAGTATAAAAAAATTCCCCTATATAATAATAGCCTAAGTTGTCTGTCCGCGAATTTATGAAGCGGATGTACCTGGAATACATACAGGCATCCATATTGGATTTTTTATGAGTTAGGGTTAGTGAAATTTAAAGCGAGTTCGAAATCCACCTCATCCCCTACTTTTCGAGCATTTAATGCTATTATTTCAAGCCTTATTCTATACTAAATTCATTATTATAGGATGGCGAGGGCGGAGTGCAATATTTAAATTTCTGGACTGTTTTTACTTGACTTTTATATATTCTAACCATTTCCTTCACCACGTGTAAGCTGGCACATGGAGTGGGCAGATCCCGTCTGCCCATTTGATCGTCGTACTTCTCAGATTAATGGTTCTGCCCCCGACGTAACCGAATTTTTCTAAATGTCTAATTAATTTAATAATTTCTGCTTTTTCTTTTGAATTCTTATTCCTAAAATTGTTTTATTATTTTTAAATTTTTACAATTTTTCAAATTTTTATGATTTTTTTTTATTAAATTCACGTATTACCATTATTATATCAAGCTCCATTTTAAGAGCAGGTGATTAAATGTATCGATTTATCACATAATAAATAGGTAAGAATAAAAAAAATTTCTAGCATTATGACATCATTCCTTTAATCATCTCATTTAATCATTTATTTTAGATTATTTAAATATCTTCTGCATTATTTCCATACGTTTTATCACTAAACTTAGATATTACGTAAATAATTTTCTTAAGGTAATATTTTGTTGTAAAATAATTCTTAGTCAAATAACAAACCATTTTTTTTACCTGCCTTAAAGGGCACTTTACAATTCTGGAATAATGAAAATTTTATTGATCCCGTCATATGACGGGCTATATGCTAGTTTTAAATATAGTAACCTAGATGGAAATTACCGACTTCTCTCAAAAGTGTCTAAAGATCGAATTCAGTTTTTGACAGACGCCGTCAATTTTTACTCGCCTTTCAAATAGTTATAGTTTGTATACATAGATTCCATAATTTAAAAAAATAATTAAGAGTAAATAGTGATAAGTTACTGAAATAGTTAACATTCACGTGAACTTGTTCCAAATTATTGAGGTTGTTAGTTATCCCATAACAAATAGTGTAAACCCTGTGACTGCTCATCCCGCGATTTTCGCTGGCATTTGTTTTTCTTCCTTTATTAAGAAGCTCATTCTACCTTTTCACCGTTTAACACTAGAATTCACTAGAATATCACTAGAATTAAAGTTATAGTTGATAATAGAAATATAGATAGTATGTTAGAAATAGAAATTAACTGTATTTCAACTGAAATTTATTAAAAAATAAATTTTTATGTGATAACATCTGAAATAAGTTTTTCTGAAAGTTTAGTCTCTCATGATAAAAGTCAATATAAAAAATATTTTCTAGAAAAAAAAATTAGCATTTCAATTCCCCAATTTATATATATACTTAAACTATGCAACAAAATAATACGCAATTTTTAAAGACATCTCGGTTTACAAATTGAGCATTCATAGGGTTAACACACGTCAGCCTGTACTCTTTGAATAGCAAGACTCAGTTTACGATTCATTTTTCTATAAAGACTGAGTAGATTTCTCATGTGAATGCGAAAACTTTTCTACTAATTCATTTTTATTCAAGGTGATAAGTGATAAGTCCTTAAGGAGGATAAAAATTTTCTCGTTTTCTTCAATGAGAAAACGAGTCGTACACTCAATCTGTTGCATTTTCGAAATGTACTGGTTGACGAGTTTTAAGGCCTTAAGAGTAAAAAACCATTCACTTATAAATTTTTGAAAACATGATTTAAAAGAATGAGATGATAGGTATACTTATAGTTTGTATACATACATTCCAGAATTAAAAAATAAGTGTCAACAGTGATAAGTTACTGGAATAGTTAAAAGTCACGTGAATTTGTTCCATATTATTGAGATTGTTAGTAATCCCATAACAAATAGTGTACAGTCCTTAACACACGTCAACCTGTACTCTTTGAATAGCAAGACTCATTCTACTATTCATTTTTCCTATAAAGAATGCTTAGATTTCTCATCTTACTGCGAAAACTTTTCTACTAATTCATTTTTCTTCAAGGTGATAAGTGATAAGTCCTTAAGGAGGATAAAAATTTTCTCGCATTCTTCAAAGAGAAAACGAGCCGTACACTCAATCTGTTGCATTTTCGAATTGTACTGGTTGACGAGTTTTAAGGCCTTAAGAGTAAAAAAGCATTCACTTATAAATTTTTGAAAACATGATTTAAAAGAATGAGATGATAGGTATACTTATAGTTTGTATACATACATTCCAGAATTAAAAAATAAGTGTCAACAGTGATAAGTTACTGGAATAGTTAAAAGTCAAGTGAATTTGTTCCAAATTATTGAGGTTGTTAGTAATCCCATAACAAATAGTGTAAAGTCCTTAACACACGTCAACCTGTACTCTTTGAATAGCAAGACTCATTCTACTATTCATTTTTCCTATAAAGAATGCTTAGATTTCTCATCTTACTGCGAAAACTTTTCTACTAATTCATTTTTGTTCAAGGTGATAAGTGATAAGTCCTTAAGGAGGATAAAAATTTTCTCGTTTTCTTCAATGAGAAAACGAGTCGTACACTCAATCTGTTGCATTTTCGAAATGTACTGGTTGACGAGTTTTAAGGCCTTAAGAGTAAAAAACCATTCCCTTATAAATTTTTGAAAACATGATTTAAAAGAATGAGATGATAGGTATACTTATAGTTTGTATACATACATTCCAGAATTAAAAAATAAGTGTCAACAGGGATAAGTTACTGGAATAGTTAAAAGTCACGTGAATTTGTTCCAAATTATTGAGGTTGTTAGTAATCCCATAACAAATAGTGTAAAGTCCTTCACACACGTCAACCTGTACTCTTTGAATAGCAAGACTCATTCTACTATTCATTTTTCCTATAAAGAATTCTTAGATTTCTCATCTTACTGCGAAAACTTTTCTACTAATTCATTTTTGTTCATGGTGATAAGTGATAAGTCCTTAAGGGGGATAAAAATTTTCTCGCATTCTTTAACGAGAAATCGAGTCGTACACTGAATCTGTTGCATTTTCCAAATGTACAGGTTGTGGAGTTATAAGGCCTTAGGAGTAAAAAAATATTCACCCATAATTTTTTGAAAAAATTACTTGAATGAGATGATGTAAGTCAGTAGTGAGCAGAGTCTATTGTTTAGCAGTCAGTTAATAATAACCATCATACCATAGAAAAATCAATGCTTGGTATTCATCGTGCCGATTAGCAGCTGTTTGGCCGTGGAATCTTGTTTTCCTGACCTTCTAAAGAAAAGTCACCGTGAAAACATAATATTTTGAAAATGTTTTCGGCTTTGGTTTGGGAAGGATGTGCTATTTACCAATTTTTTTCTCTTTATCCTTTAGCAATCATCGGTATCAGTAGGTGTGGTGTAACATATCACGATTACGTGTTGTATCTTCTGTATTTTTCCAAAACAATATCACAAGGACTGAGTAAATTACATCAAATTTGGATTCTCACGAGCAGATTTCTATCTGATGGGCACAAGCTTTCATTAGCGTGTCCTTGTCAAAAGGTTTTATATTACTTTAAATCTGCTAGATCCCTTTGTTTTATCCTAATCACCAGTAGAAGGCAGTGTTTTAAAATTATTACATATTGTGCTCAGTTATTTATCAAAATATATATAAATTTGATGGCTTTTTCTTCAGGAATAAAAATGTTTTTAAAAATCTACATTATGTTGGCTTTAATATTTAACATATGTTTCTGATTTTTATTTAAAAATTTAGGCCTTTGAAGCATGAAGATTACGCCACAAAACCTCATGTTAAATAATTTTTTCTCTGATTTTTACAGTCATGTGTATAAATATATTTCATATTTATACTTGAAAGTAGAAACACATGAAAGCACTACACTTAATTTTTTCTTTTTTTTTTGAAACAGACGTTTCCAGACATACTTTAAATAGAATTCGATTTTACACATTCATGACTACAATTAAATGTACTCACCAAACCAACATTTATAAATTGCTCGGTTATATTATTATTACATCATTTAAATAATAATTATACATTATTTTCTCAAAATAATTAAAATTTTAAAAAATATAATTTTTCCACGGTAGAAGAGGAAAGCTTTCGAAATTAAAATCCTCTCAACTTCCCCACAAAATATGAATTTTTTCCATATATTTCCCATTTACAAGGTTAATAGATATCATTTATGAAATTTATAATCAAAATATAAATAAAATTTATAATCCTGTACACTCACGATTAAAAATTATTTTTGATTTTGATAAGTCTTACTATTTCTATGAATGGTTAATAATCAGTTCTTTTAAATAGTCTGTAGTTTAAAAAAAATATTCCATTAGCTAAAATAGTTCATCCAGGATGCCTCAACACAATGAATTCACAATTGTCTTATTCGAAAGACCGAAGTATCTTTAAAACCACAAAACCACAAAGGAAAAATAACGAAAATAGCAACGTTTGAACAATAGAAAGATTAGAACTTGGTACATTCAACTAGTTTTTTTTTCCTTTCTGTAATTTGCAAGCAGATCGTAAGGAAATGAGGAATTTATCTTCCTAAATAAATTTTTTTATCTTTGTATTTTTTTTTTTTTGTAACATTCAAATTTTTGAATGAAATTGTGGTTATTATAAATAAAATTTAGAGATGATGATTATATTTTAAAATGAGAGCATATTGAAATACTTCATTCTAAAATGAATTAGCATTGCTCTACTGTTTTTCATATTGAATCAAGTATTACAATAGCGTAGACTATACTTTTAAAATAAGCACAAATCTAGTACAGTATACAAACTTACTGTATTTAAGTAGAAACATAAATGCACTATACATAACATTAAACTTAAACGTAGTCTTTTTAACTAGAACATAAACAAAGTCAAATTGTAAACTACGAAGTAATATTTAATACGCTTTAAAAGTCTTTTTTACATCACTTTGACAGCTTTATTTTCGAACATACGAAGGTCGCCTTTCAAGTGTTTACAAACAACCAATAGAAAGCGCTAATGAGATTGACATTTTTTGACACAAAATTGACATTTTTTTATCTTGGAATCAATGACATCTTAGAAATTGTCTGCGTATTTTGTTCATAGTGAATATTTAAAAGAAGCAAGTGAGTGAAAAAAAGAAGTTAACTCGTGGAAACTTCCGGTAGATGATTTTTTATGATTTTAAGAATGGACTCATTCCACAAGAATGCATAGAATCGCTTCGTGAAACTTTTGGTGGTGAAGCACCATCAGAAAACACCATCGGATATTATAATTGGTTTGCAAAATTTCGTCGTGGTCGTGCGTTAGTCAGTGATGAATCTCGTGAAGGATGACCAAAATTGGCAATGATTCCAAAGAACATCGATGCTGGGCGCAAGATGATTGAAGAAGAACAGCATGTCACGTATCGTGAGCTAGTGGCATCCCTTGGCATATCACAGGCTGAAATACATGTGATTTTGCACGAACATTTTTCTGCTAAAAAGATTTGTTCCAGATGGATTGCGCACAATTTGACAGAAGCTCAAAAAGAGTCTCTTGCAAATTGCTGTTAGGAAATGCTAAAAAAATTCAAATTGAGAACAGCAAAATCCATATACAACATCGTTACAGGCTACGAAACTTGGATGTATTCGTGTGAACAGAAAACTAAACAACAGTCCACTGTCTGGGTATTCAAGATGAACTAAATCCCGCAAAAGTTCTTCGTTCACGAAGCACTTCCAAGTAAATGATTGCTTGTTTCTTCGCTGGCTTCTCACACAATTTCAAGAATTACAGGGTCAGAATTAAAAATTCGTAAATCACCCTACCTGATAATTAGTTGGTTGGTTTGAAGCTCAAAAACCTAAAACATCAGTAATACCGAAGGTAGGGCTGAAAGGTAGACATCTAATGTTCGGTGGCGGAGTTCGCAGCCTCGTACCCCACTTCTGACATGTTTTTTCGTAGCCGTTAGAAATCGGCTTTAAACAGTAGGTCCCGGTCTCATTACACCTCTTGTTGCAAACAAGTAAACCGTAGAGCTCCGAACCAAACCAAACTAAATACACCCGTCAACCAATATCAGTCAAAATGTTTGCAACTGCTCAAAAAGTCATAGAGTATAAGGTTTCGGTTGGAGCGCTACGGTCTACTGTTTTGCTACACGGGGCCTAATGTGACCAGGACCTACTGCTTAAAGCCGATTTCGAATGGCTACGAACATCCATACCAGCAACTGGATTCAAACCGGATATTTCCGGTACGGAAGAGCAGTGTTTTACTATTCCACCAGCGTTCGGCCATAGAGAGTGAGGAACAAATCTTAGCATCATGCTATAAAGTATTTATTAACTTTTACCAGAAATTACATTGGTCATAGGCCTTTACAAGTTATGTACACAGCACATAAATTTGATAAAATAGTTAAAAAAGACCAAACATACTAAATACACCCGTCAACCAATATCAGTCAACATGTTTGCAACTGTTCAAAAAGTCATAGAGAATAAGGTTTTAGTTAGAGCCCTACGGTCTTCTGTTTTGCTACAAGGGAGCTAATGAAACCGGGACCCACTGCTTAAAGCCGATTCATCACTGCTAGCAACGGGATTCAAACTCCAGAGCTCCGGTACGGAAGAGCAGTGTTTTAATATTCTGCCAGTGTTCGGCCATAGAGGGTGAGGAATAATTCTTAACATTATGCTATACAGTATTTATTAACTTTTACCAGAAGTTACATTGGTCTAAGACCTTTAAAAGTTATGTGCACAGCACATAAATTTGATAAAAGAGTTAAAAAAGAGAGTTAAAATAAAAATAACAAAAGAAAATATGAAAACAGCAAAAGGTATGGCCAGGAATAAAAACTAGATGTTATGCAAGTATAAAACACTTCCAAAAGAGTTTTAGGATTATACAAAATACAGTTCAAAAAGAATGAAGAAAACAGTTTATTCCTTTTATTACACCTTTTCATATCTTAGAAAGAATATACACCAAACTGTTAAAAATATAATGTATTTGATTCAATTTTTTATGATGCAAAAGCAAAAGGTACTATGGTCTACATTTTTATTTTCACACGCTAGTCAATCCGCTAGTCACCGGGATCTTCTTATTAAAGCCGATATTTAACATCTATGAAAATAAATACCAATAGAGAGGTTAGAACCCGCAAACTGTACCAAAGTGCAGTGACCTTTTCATTCCGCCCTCGTACATAATATTAGAGCAATAGAATTGACACCCATGAATAATTTCGATGTCAATCTGTACTCGATATTATGAAAAATTTCAATGCAATGATATTAACGCTGTGGGCAAGGACTCAAAAACAATTAAACTCAAAATGTTGAAATTTTGTATTTAGCACTATTATAATATCTATATTTGCACCTCCCGTTTCGACTGCAATCTGTAAGCTACATAATGATAATTTCATTATCATATATTTAAACGCTATTAGTCTTAAAACTATTAGTCATAAAATGATGAAATCTTGTATTTAGGACTATTTCAACACGTAGTTGGACATCTAACTTTTTTATCGCTATCTGCACTCTATATAATGAAAATTTTCAATATAGCATATATCAACGCTGTGAGACCTAACTGAAAAGCAAAGTGTTGAAACTTTGTATTTAGGAATGTGTTAACATCTATTTATGCACTTCCTCTTTTGATTCCATTCTGTGTAATGAAAAATCAATATAACGTATATTACTGTTGTACGGCATATCTCAAACACGGTTATGCTTAAAATGTTGTGATTTTGTATTCAGGACTATTATAAAAAATATGTGTGCATCTTCATTTCAGTTGAAGTTTCTATATAATGAAAAAGCTCAGCATGTATTAATGTACGATCTACAACACTCTAAGTCAAACATATCGATGTATTCACACGCAGATGAAGCAATACTATTTAAACAGGCCAGTTTTAGAAAAAAACCTAAAATCTATTAAATGCAGAGAATAATTTTGAATACTTAGTGTTTATTACATTTTGGTAAGGAGAGAAAAAGCACTGCAATCACAAAAAAATCCAATTTAGAAAGAATTATCTGTTCAACGAAAATTCTCATTATAACGAATATTAACGATTTGAGTCTCTGCCATATGGTAGTAAGCTCTACTTAATCTCTACTCAGGCAGCATAATCACTTTTAAGTCATGCCTGATATGTTCATATATACCTATAACATTCGTAATTTTTTGTGTGATTTGTGCTTTTTGTGTACGGATTGATGTGAGATCATCAATCCGTAAAATGGTTTCTATATTCGGTTGATATTGATTCAAGTTAATGTAATGTAGCATATACCTGACTAACTTAACCCATTAATGAGAGTGTCATTTCTGCTGATTATAAACCAAAACACCAAACCATTATGACTACTTCCGTTGATTGATTGGTTGGTTTGGAACTTTAAGGTCTACGCTTTTGCTACACTAGTGCTAATGAAACCGTGACCTACTTCTAAAGGACAATTTCGAACAGTTACGATTAACCATTTCAATATTGGGTTTCAATCCCGAGAACTCTGGAAACGAAATGCAGCGATCTACCCATGGGGTATCGTTATGCTCAAGAATACTTCAAAAATTCTAAAATATATCTAAAATCCTAAAAAATTAGCTGGTGATTTCTTTACAAATTTTAGCCATTTAAAGAACTCGTTTGAGCTCACACTTTCCAGACTATTGGTAATGATTGAGTGATTTTCAGTGAGGATGAGGGAAAAATCCATTTTTGCACCTCATTTTTAGTCAAAGACAGAAATACCCATTTTTTAGTTGCATCTTGCCTACGTGAAGTTCATAGTCCTTTTAAATACTAAGCACCGGTTTCACCCAAATACACTAAAAGGTTAACCGAGCTCACAGAAAATCAGTCATTTGATTTGAACTTCATATAAATTGTATGAGAACACTTCGTTAAAGTAAGTGAAATTTAAACAGTATTTTCTGGAGTTTGCTGTATTTAATCTACCGTGTTTAATATAATCATTTTAACATTACTACGCTCTGTTAGAAGTCAGTCAATTTCCCTTTCTCTTCAGATAAAGGGTTATTGAAAAAAATTCTTATCATGCACTGAACTAAGCCACGTACCGTAAAAAAAGGCAGTTAATATCAGCTTCTTCAGAGTTAGTCACGATACATATTTTTTCATTTTTATGTTAACAGTTCAGACATGCGCACTTACAGATTTGAGAGTTTTTCTTGCTGAATATCAGCCGCATTAGATTCCCTTATTCCATGTTAACCTGTAGAAAAAAAGAAAGCTTTGGAGTAATGGTTTGCATTTAAAAGTTACTTTAACAATCTAATAGAATAAGAGTTGTTGGCCGCTTCGTACGGATTTTTCACACATAATTATAATTCATTTCGAATGTTGCAGTAAATAAACATTTAAAACTAAAAACAAAGCATTTATATCTTAAATGACATTAGTGCATTTATTTTATTAAAATTCAAATCACTAATTTAAAATTTAACATTTTTTTGTTAAAATTAAAGGCACAGAAGAGAAAAATAACATAAGTGACAAAACGAAAATTTGTATATAACTAGAGAAAAATAATAGATGCTATTTTATATTTTAATTAACATATACATACAGAGCTCTATTATGAAATCAATATTTCTATAGGAGTTCTAGAACTTGTAGACTTTTCTATATAATCTGAACATTAACTAGTATTTCGCTTACTTTCTCTTGTCACTTACATTTATTTACTTTCCGTTAATTCGTACTAGAATCATCTAGAGAGTGACTGTCCTTAGGACCATTAAAAACAATACATATTACTTGTAAATATTTATTGAAAAAAATACTGCAATATTACAGCTATTTGTCAATATAAGGGGATAAAAGATTTCAAAATTACAGAAATTGACAGTGATATAGCCCTGAAAACTCTACATCAGATGTTATCAAACAGAGGCCCACAGAAGCAGCGATATAATACATAATTGAAACAATTATCAAACTTATAGAAAATACAATACTATTATATTTATATATTGATTGTTATTATAAATATTTACATACATTCATCAGTTGTTAAATTATCTATTTTTGATTTATAAATAGTCAATAAGTTTTATGATGTTTTTATCAGAACTTCGATTTATAAATATATATATATATATATATATATATATATATATATATTATATATATATATATATATATATATATAATATACTAGCAAGTTTGCCCGTGCTTCGCTACGGTGAACTTAATATATTACTTTTAAACAAAGATTTATTTTTCGTGAATAACTCTCTAAATTCGTCACAGTTCAGTTCGAGTCATTGGTATGTTTATATATTTCTATCATAAGCATATTATAACAATATTGAGTTTTTATAATCGAATTTGTCTTATATTAAATTTGCTCAAACTTCTTTTATTGTAAAATATAAGCTTAACCCTAAATTGCATTACTGTATTACTACTGTACGTTGATTAGCAAAGTTAACAGATCTTGCCATATTACGTGATAGAATACGAAGCACAGGTTTTGACAGCAACAGTGCTAATTTTGTTGGTAGTAATAAATGTTTTCCAAAATTAAGGAAATTTATGACAAACCACATAGTTTTGTGTGAAACAGAAACACACATTCATATCGACAACCATATGAATATGAAGATAACTATATAAAATGATAGGTTTTATTTGGCCATGAGAGTCACTGAAATTTGTACTTTTTGTACTTAGAATATTGTTGATATGTATTTCATTGTAACATAAAAATGAACCAAGAATTAAATTTAAAATTAGTTCTCATATAAAAATGCTACAATTTGCGTCACATAGAAATGAAAGTGAATCACTTTATATCTCAAATTTCAGTTCAAATCGAATAGATACTAAGCAGACGATTTTAAATAATATAAAATAAGAAATGAATAAATGAAATATTTAAATGAATGACGTCATAATGATAGAAAAATATCATTTTCGCCTATTTATTATGTGATGAATTGAACATTTTAATCTCCTGCTTTTAACCGTGGAAAACTGCGTTTAAAACAATTACTTGGGATGACGTCACATTGCTAGAAATATTGCTTCTTTCCCTTAGATATGATGCGATAAATTAAAAACTTAATCGTTTGCGTTTAACCGGGGAAAATAATGCTTGGAATAATGACATGAAATGCTCGAAAAAGGGGGAAGGAATGAATTTCGAACGTTGAAAATTTACAAAAACCTTCCCAGGGATATACCTAAACATATCCCAAATTTTCACGGCGATTGGATGCATAGTTTTTGAGTCTATTGAGTACAGACAGACAGACAGACACACACAAATTCATTTATATATATATATATATATATATATATATATATATATATATATATATATATATATATATATATATATATATATATATATATATATATATATATATATATATATATATATATATATATATAATCTATGTATATATTTGTGTGTAACGTGTGAATTTTACTCTCCGCTATAGATAAATTAACCCCTATTATTCTTAATTGCTCGGGCTTACTGGGCAATGTGCAGACCTACGTAGAAATTAGAGTTATTTGCAGCCTTTCGATTCCATTAATAAGAAGCAAAATGAAATTTTAAGTTTCATTTAAGATTAACGAAGGAACATCTTTCACCGACAAGAGCAGAGCATCGAATAATGATAAAGATACACCTCAATTACAAATTTCGTCCCACAGCGACCAATCAGTGGGAATTCTATTCAAGGGAGACCAGCAGCTTAGCCAGCCTCATTAACAGTCAGAAAGGAACTTCGATCATTGGAATGGTTGAACCATTTTTCTTGGGTGGCTAGAAAATGTGGTGAGTAGACAGGAAATTAGCATTTATTCCAGAGTTATCTTTGGGAGACTGGTAAAAAGAATTTTAAGTCTACTAACATTCCCTTAAATAAGATATTATACGGCTGGGAAAATAGATATAAAAGACTGATAGATATTTTACGTGCAATAAATTTGATATATTATACACACACACACAGATATATATATATATATATATATATATATATATATATATATATATATATATATATATATATATATATATATATATATATATATATATATATATATATATATATATATGTATGTATATATATATATGTATATATATATATATATATATATATATATATATATATATATATATATATATATATATATATATATATATATATATATATATATATATACATATAATATATGTATATATGCATATATACATTTATATATATATATATATATATGTATGTAGATATATATATATATATATATATACATATATATATGTATATATATATATATATATATATATATATATATATATATATATATATATATATATATCTATATATATAGTTCTTCTGTCTGTGTGTTTGTAATAGAACTGCTCCATAAGGGCTGGACTGATTTTGATGAAATTTTGTGTATGTAATTAAGTTGATTTGAGAATGGTTTAGATTCCCAATTTGATCCCATAGAAAATGTTTTTTATTAAAAATACAGAATTGCTTGCTCATTGAGATTTTTCTAATGCCTCTTGAAAACCTTCACTGAAAGCCTATCTCTGGCGCAGTGGTCAGCGCAAGGGGCTACATTTCAAGAAATCCCAGGACCAAATCCCCGTCCTGGCGATCTGGAGATTTTAATTTAATCCAATTACTTTTGTGATGACTGTACGCGTGATGGCGTTAAATCTTTTTAAAATAATTTTTTTCTTACTTTTAAATCGAAACGGTCCAATTTATAATTTATTTTAAAAAAATTTACAATTTTTGGATTTACAGCGTTTAAGCAGGGCAACGTCTGTCAGGTCATCTATTACATGTATATAATGGGCGTGTAATACATTAAAAATATCCAGGTAAAAGACTTAATTATATTCCCTAGTTTTAATTTCATTCGTAGAGCAAACAGAACTTTGAATTAAAGAGCGTGATAACTTAAGCCTAACAGGGGGGAAATCCCTGACTCACTAACATGCATTTTATTTCTATGTTCTTTTAAATGGTCACAAGAGAATCTTATTAATAACCACGGTTTTCGAGTCTCTTAATCATCTGTTTTCTTGCGAGTTAGTCACTTTTGTTGTTTTAGAATAATATTAATCTCTCTCGATTCAATTGATCGCTTTAGGGTGACAAATTATAACACAATTCTGCGTTTGAGATAACGAAGAACGTTGTTACCGTTCTCTCGTGTACATCGAAGTAAAAACTACAATATTAATTTTTTTAATTAAGATTTTTGTATGTTGGTGTATATTTATTCTTATCTATTATGTGGTAAAAGCATGACTCCATTTCAAAAAAAAGTTGTATGGCAAGTTCGAAAAAAAACTATGAATCAATACATATTCGAAGTAAAAACCCTTATTTTAACATAAAACTCCTTATTTCAACAATTTTCGCATGTTGACAGCAACTCTGTCTTCCCTGTTATCTCAAAGGCATTTATAAAGGATTTCGTTTACAACTGCCCAACCTAAATATATCGGTGAAAAATATTTATGCTGCCAAGTGATATTTCAAAATTGTGACACCGTAGCCCTTTTTTATTAATGTATATATATATATATATATATATATATATAAATATACATATATTATATATATGTATATATCTATAATGAGACGGACTTCTCGATGGGTGGTTGCAGTCATGGCCATAAAAATTATACCGTTTCAGCTAAAGACCTTTATTAAGATAACGTTGAAGGACGGGTTACCACTTCATCTTAGGGACAGGACAAACTGAAGGGTCAGCTGGCATGAAGTTCTATGTTCAAGACACGTAACACCTGGGTCACCATCTGTGGGAAAATATCTCTAGAAAAACCTGTTTTCAACAGCGTGTACCTCCTTTTTATTTGGAAATTTCCTAAATTGTCCGCTAGGGCCATGTAGGATTATAATTGGACAGGTCCCTTCTCTGAGGGCGTAAACTGTAGACCCAATGGTCAATTTAGGTTAGGGGTTAAAAAGGGGAATGCAAAATGACGTGGGAATTTTTAGCCCTTGGTTTAAGTTTTGAAAAGCCCTGAGAATTTTATATAGAATTCTCACGGGTACAGTTTACGCCCTCAGAGAAGGGATCTGACCAATTATAACTCTACATTGCCCTAGCAGACAATTTAGGAAATTTCCAAATAAAAAGGAGATACACGCTTT
>CM063503.1:61700339-61705339 GCA_032207245.1 Pardosa pseudoannulata
TAGAAAATATGAGTATCCTCGTTTTCTTTCAGACATTATATCTCTGCAAATCTGGATTTTCAGCTGCCGTAGTGAGAAATAATAAATATAGCTTGAAAATCAATGAGGAGCAAGAAACAATAGTAAGTATGTCACGCCTTCTTCCACGACTGGAAAAAGAATGTCGGAGGATCAACAAGCTCACACATCACATTGATTTTCTAGCTTGCTGTTGAAGATTATTTTTTAAATTTGTTTTTAATTTATAATAACTTTTTTATTCTTATTTGATCCAGGTTAAGGTTTGGTTCTTCAAATGATCACTTTTATTCTGCATGTATATTTATACGTTTTCTACAATTTAATAACATATAACACAGATAAGGAACGTGAGGCCTTGAAACCGTGTGCGGACATTGTTAGTTACTTTTGAGGACTTCATATAAAGACTTGCTCTTGTATTAATATTTATAAATTACAATAATTTGAAAATCAAAATAACTGTATAGTTGCAGTGTTATTTTCTTGTTGTGTTCTATAATTATATTTACCTTTTTAATTTTTTGTAGTGTAGTAAATTTATTTAAAAATACTGTTCATTTCTTTTTTATTTGAAATGGTATTTAAATGTGTAAATATTTATACAAAAGATATTTATAAAAATGTTATAACAAATTATCACCTTTATGTAAATACGAAATTAATTTATGTTCCTTTGTTAACACAATAAATAAATGACGATGTTTATTACTATTTTTATTATTTTAGTAAATGCTATAAATTAGAAAACTACAATAATTTTCTCTAACATAGGGCCGAACGATGACCGAATGGTTAAGGTGCTGGCCTTCGGAACCAGTGTTTGTGGGTTCGAATCCCATAGTGCCGTGGATGCTTGTAAATGTTCGGAATCGGCTTTAAACTGTAGGTACCGGTCTCATTAGCCCTTACTGTTGCAAAAAATAGACCGTAGCATTATAAACCAACCCAAACCTCAAAAATAGGTGTGTCATCTAATTATTACTTTATTAATACCCTATTTAAATGTGACCTCTTGTAATAATAAGATTCCCCTCTTCTGCTCCTATATGTTCGCATAACACATGCATTCGTGTAACTCATATACAAAGCTTTATACACTCGTAAAAATCCATTTGAATATTTTCTAATTCAATTAAAAGTTGTATTACACATAAAAGAATTTTATTTTAATTACAGCAGTATAATAACTGCTTTATAACTTCATAATAGAATACACGATCTGAAATTCCAATGACACCTTAAATCGGAAAGCCATCTTTAAACTTAATCATAAAATAGAGCCCATCTGATGACCTGTCTCTTAGCCCATTTCTCGGAGTTGTTTTTCTCCAGCCGAAAGCTTGATTGTTCGCATATTTCTTTCTATTTTTTTTTCTTATTCGAACGAGGTTCAGGTTTGGTCCTTCAAGTGATCACTTTTCTCATGCATTTTTGCTTTCCCCTTTTGGCATTAGTCTTTGTGTGGAATTTTAATGATGACGAGAAGAAGATAAACAATCTTGACTCTGTTATACTGGCATAATCTGTATAAAAAATATATACAATTTTCTATATTTCCTTATTTGTCATGCAACTGACATAAGCTTGTGATTTATCTCAGCGTTTTACTAGATGCACTAGAGCATGATAGAGTTTAATTTTATATATATTAAGTATTACTGGGATTTATTTCCTACATTTTGCTTACTGCATTCATACTATTGCGAGTACTTCTACTTTGTAATTTTTTTACGATAGTTATAAAATGATATTATATTCTTTATAAGAGTTATAAATTGATAGTATATTTTTATGATAGTTATGTTTAGGCTAGTTATTATTTATGATAGTTATGTTTTTTGAATGTCATAAATTTTGTTAGATACACTTATCTCATTAACCCTCTGACTGCTCATCCCGCGATTTCCACGGGCATGTGTTTTTCTTCCTTTTTTAAGAAGCACATTCGGCCTTTTTACCGTTTAACCAGTCGAATAAAGAATATACAGTATTAGACATTTAATTTGGTAATAAATATAATTATATGACTAGAACTATAGTTATATTAGATAATAGAATTATAGATAGTAAGTTATAAATAGAAATTAACTGTATTTCAATTGAAATTTATTAAAAAAACAAATTTTTTATGTCATAACATCTGACATTAGTTTTTCTGAAAGCTTAGTTTCTCATGATAAAAGTCAATATAAAAAATCTTTTCTAGAAAAGAATTAGTATTTCAATTCTCTAATATATATAATATATATATATAATATATATATATATATATATATATATATATATATAAATATATATATACATATATATATATACGTATATGTATATATATATATATACATACATATATACATATATATATGTATATATATAAATATATATATATATATATATATAAATATGTATATATATATATATATGTAATATATATGTTATATATATGTATATATATAAATATATATATATATATATATATATAAATATATATATATATATATATATATATATATATATATATAATATATATATATAAATATACTTGAACTATGCAACAAAAAAATACGCAATTTTAAAAGAGATCTCGGTTTACAAATTGAGCAGTCAGAGGGTTAATGCTTCCCATTGTAGAAACTACTAAAAAGTTGTTTGTAGAATTTTCTTGAATGGAGTTTTCATTTTAGCGAGTTTAAATGGCAATCTACCAAATTTTCAAAAATTCGCTATTATTTAATTTATTCATTTAGATTAACATTTTATGATTTTTTGAGCCTCGCTCATAAATTGACATTTTCAAAAGAGATATCACGTGAAATCTCGACAAACATCTTTGTCTATTACAAAACTTCACTTTACAGTAATAAATTTATATGTGATACCAAATAAATCTGTTATCATGCAGTTTTCTTATTTTATAAATAGCATCGTTTAATGTTTGAAATGACCGCCGATAACTAATTATAATAACTAAAAATTTTAATTTTGTGTCTTATTTGCATTCATGCATAACCATTGAATTTTCCCTACGTGACTATAGCAAACATTCTTGAATTCTTAATGGACAGATTTAAATAGCTCGTCATACTTTAAAAGTTTCTTCCAAAACAAGGGTATTTTCTATTCGGGTTCATATATATCTGTATAATTAAAACTGTATCATAGATACGGGGTTTTAGAGGGTAGGCTAATTTATTTTGTTTTTAAACAATCTAGTTTGAAGTTTGGCATAATATGTGTATATTAATGGGGTTAATTATGTATATTAATGGGGTTAAAATTTCAAGGTAAAATACTAATTATTTCTAAAACTGTGAATTATTAGTTAATTAAAAAGTATCTTTATTAAATACACGCTAGGGATATTACTTTAATCTACATGATAATTTTAATACGATATTGTTTACACTTTATTATATAACTATACTTGTTATCCTAAACATTCGTAGAAAATATTTATAAAACAGTAAAATTGTTGTAAATATTCATATTTTTGTGTACAGATTATCTATTGAAGTTCTTTTAAATATACAGCCTACCTATTTTACATTTTAAAATATATTTTTAGCTATTGTTTTCTTTTATATGGTGCAATATAAACACTTTGAAAATTTAGGTGGGAAAAGGAAGTTCGAAATTCATTCAGAGTGGTTCAAGTATTCACAAAATAAAAAAAAAGTTTGTTTGGAAAAAATGGTTAAAGTTTTTATTAGTGATAACTGTGTTATATTCCTTACAGGATACAGTATATTGTAAATTTTATTTTTGCTCATTATTTTCATTTACATTTTGCAGTACATGAGAATAGAATTATTTAATTTACAGCCAAATTTTGCCCAGCTGAAAGTCTACTGTCACCTTTAATCAGACCCAATGACATTTAAATTTAGAAATAAGGGAAACTATGTTCAACAGCATGAAGAGAATGAATAAAAAATTTGATTTTCCTCATTGATTCCTGCATTTTCTTATAGCAAGGTTTAAGGTTATAATTAAGTTCAATAAATCTGTCCTTCAAGGCTGTCTGAAAAATATATACTCAACAAAAAAAAATCTTTCCCTCTCCCATCTGCCATCTTTTAATTTTAAAATAATGAAATAAATTGAATTTCCCTAAAAATTGTAAACCAAACAGTCCAACTGAGTTACAGAGCAACTGAATTAAATTGGACCCAATGAACTTTGAAGTTAGAAATAAGGGAAACTATGTTCAACAGCATGAAGGGAATGACCAAAAATTTGATTTTGTTCATCCATTCCTGCATTTTCTTACAGCAAGATTTAATATTATAATTAAATTCAATACACCCGTCCTTCAAGGCTGTCTGAAAAATCTATACTCAATAAGAAACGTTTTCCCTCTCAATCTGCCACCTTTTAATTTTAAAATAATGAAATACATTAATTTTCTCAAAAATTGTAACCCAAACAGTCCGAGTTCCAGAGCAACTGAATTAAATTTGAAACCAATGAACTTTGAAGTCAGAAATAATTGAAACTATGTTCAACAGCATGAAGAGAATGACCAAAAAATTTGATTTTGGTCATTGATTCCTGCATTTTCTTACAGCAAGATTTAATATTATAATTAAATTCAATACACCCGTCCTTCAAGGCTGTCTGAAAAATCTATACTCAATAAGAAACGTTTTCCCTCTCAATCTGCCACCTTTTAATTTTAAAATAATGAAATACATTGAATTTTCTTAAAAATTGTAAGTCAAACAGTTCAACTGAGTCACAAAACAACTGAATTAAATTAGAAACCAATGAACTTTGAAGTTAGAAATGAGGGAAACTATGTTCAACAGCATGAACAGAATGACCAAAAAATTTGATTTTGTTCATTCATTCCTGCCTTTTCTTATAGCAAGGTTTAAGATTATAATTAAGTTCAATAAACCTGTCCTTTAAGGCTCTCTGAAAAATCTATACTCGACAAGAAAATCTTTCTCTCTAAACTCCAGCTTTTAATATTAAAATAA
>CM063503.1:61710339-61740339 GCA_032207245.1 Pardosa pseudoannulata
TATTAAATTAAGATTATTTCAAAGATTATATAGTTTTCAGGGTATGCTTTAATTAATAAAATATTTTACATTCGATATCACAAAATGATGATGTTTATCTCTGTAACAACCTAAGATTTAGTTTAAATTATAAAACTTATAAATTTAAGTGTTTTGCTATTTTAATTAACTTTTATTTAGGGTGAAATATCACCATAATCTTTAACAATAAATAACATTTTATATTATGCATAGGATAATCCTAGTATTAAAATGGGAAGGAAAAGCATACAAACACAGAGAACATTTTTTCAATTAAAAAATCGTACATTATGCTAGATAACAAAAATTGTCATTGTCTGTTGATTTCAGATGGCATACAAATCTTACCACAGTGACTTACTGGTGACAGATCGTACTACAATTACACGAGATGCAAAAGGACCACAAAAATTATTCACCAATTATATGCAAAGTCAGTAATTATAACAAATAATTATATTGCTCTACAAAAGTTTAAAATGCCAATAGGAAAATATGCAATCACCAAACAATTATATTTATATACATGCATACTCCCTCACATCCCCTATTTAATAATAGCCTAAGTTGTCTGTCCGCGAATTTATGAAGCGGTTGGACCTGGAATGGATAGAGGCATCCATATTGGATTTTTTTTTGAGTTAGGGTTAGCAAAATTCAAAGCGAGTTTGAAATCCACCTCATCCCCTACTTTTCGAGCATTTAATGCTATTATTTCAAGCCTTATTCTATACTAAATTCATTATTATAGGATGGCGAGGACGGAGTGCAATATTTAAATTTCTGGACTGTTTTTACTTGACCTTTATATATTCTAACCATTTCTTTTACCACGTGTAAGCTGGCACATGGGGTAGAGGTAGAGTGTCTGCCCATTTGCTCGTCGTACTTCTCAGATTAATGGTTCTGCCCCCGACGTAACCGAATTTTTCTAAATGTCTAATTAATTTAATAATTTCTGCTTTTTCTTTTGAATTCTTATTCCTAAAATTGTTTTATTATTTTTAAATTTTTACAATTTTTCAAATTTTTATGATTTTTTTTTAATTAAATTTACGTATTACCATTATTATATCAAGCTCCATTTTCAGAGCAGGTGATTAAATGTATCGATTTATCACATAATAAATAGGTAAAAATAAAAAAAATTTCTAGCATTATGACATCATTCCTTTAATCATCTCATTTAATCATTTATTTTAGATTATTTAAATATCTTCTGCATTATTTCCATACGTTTTATCACTAAACTTAGATATTACGTAAATAATTTTCTTAAGGTAATATTTTGTTGTAAAATAATTCTCAGCCAAACAACAAACCATTTTTTTTACCTGCCTTAAAGGGTACTTTACAATTCTGGAATATTGAAAATTTTATTGATCCCGTCATATGACGGGCTATATGCTAGTTTCAAATATAAGGTAAAGTTAAATTTTGGTACCTAAGATACATTTCCAAATATATATCCATATATTTGGTACAAGCCAAATGTATGAATATATATGTGCATATTCATAAATGATGGGGAGGGGTTACTTTGAAAGAAACATTAATAATTACTAATTATTTTCATACAAATTAATTAGATAACTGAAGGTACGATAACTTGATATTTAATACTGGATTTTTTATTAGTTCCTTTTCACACAATTGAATAATAGTTCCACCAACTGTCGGTTTGCATTTAAAAAGTTTCAGTAACAGTGTGAACTTATATAAATAATATTTTTTAAATAGAATAATTTCTTTAAATAAAAGAAAATTTCATTTTTCATTGAATTATTCGGGAAAATTACATACTTTTTTCTTGAATTGACAGATAGAACAAAAAAGTTCTGAACAGTAACTAGGAAAAATATTAGACTATGCTAAAATATTATTTTTGTAGAAACTGGTTTGTTTTGAATGTTATTAACCCTCTGACTGCTCAATTTGTAAACCGAGATCTCTTTAAAAATTGCTTATTTTTTGCATAGTTTAAGTATATCTATATCTATATCTATATCTATATCTATCTATCTATCTATCTATCTATCTATATATATATATATATATATATATATATATATATATATATATATATATATATATATATATATATATCTATATATATATATATATATATATATATATATATATATCTATATATCTATATATATATCTATATATCTATATATATCTATATCTATATATATATATATATATATATATCTATATCTATATATACATATATATATATGTATATATATGTATATATATATATATTGGAGAATTGAAATACTAATTCTTTTCTAGAAAATATTTTTTTATTTACTTTTATCATGAGAAAATAAGCTTTCAGAAAAACTAATTTCAGATGTTATCACATAAAACATTTATTTTATAATAAATTTCAACTTTAACATAGTTTCTATTTATAACATACTATCTATCATTCTGTTATCTAATATAACTATAATAGTTCTAGTCATATAATTCTATTTACCTAATTAAATGTCTAATACTGTGTATAATTTATTTCACTGGTTAAACAGTGAAAAGGCAGAATGTGCTTCTTAATAAAGGAAGAAAAACACATGCCCGCGAAAATCGCGGGATGAGCAAATTTTGCTACATTTGAATTGCCTGTGGAAATCACGGGATGAGCAGTCAGAGGGTTAAAAGTGGAGGAGCTTCATTTGGTAAAGTAACCGTTGCTAAAAATTTCTCCTTCTCTGTAATGTAAGATAAATAGTTACTCTTTATCAGAAAATACCAGAAAAGGGCACAAACTGGTATTCGCTTCCCTTCAGCCATTTTCATAGTTTTTTAAAAGAACAGGTATTCATTAAACAGAAATATACAATAAATGTTTGAATCCGTAACTTATAATGCATAGCGAAATGCAAGTAGTATTGTAAAACAACAAAATATATACTATTTTCTTAAATCATGGTCTTCCCTTATACCATTTTATAAATCTCTCAAGTAAATACTTCTTTAAAAATATTTTAAACAAATTAATGAAAGGATAAAAAATTAATGTGGGACCATTGTTGGCTTGTTTATTGCTATATTTTACGAGTCAACCGTTATTTTTTTTGTTACAGTCTGAACAATTTGTCTGTTTTAATTTGATTTTCAACTGAATTTTCTTATGGCCTAATTTTTTTTACTCCATGAAAACCACTTGATTTCCACAAAAGCACCACTTATGAGAACTAAAAGCTATTAATGAGCCTAAAACTATATAAATATTAATGTTTTCAGCAATTTTTTAATGTTTAAGATTCTTTTACTATTTGTGATATCTTTGCCACCTATATAAATTGAACTATCTTGTTTTAGTTTAAAAAATAATAATTTTTCTTTTTAGAAAAGGTATTTTTATCATAAGTTTTATCCTCTGTTTTTAAGAATGGAAAAGTTAGATATAATCTTATACAAGATATTAGAAAGTATTTTACATTCACAATACAATTTCTTTAACCTATATTGTACCACACCAACTAAATATTTCTGAAATTTTTTAAAACTTTATCCATAACATTAATATGGTGTAACTAAGTATATAAAACCAAAATTTTAAAAATAAATTTTAATTTTTTAAGTAATTAGCTGTCCTATAATTAGGCCAATGGTCCAATATACTACTAGAATTAAACAAGTATCACTTACATTGCATTAGGCTGAATCATAGGTGAAATTTGCGAAAACATTCAAAGCAAAGTTCAACATTACATTTTAAGCACACTGTTGTTGCTTTCCTTTTGCAGTTCTTGAACTGGTATTTTTTGGTAAGGGGTAATAGAAAAAGGATATCCGTTGTAGGATGCTAATACCCAAAATTTATATCCAAATTTTTACAGGTTTATTTTTTATGAACATCTTGCAACTGTGCCTTCCAAAATATTTTACCATACTTTCATCGATGGTGAGATTTTCAGAAAATATACCAAATTGCTTCAAGGTTATGCTGATTTTGTCATAAAGAAAGTCGAATTTTACAATAACGATCTTGTTGATCAATTGAAGAATCATCGTTAAAAGGGGATAAAGTGTTTGGTGTCATAATACCGTTTTCTGGACCTAGCGTTACTCACTAATGTAGTGTCAATGTCTGGAGCACTACAAGTAACCTCCACTATGTTTAAATAATAATAATAATAATAATAATAATAATAATAAATATAAAATTAAAGATTAAAAAATGACAATTTTTAAGGGGTTGCTAAAAATAAAATTTACAATACAATATATTTTGATTTCTCAGTTTATTTTTTGTTGTTGTTACTGTGATAAAGTGTGTCTATTTTAAAGGTCTTCAAATAAAATCCACTCAGAAAATGTTTATAACTTTATTATTAAATTAAATTATATTTGCTGTCCTGTTTATAGGACAGCGGTCCAATATGGGTTAACATATATAATTGATAATACTATATTTTCACTGCAGGCATCCTTTAAAATCTATACATAAATTATCTGTGAAATACGTTAGAAATTTAAATAGATATAAAATAGTCAAAAATTTTAATATTAAAAATTTTATTTTTATTTTTCTGAAAATGAAATAAAACTTTTAATACAAAAAACAAATTTTAAATTTCATTATAAATGTATATTTGTTTATGAAGATGTACATATGTAAGTTTGTTGTTTTATAATAATTATTTTAAAGCTACAAAAGTTACATTATTTAGTTATATAAATCCCCAGGAATAAAAGTAAATTCCTTTTTCTGCAACACTTTCAAAAAAATTTAGTTAATTCGAATAAAAATGTATTTTGTCAAAATGTTTAGCAAAATTAAAGGATCGAGCACCAGTTGTACGGTGGAAACATCACGAAAGCTAAGTGTGGTTAGGGTGAAGGGCAAGTAAAACATCCCAACAATGGGAATATAGTTGTTTTAGTGAAATGTTTACATACTTTCATTTAATTTCAGAATAAAAGAACAAAAAAAAAGTATCCTTCTTAACGAACATGTTGTATTTTATATGCAGTATAAGTTCATCTTAATCTGCCAAACGAAAGGAGTTAATACGAGAGGCTATTTTAAAAATGCAACACCATTAAATACATGTTTTATCTCTAACTGTTACCAAGTTATGGTGATAAGAAGGAAAATTCCTCAAATCTGAAAAAAATATTTTGTGCATTTTCTGGAGTATCTCCATGCAAGCACAATATATATTTCGATAAGTCAGAAAAAAGCCTATAAGATTAAGATATTTTTTTTTACTTATCTTTGGCTAGCAACAAGTTTTGAAACATTGGCAAAGTGTAAAATTCGATTGTCGTCAAAATGCATAATTGTCAGTTTCACTGAAAACATTTTACCTACAGCCAGTTAAATTAAGCAAAAAGTTGCCCATTGTATGAACTTTTGACTGTGTCTAAAATAAACTGTGTTGGTATACTAGTCCAAAAGATATTTATCATTTTTGTAAGACATCGCTGGACTTAATGCATATCCAAATAGACATTCCACGAAGATTTTGTGAACGAAACCATGGGGAAAAATTCTGTGAGTATATACTCACAGATATACAATATATGAGTATATACAAATTTCTCATAAATTTTCTATCCACACATCTCATTAGAAGCCACAAAAGATGAGTTAATCCACGTAACAACCGATTAAGCAATCATCTTCTTTGACGTTAGCTACTTTAGTATTTTCTTGATTTTGTTTCAGCTCAATCGGTAATTTCCAGGCAGCTCTTACTGTTTGCTTTCTGGTAGTTCATGCAGCCTTTCTTTTCTTCATCTCTACAAATTGAGTTTTTTTTCCTTTTTATTAATTAATAAAGAAAATGTTAACAACCATTCTCCTATACAAAACAGTTTTAAGGCCAATTTTATTATATGTAGTGCGGGTCTGGAGTTCAACGCCCAACGTACAAATCTAACACTTATAGATTCTCGAAAACAAAACACTTAGGTCAATCACGAAATCCAAGATGTTCTTAATAAATGTGCTCATAGATATTGCAAAGGTTGAACAGAATCGGGAAACAATTTTAAACTTGGCCACATTTTTTTTTTAATAAAATCTGTACCATAGGCAGTTTGGACATATTTAACATCTCCCACTATCAACCACGTGAGAATTTATTTTCTTTCGGGTAACTAGAGTTCTTCACCCAGACTTCGAACGCAGTCCTGACGCTGAATTCTAATTTATTGTTTCCCGGACTCTCTAAATTTTCCTCTTATCTTGCTTTGTTACTTACCATGAGTCAGGTAAAATATATAAATATAAATTTAGGCTTAATATTTCTCTAAATAAATTGTAAATAAACCTTAATCACAACGTGCAATGAAATATTAACCTCGTAGTCAATATACTCATTTCTGGTACTTAATTTTAAAATTTTTTTTTAGTTAACTTGAAAAACTTTACTAAAGTTGAATTTTAATATTTTCTCTCTATTTGTAATATTTAATTCGGTTCAGTCACAATAATCTAATTTTTTCCATATACTGGGATTGAAGATCTACAAGCTCACTGGCAACCCCCAAACGCACTTGCCTATGCCTGTGCATATGCACAGGCTGGTAATTGATTGCTCGTTAACCATCGTGTAGGTAGATTAGTAGTTGATGCTGTACCCTGATTTCTCTGGTCTCGTTGGCTGGTAATTGATTGCTCATTAACCATCGTGTAGGTATATTAGTAGTTGATGCTGTACCCTGATTTTTTTGGTCTCGTTGGCTGGTCATTGATTGCTCGTTAACCATCGTGTAGGTAGATTAGTAGTTGATGCTGTACCCTGATTTCTCTGGTCTCGTTGGCTGGTAATTGATTGCTCCTTAAACATCGTGTAGGTAGATTAGTATTTGATGCTGTACCCTGATTCTTGTCTCGTTTGGCGCATGATTTGTTAACCATCGTGTAGGTAGATTAGTAGTTGATGCTGTACTGATTTCTTTGGTCTGTTTTTTGATTGCTCATAACCATCGTGTAGGTAGATTATAGTTGATGCTGTATATTTCTTTGGTCTCGTTGGCTGGTCATCGATTGCTCCTTAACCATCGTGTAGGTAGATTAGTAGTTGATGCTGTACCCTGATTTCTCTGGTCTCGTTGGCTGGTAATTGATTACTCGTTAACCATCGTGTAGGTAGATTAGTAGTTGATGTTGTACCCTGATTTCTCTGATCTCGTTGGCTGGTCATTGATTGCTCGTTAACCATCGTGTAAGTAGATTAGTAGTTGATGCTGTACCCTGATTTCTCTGGTCTCGTTGGCTGGTACATAGTATTAACTTGTTTTAGACTATAGTAGTTCTTTAATACGTTTACTATTTTATATTTTATCTTTTGTCTGTTACGTTATTTTATTGAAACCTTGTTTTGCTTTCTTGACAGTACTTATATTTTTAGCTTTGTGTTAATTACTTTATCAAGCAAATAAATTAAAAGGATGTAATACCTTTCTAGTTGAAAAGTCTTCAATATAACAGCCCATATTTAATGATTATAAAATAAAATTTTTGCTTTGTTTAGAATAAAATTTCACCTGATTATTATTAAGAATCTAATTTTGCAAAAATTAACTCTTTTTTCGTGAAAGAACACATTTTTAAAATTTTTAAACAGTTTTAAATATATACATCAATTATAAAAAATTAGAAATCCACTTACCAGTCATATAACCTTTGAAAGTTTTAAATTAGAAACTAGCCAGTTCACATCAAATAGAAGTTAATTATATTTTTTTCTCTGGAACATAATTATACTAATACGAGCAAAATATTGTAATTTTTAGCATTTTTTAAGATTTAATTATTTTTTTCATCACTTATTTCCTAACATCAGAAGAAATGTGCTATAAGATATTCATAAGTGAAAACATCTCTCCATGTATGTTTCTTGTAATCCGATTAATGTGTTATAAGATAATTTATATACATCAAAATTGCTGTAAGTTAAAAAATAAGTTATGCTATAAGTTATAAGAAAATTATGATAACTGTAAAAGTTCTTTTCTGTGCACAGTTGGAAATTGGGTCAGCAAATAAGGCACTCAATGTCAGTATCACATTTCTTGGTTTCAAATAAAATTGGTGGCATATATATTTCTAGTACTTCGGAAACAATCTTAGGTGGTAAGTTTGATTAGCCTTATTGTTACAAAAGATAGATTTTAGCACTTTAAATATGTTCTTATAGACAACTTAACTTTAAACAATCGAAAGAGATTTTTAGTTTGTATGGTTTTTCTCAGAACATTCCAGAGTAAAACTCATGTCGATAAAGGATGCAATCTATCTTCTTCATACATCCTTGTCAACCTGAGGATTAAAGAAGTGATCCAAATAGTTGCTGCCTCTAAAATTTTTTTAATTCGTATTTCTTCATTTACTAGAAAATTTCATCTCACTTACAAAAATATCCAAACCTGACTTATCCATCCTTGAATAGCCATCCAACTCAGAACTTAATTTTTCCGTCAAAAACAAAACATTTATGTTTTTCTCTGTAACAACCTAGGATTCAGTTTAAATTATAAAACTTGTAAATTTAAGTGTTTTGCTATATTGATTTTTATTTAGGGTGAAATATCACCATAAACTTTTACAATAAATAACATATTATGTTATACATAGGATAATCCCAGTATACAAATGGGAAGAAAATGCACACAAACACAGAGAACATTATTTTTCAATTACAAAATCTTAAATTATGCTAGATAAACCACAAGCGTCGTTGTCTGTTGAATTCACTTGGCATACAAATCTTACCACAGTGACTTACTGGTGAAACCTCGTGCTACAATTATACGAGAAGCAAGTAAAAAACATTAATAATTTCTAATTATTTTCATACAAATTAATTAGATAACTGAAGCTACGATAGCTTGATATTTGACATACAGGATTTTCAGAGTAAAACTCATGTCGATAAAGGATGCAGTACATCCTTGGAAACCTGACGATTAAAGTGGTCCAAATAGTTAGTGCCTCTAATTTTTTTTAATTCGTATTTTTTCATTCACTAGAAAATTTCATCCCACTTACAGAAATATCCAAACCTGACTTGATCCATCCTTGAATAGCCATCCAACTCAGAATTTAATTTTTCCTTCAAAAACAAAACATTTATTTTTAAAAAGTATTTTTACTTCAAAGGCTAATTTTTATATAGAAAAGAAATTCTGGAGATCTGGAATTTATTTTTAAAATATGATGCCGGAAATGCCGGAATAAGTCATTATAAAGAGAAACATCTCTACAGTACCGTAACTTTCTTTTTAAAAAATAGACTCTTAATGCTTAATGACTGAAACGTATAACGAAAAAATGTATGATAAATTTCAAAGCATTGCATAAATGAAAATCTTTTGGTTGTTCATTTAAATCAATTTCTAATAGTACACAAATATATTTAATTTTTGGTAGATCTTGAAATCTACTACAATCTCTATTAAATACCTAATATTACCTTTATCCCTCATTATGTATAACAATTTAGCACATATATATTAATAGTACTTAATTTCAAATTTTATAAAAATTAAATAAAAATAAAAAAAATTAAACCATCGAATGCAATGAAAAAAATAATCAAATAAAAAATAAATAAAAAACAGAAAAATCACAATTCCAAAAAACAATTTAAAGAAGTCAATATCTTGAATTAAAAAATACTATTATTGTAATATTAAAAAAAAACTAATTATTTGATAGAAAAAAACTTAATCTAAGTTATATTTACAAAAAAAACAACAATTAGCGTGACAATAAAAAAAAAACATTAGAACATAAAAACATAAATCAAATAAAAATAATAAAAAAAATAAGAAAATAGTTAAAAAAATTACGTCATAACTCTTACATAAGATAAACAAGGAGGCACGCAACCAGCTGTCTCCACTGCACGTTCGGCCTTCAGCTGACCTTCAGGAGGTCAGCTAAAAAACGTACACACACTAACAGCATTTTGGACCCACGTACTATACTTAGATTCTAAGACTACTAGAAAGCCCATCGCTTCCCGCTTTCATCCCTCTAGTGATCTTCACTTCAGCGCTTGAGTACTTTCATGCAATATTATTATGGGATAACTAATTGCTGCGATAAAATCTTTATTTCTCTTCTATTAGTAACAAAATAATCTGCTCTTCTAAAATACCTGTAAATTCATTCGAATGCAATGAACTTTTATTACAATCAAACTTCCGTGAATTTTTAGTAAATCCCCAAACAGCAAATAGTTCTATGTTTACCGCTTTTTTAACGGGTAAATAGTGCTGCTCGTTTAGCAAAGTATACCATCAGAAGAAATATCAATAAACATTTTCAATTCTTATCTATGAGTAGTGTTTCTAATAATATTTCTAATTAACTTCATTGCCTTTTAGATAGATGAAACACCCTTATTTACTTTATGCGCTTTCATATAAGTTAGGTATTTACATTCCTAAAAAAGGCAACAATATGTAGCGTGACAGCTCATAAAACAAAACAAGAATGTTGCATTAGAGATGGTATAACATAACCTCTCATTTCGTTTTTCTAAAAATGCCAATAAAGAATCGAAGAAAGGCAAGTAGTTTATAATATTTTTATCTTACAGTGAAAAGTTAAGATAGTCAACCACTTCTCACTGCACGTTCCTTAGTGACCTTATGTCAGCTAAGGGTCGCCTTTCTAACGACACACTAACAGTTCATTAGCATGGAGCCCACGTACTATCATTAGATTCTAAGACTAGTCTGCTAGATAAAGGGAATAACTCCGAAGAGAAAACTACTTAATCTTAGCATTCTTCACGTTATTTGATAAAGATTTTCATACCGTATAGAAAATCCTCTTGTTTGAATCATTGGTCACTGTCAACATAACATAAACCCTAATGATTGATGACTATATTTCTGCATTAATCCGATTTCTCAATAACCAAGCACTCCTTTCTTTGGAATGTCAGTGACCGCTTTTTTAACGGGTAAATAGTGCTGCTCGTTTAGCAAAGTATACCATCAGAAGAAATATCAATAAACATTTTCAATTCTTATCTATGAGTAGTGTTTCTAATAATATTGAATTATCATTCACTTTTATTTCATATCATTGTTTTAAAAATAGTTGCTGAATGTGTGATATATTGTGAATAAATTGTCTTTTAATACTTGAAGGTATATTTTCGAAAGAAAATATAGATAAATTTCGATTCATAGTTTTACATGTTTCATACAGAAAAAGACAAAACAAAAATGCATCTTTTAATGATTTTTATCTACAGTGAATTGGGAAGTAAAGATAGTCAACCACTTTCACTTCCTAGTGACATATGTCATGCTTTTAGAAAAAAAATAGCTAGTTAAGCTTTATTTATTGTAGCATCAGAATTTACCGAATAAAAGGGAATAACTCCGAAGAGAAAACTACTTATTTTTCATGAGAATTATTTGATAAAGATTTTCAATACCGTATAGAACACGTGTTTGAATCAGTCTACTGTAACAAAGTCCCATATGATTGATGATACATTTTTTTTCTCTTTAATGTCTGCAGTCATTTCTTTTAAGATGTACCTTCTGGCTATTTGTGCAATTCATCCCTCAAGAGTAAGCAATAAGAACGGGCAAGTTTTTTAATGATAAGGCAATAAAATGTTTTTATATAAATATTAGAAAAATACAACCAATTACAACATATTTGTTTTTAATTTAGATTATATAAATGTCTTGATTAATTTACAGAATCGTTCTTCTATATTTAATGTAAATTATTTAGTCCATGCGTGACCTTATAATAAAGATTACGGCAAATAAAGTTAAACTTTTACTTGTGGGGAAAGAGTATTATATTACATCTACTTTACAATTCAGTAATAAAGATATTTATGTAACACCCTATGACAGACAAATTTTTACCTTCAGCAAGAGGGCTACTTCAAAATGAAATGTTCATCTATGATACAAACTACAATGAGGTTGTCCAAACGGCAACCCGTGGTCCTAAGAGGTCATCTCATTTATTTTTTAAGCCTTCCAAGGAAATTAAATTTCTTAAATAAAAAGTTACATAATATCTTTAAAAGTGCACATTGTTTTAATAATTTACGCCATTGAAAAAAGTTTTGAATAGTGTAGATTTCTACGCAGAAATGAAAGGGTTTATAAATGTTTTTAATTTTGATAAATTTGCGCCGAAATTGGATATTTTGATTGAAATTTTCAATTTTCCGTATTTTATAAACTTAATAATTTTTCAATTTATTCAAAAATCTTTTAAGTAATGATGTTAACTTGGTCGATCCCAATAATCAGATGAAATTTTGCGACATTCAGGCTGGCACATTTATTGACACATTTGGCCACATTCAGGAATCTTGAATCAAAAACAGAGTTCTTTAGGTTTCTGGATAAAGAAAAATATCCTTTATAACGAGGTTTTAAATCTATTTCTGTTTGAAAGTATGTACCTGTGCAAGCGGGCATCCACCTACATATAATACATCAAATCAATAATACAGAAACTCCCATAAATTATGCGCTATTTTTTCGTTACCACTGTTCCTGGGTTCAAATACCACTATGGCATGGATGTACGTAGCCATTCGGAATCGGCTTTAAATACGATGTTCCGTCTCATTAACCCGTCTCATTAACAAAAACGAAGACCGAAGCTCTCCATACAAAGCCGAAAGAAACCATAAAAATTACTACTTATTAAACTATATTTCGAAAAATATTGATGAGGACATTAAAATAATCTCTGCCCATTAATAAAGATCTCATTGAGATTATACACATATTTTATTGCGATAAAAAATTATGTTTTTATTGCAAAATATATTTTCTCTTTGTAAATAAATTGGTTCTTAAAAAGTATTAGACTTTTAAATTACTACCTATTCTCCGAAATGTTTATCTCTAGCCCTTCAAATTCTTCGATTGTATATGCCTTTTCGATTTTTCGATTGTAATGCAAGATAGATATTTAGACGATTCATCGATATTTAATTTTGAATCCTTCAGCCCAAAATTAGCTTATTAAAGGCCTCCAAATTTAGCTTATTTTACAATATTTACCCTTAATTTCATTGCTTGTTAAACTTAAGTTATTAATAAAATTTTTAAAAAAATATTTTTTATAAACAAGGGAATTCTTAAGGTTGGTAGTAAATAGTTGAAAGCACTTTAAAAGCACATTTATGTTTTGTTCAAAGATAGTCATAGACAAAACCTAGTATAATGCAAAACAACGATCTTTCAGGCTGTTGATACTTTCCTTTAAGTGTAAGTAGTAATCTTTATATATCTTGTCTAGCCATTCTTCTTACTCCCTCCTTACACATTCTATAACGCTCAAATAGTGATTTCCAGCTGCGAAATCCTTGAAAGGTGTAATTCTGGATCGAAATCGTGATAAATGTTATCTTTATAAAAGATGAATACTACATTCACACACGACCCCTAGAAACACATTAAGTGTCTTTGCTTTTGCCATGACTGCTGACCTCCTAGGTATATCCAACTTTTAGCGTTTGCTACTCAGTACTTTGTTTTGTTTATAGCAATAATGATTCTGAAGAATTTAAGCACTTTTGGTCGAACTTTACTCTGGATAATGCATTACTTCTTTTAGTTTTCTGTGTGCTTATGCGGTGTAGCTTGAAAGTTGATCTTTTTCTTACTTCCTCTGGGTCATGAAATTACCGTGGTCTAGATATCCAATGCGTGATACTTATGGTAATATCCTATAATTTTATTTCGCTAACTTCACAACTTTGTTTTAAAATCCTAGTTTTGTACTATTATTGAAGTAAAAAATACAAAATTAATAAGGTTTATTATTTTTTAGGCTTCGTTTTAAATCTGTTTCTCTATTGGCACTAAGTAAATGCGAACGTATATTTAGAAGCATTTTATTGACTATCACCTATTTTAGAATGACTTGAAAGTAATGCTAGATTAAATTTCAAGTATTACAGGAAATCTGCTAATAAAAATTAACATATATATCTTATTGGAAACATCATTCTTCTATATTCTATATATAAGTTTATTATTATATAACAATGTGAAGAAATTTAAACTACAAGTCTCAAAATTCTATATTATTGGTAGTTCTAAATATTGATAACGCTGATAAACAAAAGAGAATGATAAATCAGATGAAAATGTTGAATATTACATAAGCTTTTCTATTTAAATTTGAATAAGATTAGGTTTAAATTGCCATATAATGTGCCTATTTTTTATATATATTGATAATATTTTCTAATAGTATATTAAGACACACAATGTACCAAACTTATGTTTATTTTTATAGGGTTCTAATACTAAATAAATCAATGTATATATAATATCTATACAATGCACTACACTATTTTTCTAAAGTTTTCGTTAAAAAATAAGATATAATGATCGTATAGGTATTATAAAAAGGAGATTCAAAATATGATAAGGCATTAAACCGTTTTAAACGCAATACTCATTACTTCTGCTGACCTTGTAAGAAAGTCGAACATAAATTGATCATTATGTTTTTATTTTAATGTTTCAAATATCTTCATTTATATTTATGGCCAAAAAAGAGAAATGCATAATTCTCTTAAGCACTTCAAAAGTTTGTTTTACAAATTCTTCATCGGAAATTTTGCATACTCTTCCCTACTTACTAAAAGATTATAATTACTGCATACATACAATGGACCATTCCCTTATCATAGATGTATATAATTTTCTCCTACTTTGCTTGTTTCAACAAACTGTTCAGTCCAATTAAGTAAGCATTTTATCTGTATACTTCATTTGCTTACTTTTGATAGTTGAAATCACGAAGCAACCAAGAAGTAAACCTCATTATAGATGATCACGAAATCAATCAAACATCCCCAATGTAATAAATTGAGCTATTTCTTTGAAATATTATTCTGTTTTCTTACAGCTATATTGATTAAATTAGGGTTTGTGTGTGTGCGTTCTTTTAAAAAAGAAATCAATGGGTTTTACGTGAAAGCTATTTAATTATAAAGGTCTACCGACGTACTTGGTCTATTATAAAACATACGTGGGTTGCAACTGAATCCATTTGGAGATATAATGCCCTAATACCTCTTAGCTTCGCAACATTGAAATCGAAGATAATCGTGACGAAAGAGAGAGGCGATTAAGGCTTCAAAGAAAACAGAATAGTGGAGGTGATCGTGATTCTCCTCACTCGCTTAACCATGGCTTAATAATTTACAGTAACCCGTTTACTCACATAGTTAAATTATAGGTGCATCCTGCTGAAGGGACTTACACCAAATTATTGTTCGTTTATTTTGTATATCATAAGATAAGAGGGGAAATATTTTCATCTTTCATATGTTAATCTAATCTTTCAGAGCACGAAACAAATACTTATTTAGCTAGCTGGACGAGACCAAACTAATATAAAGCTGTTAGATAACACATTATAAATGCATCCTCAAAGGTTGGATCATTCTTCATTCACAATTATTAATCATGCACAGAATATCTAACCTGATCTATGGCAAAGACTTGTTCTATTGTAATGCGGTTTTAGGCTTTATCCCCTCCAACCCTTCTGAGGCAGGACTGTAAATCTCTTTGCATTTGCAATAACCCAGGTTCGCATCCTGGTCACGGTACCAAATATTACCTACCAATTTCTTATACCAGGCCTGTTCAGATAACACAAAGAATTAAGACACCAGATACAAATGAGCGAAGACTTACCCTTTTGCAGACTTTTTTATTTACAAATCTATTTTTGAACAATCCGGTGACGCAAATAAAATATATTCAATCTCAATATGGAGGAGCCATAAACTGCTGGAATACTGGAGCAACTCCCGCTGATGACGCTATCTTCAGATGAACAAAATGGTTGGGCATTCCCTGCCTCTGCTGAAGCTCTTCGTTCGTTCCGTGCTTTTCCTCTGAAGGAGTCTTCAAATCTGCAGAGCAAAATCAAAAGACTGCTGTTGCCAGGACCAAAGACGACTGACCCCTCTTGTCCAATGGGGTCGAAGGGGGGGGGCACAGATATCGCCGTCGACCTCGGTCAGTCTTTCGCTCTGGCGTTGTCCAGCAGTGCAACTTATTGTTACAGTTGTCCCCTATGCAACAAGCGATGAAATCTTTTCAAGATGTTTTAAAAGTAGAGAGTCTCTTATAAGTAGATTCAAATCTTACCATTTCTAAACTTAATACAATATAACAGGAGTGTTCGGTACATATCTACTTTCCCCCCACCCCTTAAGCTCAATGGTTGTGTCCAGCGCGTCCCTTTCCTCATTTTTTGTATTGTAACCAGTGTGTAAGCGTTTGGACCCCGTCTAGGAAGGTCGAACCGTTGTCCACGTCTCCCATGAGAACGCTTGTTTAGAGCCCATTGTTCTTATATATCCCTGATATATTTTGTCTATCAGAGCCCATTGCTCTTATATGACCCTGTCATATTTTTGTTAAGTTTTTAAATACAGTCCACTTTATTATGGTCCTCAACAAGGAGAATGTAGTTCTTTGAGGGGCAATAATATAGAATGGAATCAGCAATCCAAACTTTCAGGAGACATAAACCCTGCATTCGAACAAAATCATCCATTAACATAATGAAGAGGAGAACGGTCATTTTGATAGAGAACGAATTTCAAACACTCATATCGCCATTGTTTATTCTTTAAATTCCTAGAAATTCAGTGACTTTTCTTAATCATTTAGATAAAAAATATAATTTCTTTTCTCATTGTTATCGAAGATATCAGTTGAAAGTCTGATTCGGTAATTTTAACTGCTGAAATATCTATTGAACTATGTTTTTTGTTGTTGTTGTTTTGAGTAGAGTAAAATGAATAGAATTGGTTTCAAAAACACTTTATCGTTTATTTCTAAATGTATTTTTACTAGCCGTTTGTGATCTACAGTATGGGAACAATGGCTCGCAATATCTCCAAATAAATCATTCATTTCTCTGGTTTGATTTGAATTTAGCAAAATCTAAAAGACTTTAGATATAGTTTCTCTGGTATTTGGAAATGAAATAAAACCGTAATAAGGATGGTTTATTGAAACTTGAATACTGTTTGCTTAAAATTTGTTTTTTCTCATACAAAGATAGTAAACACATTACGGTAGATGATTAACTATTTCTAGGTAAATCATTTTGCCCATTTGCGCAATATATACGTCAGATACCGTATAAATTACTGATTAAATTCTGTTTGGGGATTGATAGTAGTTCAAAATATTTATTAAATGGTTTTCAATAATTAAATAAAAATTGAAAAAGACGCTTTGATGACACCGATGTAGAGCATCGAGTATAGCAGACTCATTTCATAATACTTGAACATTTCAACTGCCATTTTTATATCCCTATTTTAGACAAGAAATTATGAACAATGTTAAATCAATTGATCCCACAATAAAGCTATGAACGTCATTTTCATTGTGAACAGTCCGTTTGTAATTTCTGTACAAGAAAAGGGATAAATATCAGTTTTTACAGACAGTAAAAAGGGAATATATAAATATCGGTTTGGTTTAGAGCGCCATGATCTACTCTTTTGCTGCCGATCGATGGCCGAATGGTAGACTGACTCTTCGGTGCCGGAGTTCGTGAGTTCGAATACTGCTGTTGGCATGGATATTCGTAGCCGTTCGTAGGATTAGGCTTTCAATAGTAGATACCGTTCTCATTAGCCCTCTAATAGCAAACCTCATGTATCTATTTAAAACTACTTTTTTGATACAGGAGGGTTAATGAAACCGGGCATACTGCTTAAAGCCGATTCCGAAAGGCTACGAATATCTATGTCAGAGACAGGATTTGAACCTGTGGATTCCGGTAATAAAAAGCAGCTCCCTACCATTAACCCCTTAGTTGATGAATAACCCCTTATTTGATAATGTAAAAAATCCCTAACATATTATTTGTTTTTAATGTTTATATTTTTAAAGTTAATAATTAAAGAATTAGATTACAAATTAACTAATTTAAAGAAATTTCCTCTATATTGTTGATGTTTAGTTACTATATTATATAAATGAGCCATGAACCTAGTGGGAAAAGAATTGGATGTAATTACTAAATTTAATAACTATGTATTTATGAACTTCTTTCGAATAACAAATCGTGAAAAAACTGTGGTTTAAAGAAAGCGGTCGAAATGACCAGAGCTTGTTTTTCGAGGTATACGTAAAATGCCGTCTTCCTAGTGATAATAAAAATTGCTAAGAATTTTGCTTGATAGAGCAATATGTTACATGAGTAGACAATCAAGGACTTTTTTTTAATTACTGATAAATTATTTTGAGAGCTTATCTCTTACCCACTTTTATCTTAAATACCATTGATCTAAATTTAATAATATACTTTTAGTTACTAAAATTAATTCATCTTTATAAAATTGTTAAGATCAATACAGAACATCTTTATTCTGTGACATGTAAAATTTCATTAAACTATAGTCTTAACAGATTTTTGTTTCTAGTATTTATAGAACTTATGTGTGTTTCGGTTTTGTTGGTAGAGTTATGGACACACTCCTGCACCATAAGGGTTAGTTAGGCCTATTGTTTTAAGCTGATTCCAAGTAGAAGCACACACTTATGCAATAATTTACAAACAACCAAACGAAACTCGAAGAATGCTTAGAGGCAATAACGACAATACATTGCATTTATTTACTCTTTATCAGTATATGAATTTAAAAAAGGGATTATAAGTTTTACTAAATATGAGCTTGATCCTTCATATTTCTTCACTTTATTGTTTCAAGTTCTATGATTGACTGTTTTCAATAAGATGTCTAATTAGAAGAAAGAGAAAAGAGAACAGTAAACAAAGTTCGTCTTATTTTTTTCTCTTTGAGTCTGATGTGCTTCAAGGAAACTCAAACTTTGAAAGTAAAATCTCGTAGTCTTTATAGAAGCCGTTGATTTATTTGTATCAAAAAGTAGAGTGGAATGTCGAGTGTTTCATTTATTGTTTTAAAAAATAGTGTGTGTTTTGTCTTTTATAATGGTTATATGTGCTTGATAACTACCGTACTTTGCAATTATTTCTTTAAAACCACTATATTCATTCTAAAAATGATTTTAAGCTTTAATAAATATTAGTTTTATTTTTTTAATTACTTTTGTATATTATTTCATATGTTATGATTAACCTTTGTATACAAGAGGATTAATTATATTTAAATAAGGGAGTTAAACATACAGACTATATATAAGAAAGCAACGTTGACCGAATTAAGGCATCATTGTAACCAGATTCCATCACGGATTAGATTGCAATATTGATGTTTTACAGCATAAAACATTCCTATTTAAAATGCATTAGTTGCTTACAGTATAATTTTGCTTTTTTAAAACGTGATTTAGAGCTCTTGCAACATTCATGAGAGCACCGGTATTTTATACCCCATACTAAAAGACAGGCCTTCAATATAAATTCAAATTCTAATTTTTAGCTATTAGAACCGGATTATATTCCTAAACAAGCCTGTAATGACAAGCTAAAAATTCGACGTTACTGGATATAAAAAGTTATATTGTTCTTCAATATTGCCAAAACATGGTATCCTAGAAGCAAAGAGATTTAAATAAAAATCTAGACAAACTATACGTATTATCTATAGTTTAATTTACTTATCATGAACACCAAAATATAGGAGGGGTTTTTTTAATTCTTATCACTAATTGTTTTATGTTTTCCACTACAATAAATTAAAACAAATTATATCACGACTTTATAAAAGACATAAATTAATCAAATTTTTATGCATTTTCTATAATTAAGAATTTAAAGTTTTATGATCTATCGTAACAGATACTCTTTCAAAATGCTCCAAGAATATATTAAAAAGTATGTGACTCCTTAAGTAGTATTACGCCAGAGAAATGTTTCTAAAATCGTACTGCTTCGTAACCTTTTGTGACCTCTCAAATACCGTATAAGTTAGGGCCTTTTAACAACCTTAAAAATCCTAGCATGACATAACAATATTCCATAATCCTTACCTTGATTACTCAGTTACCATTTGTGATAAAATCAACTAGACAAAATTTGCATGACTTAAAAAGATCTCTTTCTATCACTGACAATTTACTTAAGCCCATGATTCTGGAAAAAGAATTAACAAATGTCTGATGGCAGTATAGTAACATTCATCGTAAGCTGATTAAATATTTTCTAAATTAATTTTCATACTTTTTAGAGCAGTTCTCATTATTTATTAATTTAGCTATACGCTTTGATATATATATATATATATATATATATATATGTATGCGTGTGTATGTAGGTTTTTAAAGTGAACATTTCTGCAATACATGGCAGTATCTATTACTGTAACTTTAAAAACTGACTTTGTATAGTGTAATTTAAGAAATTGTTGCAATTTATACTTCTAGTATCTGTAATAGGGAAGAGGGGCATTTAAAAAACCCCAAATGGAGTTTTAAGTTAAAAAGTGGATGTTTTATGAAACTACCAATGTAGTGTGCGGCATTCCTTTTCATAAAGAACACAACACCAACCGAACAGGTTTCAATTAAAATGACCTCGTGTAATCGTTAAACAATAAATTGTGATTGAAAGATTATCGAAGGCTATAAACTGGACACTCATATGCAAAAGTAGCTCGCTGGCTGCAAATATCGCATATCCTGGTCTCCGAATTATGCCAACAGCTTAAGACAATGGGTACTAGGGCTAGGAGGATTCCACAGGGTCGCTAAAGAGGCAAAACACCTTCGGAAGTTGGCAGTGTGGCTTTAATTGCAAGATGCCGTAGAGATATAACTACTGGGCAACTCTCTGAAAGCTTCATCGCTGCGTCTGGAACAATTATTTCTAGATAAATCGTGTACAGACGGCAACCTGAGAGGAGTCTTTACACCCAGAGAGCTGTGGAACACTATTCTTGGACAGAGAAGAGCTTACATCGTGTCCGCTCCAGTGACATGTCAAAATTCAGCACCCAAAATTATTCTCAAATAGCCCTTCTATGGAAAGAACCAAGAAGAGTCTTGCATCATCTTGAAAACATCACACAAATTCATTGCTTTGAGGACACTGGCATCCTTGTATTGGGAGAGATCGTGTTGGAGGGACGTGCAACCCTCCATATCTTCTCTGCTGTTATAGTGACAGCAGAATGCTATAGGAATAAGATTCTCGAACCCTACGTGCAACGTTTTTGAGGAACTGTGGGAGAAGAATTCTTTTTTATAGAAATAATGCCCGAGCACACAGAACTTCACTTATCGACGATTCTATGGAAGAAGAGGGTATTCGCCGTAGATGATACCAGGGAGGTCTCCAGACGACACTGCCTCATTCCAATATTGAACCATGGGTGATGCTCCAGGAAGGAAAATTGTATGTCGACAACCAACTCTCCAAGGATTCTTCAGACGTCAAAATCGGCTCTTTTGGAAGAATAGTAATTACTGTCACAATCGTATCAATTGATACTTTAAAACTAAATAAGTCTTTTTTCGGGAAGTTAAAAATCTTGTTGTATATTCTATTGAAAAAGCTGTAATATAAATTTTTTATATACGGTAGTTAAACGGTTTAAAAATTTTATTAAAAGAAATTATTACAAAAAGTATTTTAAGCAATTATCAAAATGAAATTATAAATTGAATTTTTTTCTTTTCCATATAGTATGTATAGTTAGTATCTGAGACAAAAAAAAACCTTAGCAAATAGTAACTGTTAGTATCTGAGACAAAAAGTCCTTAACATACAGTAATTAGAATTAATTTTAAAAATATGCACTCCGCAAATATACCAATATAAAATTTATATCATAGAAATTTTTAAACAGTTTTTGGAGCATTTGTAATTGATTTTTGGGATTTGATTTCATTTTAAGGCATGTTAAACTGAAGGTTCTTGATTTTCTAGCCTTTGTAAACTTTTTTTGGACAAAATTCTAAGGTAAATTATTTGTTCTCGTGTTATACTTTATGCAAATGATTGAAAACTATTTTAATTTATGTTATGAATAAGTTAAAGATCTAATATATCTTAAAAGAAATCAGTACATGCTGAACGTCTATCTGTTTTGATATGTAAGTTTCTAAATACTTAATAAAACAAAACTAAAATGTATTAGATTCAAGACTTGTTTTTAAGACTTGCTTAAGACTTAATTTAAGAATTTTCTAGCAGATAAAGCAAGATTCTCTAAAAGAGTCATAATCAATCAGATAGAATCAGAAAGAATCAGAAAGAATAAATAAAGTTTCTCTTTTTACATTCTTCTTCAGGTAATAGCACAGTTAGATTATTTTTAATTAATAATTAGTTGTAAGTTTTTTATTACGACATATTTTATAATTCTCATGAGTTTTTTAAGTATACCAAAATGGCTCTATATTATTAATTCATAATAGACTGCAAATTTCATATAACTGTAATTTTTAAGCTATTGATCAATACCTATATTATAAATTACACTGTCGTGGGGATTGTTATATAACACTTTTTTTTCTAATCTCTGAAGTATTAAGTGTTGTATATTTTTCATTATAATAAATTAAGATGAATATTTCATAATTTTGTAAGTGTTGAAATAGGTGTTCAATGTTTTTCATATTTTGTGCAATTTTATTAAGTATTTAAAGATTTATGTGTTTAATAAATGAGGTGCCCTTTCGTTCTGTTTGAAAACTCCCTTAGACCAGTTAAGATTTATGACATACTTAACTCAAGCATTTTAAAGTGATAATCTGCATTTTTCCTACATTTCAAATGAAAATAGTAGAAGCAGAAGTAAAGAATATATCGATTATATATTTTATTAATTAATAAAATAATCCTGGAAAATACAATTATAATTATCAGTTAATATTAAGTCCCAAACATCCCTATTGTTTTAAGATTGGAGGTTACCTCCTAATGCTTAAAAATCATTAAGATTAAATTGCTTTTTGTTGGCCTTGGGCTCATTAGACATATTAGGCACAGTATTACTTAGTTGCATCCATATCCCAGTTAACGTTTACAGAATATAACAAATTCAAGATCTGTAATAACTGTAAGAACTATGGCTTCCTATGAGTTTTAAAGATATATAACTGACATATATTATGAAGAGTAAATGAAGCTTCTTTCCTTTGCACATGAAAAGTGGGCCAGAGAAAGTGGGTAGATCTGATGGATACTGAATTAGACTTTCTGGACATGTAGTCTTAAATTAGATATCTCCAATATCTGGGACACTTACTACATCTTATCACGAATTAAAAATATCTGGACACTTACTACAATCATATCCAATTATCAGTTATCATTTTCTAGTCCCAAACCACTCATAGCTTTTATTTCTTACTTTTGGAGATTGGAGGTTACCTCCTAACACACTGGGAAAAAAAGTCTCCAAAAAATACGCTAAAGCTTTATTGTGTCAGTGACCAAAGTGTTCTATCATTTTTTACTTCACCTTTCGCCCTACCCTCGTTATTGTCCCTTTACGTCCGGTTATAAATAGATATATAAATAGACATTATTGATTGTTAATTTTTAATACACATAAAGCTCGTCAATTCTCGAAGATCATCACATAAGAAATAATGTATTCTAAAAGTACGAATAAAAAACTTTTTTTTGAGAATTATTTATATTTTTTTTACTAAAGTCATCCAAGATATTTCAGTGGTGCAATTAGAGGTATATATGTTACCGCAAACGAAATACTTCGAAATAGAGATTGACAAAGCCATGAGAATCTATCAGCGTCTTTGTTCCTCAGAGAGTAGGGGTGCATCCCTCAATAAATGTTACTCAAAGAGGGGTGAAGTTCCTAAACAATCGCCTACCTCCATCTATCACTCTCACTCATTTTCTAGCTCTATCACTAACCACTCACAGCTTTTTTATTTTTTACTTTTGGAGAGCGAAAGCCTATGTTTTTAAGAGTCACCTCAGATTAGCACGGAGAAGGTGAAAAATATAATGGTCTCTGTGCTCTGAGTTAGGACAGTATTTCAGACTTAGACCTGTCTCTGTGATGGTATTGGCTCTTCTTATGAATGGCCATGTGACCCTTTTCAGTTTACTTTTCTCACTTAGAACTGTTGGCCTTAGGACTATACCATTACCTTTTTTCCCTGTCATAAAATCTCTTTTTAACACCTCCAATGTCAGTCTGTATAATTTATTACTGCTAAAAGTCAATCAGAATATTGTTCCTATATTTTAGGTCCCATGTAGTTTTTCTCTTCTAATATCATACACATTCTTTTCGTTCTTTATTTTAACAATTACAAATATCCACTTGCTTTGCATAAGAATCTCATGACACAAAAGTAAAAATAGTCTCTCTATGGTTTCAGTAAATGTTTCTCAATATATCAACTCACTCTTTGGATAAAGAATTTTTTTGAATAATCGTTATTTTCATGCATGATTGTTGTTCTCGGAATTTTTTTAAATAGTATTACATATAAAATAAGTGATTACAGCTATAACAATGATTGAATAGAAACTGGAGTGTCTAAAATTTTTACTGAGAAAAGCTTCATCTCTCTCTTGAAGGGAGAAAGACTAGCTATTATTGTGGTGAAATGAGCACAGAACTCATATTTCTCTTTAGTTTGTTGAAATGGCAGAGAGGAAAACATAACAATCTTAAACTTCTCTCTTCATTCATCCATTATTTTGCTACCATTATACCTCAATGTAATGAAATCCTTAAAAATTCTTAATCATATGAGCAAAAAATGATTAACGAGGAAGAGTGCAAAGATATGGGGTAAAGCAAATAGACATATTTCCTTTAATAATTGGGTGATGAAGCACTTTCTCTGTTACAAGACATTCGGCAATATGTTGAGGAAGTATTACAATTTCATAAAGGAGACCCTTTAACAAAACTTTTTATGGATACTTTTTCCTTCGCTGAATAAATTACTTTTAAATTTTCTGTAAGTAAAGGTACAAATTTGACTGGGGAAAGACATTACATGTATTTGCATTTTCCTTCTTTCGGAAATCAGTTGTCAGGAAGAAGTAATTTATTATTTATATACCTCATTTTGCAGTATCTGTTCAATTATTCTCTTCATTTAACTTAATAATCTGAATTTCAAATTTATCTTTGTATTTGATTGTTTAATTTTCTTTATTTAGATATGTACTTGACAAGATGCAAAACTCCACACCTCTTAGGTTTTTTTTTCGATCTTAAATTTCAAAATATAAATTGATTGTTTGTAGTTGCTCTTTTTTAAAAACCTTTCCATAAAATAAACATTTAATTCACAACAATGGCATTTAGAAGTGATTTATAAATTTATCCCATTTCAGTGGTGCACTTATAAATTTAAATGTTTTTCTATTAAATTGATATTACGCATTAGAGTATTAGAGAATATAATTATACTGTTAAAGTTATAGTTTAATGTAACCAGTGTTAAAAAATACTTAACTCAGCATTAACAGCTCATATATTATGTGTAGTTCAGTTTATCTTTGAACATCATATAACATATTAATCCTCTTATACCCAGCATAGTAAAAATAAAAAGAAATTTTTTAAGTTACGATATCTAAAGTCGCTCTTATTATAACCATATTCCAAATGAGGATCAAATTTTAATCATATGCATATTTGATACAAATAAATTACAACGCGAAAATTCGAGTTGATCTGACAATTTTTAGGAATGTTCTGTGTTGCGCTTTTATTTTGCAAGATCAAACAACTGAAATACTTTAAAAACATCAATATCCATAGAAAAACAGTGCAATAAATAAATATTATGGTCTAAAACAATTTAAAATATAGTTATTCAATATAGTTTCCTACTATACAATTTATCACAGATTACTGTGCAGGACATTTAGAGAAAAATCTTTGATAAGCGGAAGCTTATTATTGTAACAGTTGGTAATATATTATTACAACTGATAAAATCTTAGTATAAATGGTTATGAAAAATACTAATTTTGAAGAAATTTTAAAAACAACTCAGTTTGAAGAATACAAATATTTTTTTATGGAAACGATTCTAGTAGTGTAAGGAGATATAAAGTAGGTCTAGTACCCTGTAAACTTCAAGATTCAAAAATCTAAAAAAATATCAGCATTGAAAAAATATTACTAATGTATAATTCTAAAAGTACTATTTAATAAGAAATACCATTTTCTGTCTACAGTACCTTTAAAATCCAAAAACATTAGTGCATGTTTTTAGAGCGCGAGTGCTCACATATCGGTCGATTTACCGCCTACAAAATTTGACCGCAAAAGAGAGAGGAAGAAAAATTTGTATTTAGTTTTCTAAATTTATATTTCAATGCTGTTATTACAATACGTTTTCTACCATAGATCAGCTAAGTTTTTAAGGGGTATCAAGACTTAAACATAACGATCCTTGGTTTTCTTATTACTTTTCGACTTTCCATATTCTTTTTAATTTTGCACTAAAATGTGTGAATTTTTTTTGTAGAAATCTATTAGATATCTATTTATTAAACTAACCTTAAATACTTAAAAAATAATAAAAAATATTACTAAAGTAACATTCTAAAAGTACTATTTTAGTAACAAAACACCATTTTCTGTCTATAGTACCTTTAAAATCCACAAACAGTCGTGCATGTTTTTAGAGCGCTAGTGCTCGCATATCGGTCGATTTACCGCCTACAAAATTTGCCCGCAAACAGAGAGGAAGAAAAATTTGTATTTAGTTTTCTAAATTTATTTTTCAATAATGTTATTACAATACGGTTTATACCATATATGAGCTAATTTTTAAGTGGTTTCAAGACTGTTACACATAACGATCCCTGGTTTTGTTACTACTTTTCAACTTTCCATAATTTTTTTTTATTTCACACTAAAATGCCTGAAACTTATTTGTAGACATCTATTGTATATCTCTTAAATAAACTAACCTTAAATACTTATAAAAATAATAAAAAAACATTACTAAAGTAACATTCTAAAAGTACTGTTTAAATAAGAAATCTCTTTTCTGTCTACAGTACCTTTAAAATCCACAAATAGTTGCGCATGTTTTTAGAGCGCTAGGTCGATTTACCCCCTACACAATTTGCCCGCAAACAGAGGAAGAAAAATTAATATTTAATTTTCTAAATTTATTTTTCAATGATGTTATTACAATTCAGTTTTAGTATCTTGTCAGCTATGTTTTTAAGGGGTTTCAAGTCTGTTAAACATAACGATCCCTGGTTTTGTTACTACTTTTCGACTTTCCATAGTATTTTTTATTTCGCACTAAAATGTCTGAAAATTTTTGTAGAAATCTATTATATATATATTTTATAAACTAACCTTAAATACTTATAAAAATAATAAAAAATATTCTTTAAAAATGTATTAAGCTTGATTTTGTTTGTTCGTCAAAACTCTTCTCACTTGTGGGTATATTTACAAGAAATATTTTCCACAGAAATTATAAGTTTTAATGAAGAACATTCTTCTAAAGTTAAATCTCACTAAACGTTTAAACATATTTCATATTTTTAAAACATGTTTATCCTTTTTGCGGTGTAATTTTAACATTACTTACCTCTCTAAAACAAAAAATGTTACTCCCATAGCAATTATTTTAGTTCGATTACAAGAGAACATCATTCTATTGAAATGCTGAAGATTTTGTGCAAAAATATTAAATAGATTTTGAGAAATCTTGCTCGCAATATTAAAAATTTGCAAAGAAAAATTAGCTTAAAGTAATAAGAAAACAAATCATAGCTATTTTTAAAAATACTTCAATAATAAATGTACTTTTTGTACTATTTTAACAATATAAATATATTTTAAGTAACATTTTGACACTATTTTGAAATGAAACCCAAATTATGTTAGTCGAGTCTTTAGAAAATTTCAGTGTAACCAATATATTTATTTATTATTATCAAAATCATAAATTGCAAGTGTAAATTTTAGTGTATTTTATATTTTAATCATAACTTTTAAATTGAACGGAATTTTTTATGCCGTTTTTTTAAATGCGTAGAAAATCTCAATTTTTTTTTTAAATCGAAAATTTTGAAGGTTTAAGGTTTTTGAGATCTTTTAAAGAGAGACTTCCGAAAGTGGAAATTAGGTGAGAAATTAGCAAACGTAACTACTTGCGCAACAGTCAAAAGATCGATTTCTTTAGTAAAAAGCAATAAAATGCTAAAAAATAAAGAATAGGCTTGTAACTTGTTAATATAACAGGGAATGCATATAAGGTCAGTTAGCGAATTTAAGGTTTGATTGGTTAGTGCAGGAGGAAAAAGTCAGGCGGTTGGCCAGTATGCGAATATTCCCGGATAAGACGCCGAATAAAAACTACAAAGACATTCAAACCTCCTAAAAGAGAAGTACTTAATTTTTAAGTGTATTTTGAGGAAAATGCTACATTTTGATGCACCTACAATGCAGTTCAGTATGTGCAGTTCATTAAAAAATATATTTTAAAATGAATAAAGGAAATGAATTATGAGGAGTAATTGAAGAAAAGTAAATTAAGAAATCTAAGCCTCTCTTATATAACTCAGAATCCAAATAAAAATTCTACAAAACACTTCTTATATTTTAAAACTTGATTCAGATTAATAATCCAAAAAAGATACTGTCAAATAGAGCATTTATGAAACATTAATACTTCCCGTGACACATTAAATATATAGCTTCAAAAATTGTTCATACGTCATTAATGTTCAGTACAGATAAAAACTGGTGGGTGAAGTTATATTAGCCAGCTTCACCCACCAAGTGACTTGAAAACATACATAAAAATTCTGAAGTACATGTTAGTACCAAAACATATATAGATTAATCACCCTACCACAAAAAATATAAAACCATTAAAAGCAAAGCAAAACAAACTTTCAGATTGAATTATTCTTGTTGCTAAAAATTCTTCATTCTATCATGCTCTTCGTTTCCTCTGTGCTTAAGCTGTCCGTCTCCTCTTAGCATCTTCCGTATAACACAGTTTTCTTTTTTGGTATTTTTAGCATTCAATCTTTCTATTTCATCTGAACCTTGGAAATAAACACGATAGTTTTAACCCAAATGTACTCCGAAAAATATTTTATCAAAATCCTTTGTCTACTTTTCTACATATAAGAATAAAACAAAATTTATAACAGATAAACAAGGTAATACTCCACAAGTAGGGTTTATGGGGAAAATGAAAATAAATAGTGACAAATTATGATTATAGTTATTAGACAATCAAACTTAATAATTTTTCCAGTACGAACTTTGTAATCAACAGATTCCTAATTTAAAAAACATTAATCAGGTTGAAGTAACATAAAATAAGTTAAAAGCAATATATTATTTCCAAAAATGCAGTATTAGAAGGTAAAACCCGTAGTTTGATAGCTTTGGAATAGATGGAATAGATGTGATATAACACCATATAAGAGTAAAACAAAATTTATAACAGATAAACAAGGTAATGCTCAACAAGTAGGACTTATGGGGAAATTGAAAATAATTAGTGACAACTTATGATTATAGTTATTAGACAATCAAACTTAATAATTTTATTCCGGAAAGAAAAATATATTCTCAAATTTTGTAATCAACAGATTCCTGATTTAAAAGCATTAATCAGGTTGAAAGAATATAAAATAAATTAAAAGTAATATATTATTTACCAAAATGCCATATTCGTAGGTAAAACCTGTAGTTTGATAACTGTCATGGAATAGATGTGATATAACCCCCACTTGACTTCCGTGAGCAACAAAAAGACGTTCGCTCGCGTAGAAATAAAATCAAATTTCCCGCTCAAAAGATAATTCATTAAAGAGTTACCAGGAAAATAACAGATCTAAAGGCAGGTAAATCGTGCAACACTAAACGAAAATCTTGCAAAAATCGTAAAAAGGTGCAAAAATCTTAGAAGGAGCCGAGATGTAGCTACGCATACAAAATTATGTATGGTGTTAACCCATTAATGTCTTGAATCACTGTTTAGAGACTGCTAAAAAATAGTTTTTAAAATTTTTATAGTTCCTCAGAATGA
>CM063503.1:61745339-61757839 GCA_032207245.1 Pardosa pseudoannulata
TTATCAATTTTCAGGTGCGTAACTATTGAATACACTTTGAAGTTAATGCGTTATACATTTATGCGTTAACATCTAACATTTTTCTTAGTGGTTCAGATATAGCGAACATAATCTTTTCTACCTTGAATTTCGTTATATCAGGGTTTGACTGTAATATGAAAGGGAAAAATACTTTATCAGTTAACAACCAGTTAAACAAATGTATTTCTGAACGAAAAAGTGAAAATGCTAGAATGTTGCACTGATGGCGAAACTAATTTTTAAAGTTTATACCTGATATCAATGCCTTCTAGTGGCCGATTAAATAAGTTACCTATGTGAGAATTTTCCGCATAGAAAATATATATCTTTTCTAATGTATTTATGCAAAGAACAAAACAAAAATACAATTTTTGAGTTGTAACAGTTTTTTTCCCAAAGGACTGATATATTGAATTAGAAATGCATATCAGATATCAAGTATCTTAAGGTATGTATATTTTGGGCTTGCATTTAAAAGCAAATGGATTTCTACCCACGACTGGAATGAAAGGAAGTGACAGTTCCTGAAATAATTTCTGAATACTTATCTCGGGACACAGTCGTTTCAACTAAGAGAAGGGTAAGCATTATGAGTAATTATGTTGTATATGAATTAATAAAAACAGAGCTTCCTCCATTATTTGAATAATTCAATAAAAATATCAGTTGTAAGCATAAGAAAAGAATAAGAGAAAGTCTTTAAGAGGTAATATACCGTTTAAAGGAGTTTTGGTTCAGGTTGAAGTTATAGCTTATTAGGTAAAACTTAAACCTTTAAATACTTGATAAAATTATAAAATAAGTTTGTAAATTTTTTAAGACTTATTTTATCTCTTATAAAATCATGAAATGTTATTTTTTAATTTATTATAATGAATATATATATATATATATATATATATATATATATATATATATATATATATATATATATATATATATGACAGGGTCCCAGTAAACGACACTAGAGTCCTGAATACATTTTCATAGCTTTATTGAAATCTCAGAGCAAACTACTCATCGAACATCTTTAATGGCGTCGCATATTGGCGCCCAACTGCTAACAAAGGCAGTTTTCACTGCTTCGAGGAGCCACGTCTGACCGTGGACAGTGCATCCTGCTCTCTCTCTGCACATATCACTGCGCGTGAGCCGTATTTATGTGACTAATAACGCGAGGCGCGTTACTCCCATTAAAAGAATCCCTAATTAAAATCTCTTAAATTACTCTATATTTTAAATCCTGACACACACACACACACACACACACACACACACACATATATATATATATATATATATATATATATATATACATTCATATATATATACAGAAGAAAATTTAAGTTTATCTATTGAAAAGATTTGTTTAAATCTCTTAGATATTATAGAACCTGTTCTTATTTTTTTCTGTATTAATTTATCTATATTTTTACTACAATAAATCAAGAGAAATAGCTTTACAATTTTATAGCAGATGAAACAACTTTATATTTCATAAACTTTTGTAAAATTTCCTTAAGTATTTAGAAATTTATAAAAGGTCAAAGAATGCATATATTCTTCAAGCATCGATTTCTTTAGTAGTTATGTAGTCCGTTAATTCAACTAATAAAAGCAAAGCAAATGTTATGCAAAAGGAATTAAATTCATCATAACAAATGCAACTGACTTTATACATGACGTTAAAAAGTAAAGCGCATGTATGAATCTTCTGAAAAAAAATTATTTATTACCTTCTGTTGATAAAATAATGAACAAGAAAAGAGGGCAATATACGTTTGTGGTTTGGGTGAGAACAAGATATTAAAAGATGAGAATTCGTGACAGTAACACATCGTTGTTAGAGAGTTAGATAATTACCAGTGAGCTTTTTTTTTTCAAATAGCAACATCAAAAGTAAAATTTACATCATTACTCAAAGCAACTTCTTTATTTTTATACTGAAAAATAAAATCCAGTTTAACGCAGTTCTCAAGCTTAACTCTTAAAGTTATAACTTTAAGAGGTCATGATGCTTTGTTTTGTTTTTTCGGAACAAAGTTACTACTCAATATTCGTCTATACATAAAAGCGTGCGTTAGATAGGTTGGTCTTTTCATTTAGTTTGGTACTTTAACTGAAACTAGAACAGCGGGATGTATCATTTTGACCTAAAAATTATTTTTGTGTAATTTTCTCAAAAGATTGCTAAAGAAATTGAAATAAATTTCTTGACTTTTCTAATTTTATGCCCGTAAAAAATCTATGAAAATATAATCTGTGCAATTGCGAAAAATGGATCATTACTAAGCTTCTAAGTGTTGAAACAAAATTGTAGATTTTTGTTTTAACTACAGTTCTCCAGAGAGTGCTGTGAAGTCGCGACAACTTATACTGGCTCTGTGACTGGATAAAGAACTAAAGCTGCGAAATTAAATGTTATGACATCGATACGCTTTAGTTTGGTACTTTAACTGAAACTAGAACAGCGGGATGAATCCTTTTGACCAAAAAATAATTTTGTGTTTTATTTTCTCAAAAAGTTTCTAACGAAATTGAAATAAATTTCTTGAATTTTTCTAATTTTATAACCGTAAAAAATCTATAAAAATATAATCTGTGCATATGCAAATAATGGTTCGTTACTAAGCTTCTAAATGTTGAAACAAAATTGTACATATTTGTTCTAACCACAGTTTTCAAGAGATTCCTGTGAAGACGCGGCAACTTCTACTGGCCATGTGACTGGATAAAGGACTAAAGCCACGAAATTAAATGTTATAACATCGAGACGCTTTAGTTTGGTACTTTAACTGAAGCTAAAACATCAAGACGGATCATTTTGACTTAAAAATTATTTTTGTCTAATTTTCTCAAAAAGTTACTAGCGAAATTGAAAAAAGATTCTTGACTTTTCTAATTTTATACCCGTAAAAAATCTATGAAACTGTGCGAATGCTAATAATAGTTCGTTACTAAGATTCTAAGTGTTGAAACAAAATTGTAGATATTTGTTCTAACTACAGTCCTGAAAAGATTTCTTTGAAGAAGCGATAACTTATACTAACCCTGTGACTGAAAGAAGAACTAAGTCGAGAAATTACATGTTATAACATCGAGACGCTGCTCTTCTAAGGAGCGAGAAATGCCGCATTGAAAAGAAGCATTAGAATCTCCATAGCCGAAAGGTCATAACACTAGTTTCGTATTCAAAAGGTCATGAGCTCGAACCACGGTAGCGATGATAAGATTTAAAATCCGTGTAAATATTTATTTACATTCTGCTTTATTTCGTGTTCCAGGAGTTCGTATCCTTTTTTGAGTTTGACAGAAAATTATTTTGGAATATTTCCCATTTACCTGCGTTGCGAAGTAAAGCCTTCATCGCCTTCCCAGACAGATTTTTGGTACTTTCCCGGCCGCTATAAAAGCCTAAGAACTCTTAGTCACAGGTAGTTCTGGGTTCAGAGCTTGCAATTGTACTTTGCTCTTTGAGTAGAGTTAATAAATTAGATTAGTTCTACTTCCTGTGTGTGTTTTTGTGTTCCACACAAAGCCTCTAAGTGACAATATAAAAGAAGGTCGCCTGAACTGTGTAAAGAACCTTGATTAAGAAACTAAATAATTCCATCAAAGAAATTGATTAATAAACTAAATAATTCCATCAAAGAAATGGATTAAGAAACTAAATAATTCTATCAAAGAAATTTATATATTTTTCGAAGTATATATACTTTTCGATATTATAATATCGTATTATTTTTTATTTTTATCAATTATTAAAATAATTTAATGTTTAAAAATGAATAAATGTCACTGCATATACTACAGTGTACTTTTTGAATAACAGCCCGGTGTAAAGAACTACAACTTTTCCTTGAGAAGGAGAAGAATTCCGATTTTTTATTGGTAGTGCGAAAAATGCCATTGCTCCGCTGTATGATGAGCCAGTATGAAGTTATAAATTTGTGATTAATTAAAGTGAATAATGGAGTGATATGTTTAAGTTACTCGTATTTTGCTCGTCCACAAATCCCCTATATCACAATAGCCTAAGTCTGTCCGTTTGTCGTCTAATTTATGAAGAGGTTGGACCTGGAATGGATAGAGGCATCCATATTGGATTCGTGATGAGTTAGGGTTAGCAAAATTCAAATAGAGTTCGAAAACATTCGAAATCCACCCCATCCTCCCTTTTCGATCTTTTAATACCATTATTTAAAGGCCTATTTTCCCCGGTTAAATTCATCAATTTATCACATTAAAAGTAGATGAAAATAATTTTTCTAGCATTATGACGACATTCCTTTAACCACCTCATTTGATCATGTCTTATTTTAAATTATTCTTTAACCACCTCATTTGATCATGTCTTATTTTAAATTATTTAAATATCGTCTGCATTATTTTCATAGGTTTTATCACTGAACCTAAATATTACGTAAATAATTTTCTTTTATATTTGGCTAAAATTCGTTACATATAGAATAGTTTTAAATTTAATAATCGATTATTTTTTGTTGCAATGAAAATTTTATCACCGGTATCAACAACAAATTCTTTTCAAAAAAGTCTAGGAATCTATTTCACATAGTAATAAATATTGAGCATTTAAGTTATATAACTTTGAAAACTAAGAAGTGTGTTCTTTGTGTGTTTGTTTTTTATACATAACCACAGGGTTTGCAATTTATTGGGATTTTTATGGGATTCGCTAAATTTTAGACATCATTCATATATACCGCCAAATAATCACTGTCAATATGAAAACCTCTGTTGTCCGTTCTATCACGTAATATGACAAGATAAATAAAAGCTGGCAACTAACATACGGTTAGTAAAGGTAAAAAAATTATTGAGCATGTACCAGATAATTATCAGCCAATAAACAAACCATTTTTTTACCAGCCTCTTAGGGTACTTTACAACCCTGGAAAATTAAAAATTTTACTGACCCCGTCATATGACGGGCTATATGCTAGTATATAAGAATTGTCAAGTCATGACAATGGATTCATATTCATCAGAGTTAGACCCAGCCCTCGGTTTTAGGTAGGGTTTTAGGTAGACCGAAACTCCTGTTCTAGTGGTATATAACATGATAATCAACATTCGTTTATGTATTCAAGGTTCAACATCTTAAAACAATAATTTACATTTTATATCAACTTTCATAAATCATAGATCTACGAAATAGTGTTGATAACAAGTACCAATAATATCAATATTTACCCAAAGAAAGCCGAAAATCCACACGGACGGTGTACATTAAAAAACTTTTTAGAAATTATAAACTTAAAATTATGAAGTTTTGTGCACATATGCATTGGTATTTAACTAATCCAATCATATTTTTAAAAAAGTTAAAAAATCAGATAACTTTTCTAAACTTTCAGTTTTTGATAAATTAGTTTATAAAATGTTTGTTTCGAACTCTCTCCTTAAAATTTGAATGTAAAGTTTGTTAAGTTTTAAATATATTTGGTTGTAAGCTTTTAAATTCCGTGCATTTAAAAATGCCTTACTGTATTTTTTTTTTCAATTTGAGGGGAACTTAGACTAGGTTCTACTGCTGAACACCAATACAAAATGGAAACTTGCAAAGAGAGGAATTTCCCCCTGCATATTCCGAAAGTCAGCGCCTTATCTGTTCGGGGGTCGTCATATCCAATAATTATTAGGAGATCATCAAATAAGAGGTCAACGTTTCTCCCTCTGCACAAATTTTTCAAAGCCTAGCTCAATTCAATTTCTTGGAAGCTGACCATTCAATAATGACTACGGTATATCAAGGAGGTCAAAAAAAAGTATTACATAATTCATATAAAACTAAAATATTGGAAGTATGTATTTTTTCTAAATTTTACCTCTAGAACACCCATTGGAGTCTTTTCGGCTCCAAGACATGTATATATTTTTATAAAATACATTTATATCTCTGTATGTATATATATATATATATATATATATATATATATATATATATGTATGTAAGTATGTATATACATATATATATATATACATATATATATACATGTGTGTAATCCATTTTTTATAACACTCCTTCACAAGGAAAAAGCTCAACAGCTATAAGTAATGAGAATGCAGTCGGGCTTCATATTTAAGAGAACTCAGAAGTCTAATTTTAAAACTTTATTTCAGAGCGGCAACACCGCACATCTATCCTTCTGGACAATATACAATCAAAAGCCACAAAGTTCACTCTGCTCTGACACAAGTACACCCAAGAGCACTGACAACAAGAATTTTCCCACTACAAAAACAGTTTAATAATTGAATTAACTGCAATATTAGCAAAACCCGAAACCATGTTCCGCCACCAGCTTGAAAACTGCTCTATAGACAGAAAGTTTACAGTTTTATAACAGAAAGGAATGTTAAGTGGAAAATATTCCGTTGATTAAACCATTTAGAGGCTGGTAAAGATATTTAAATGAATTAAAATTGGAGAGAGGAGGCTTTTGAAGAAATATTAAAGTTAAATAATTTTGATATATTACATATATATATACATATATATATATACATATATATATATATATATATATATATATATATACATATATATATATATATATATATATATATATATATATATATATATATATATATATATATATATATATATAATATATATATATATATATATATATATATATATTATATATATATATATATATATATATAGCAACAATAGATTCTAAATTATATATCAATACATTTAGTTTCTAATAATCTAGGGAAAACACTACAATATAAAAATGAAATTCATAATATATATCTGTGCTTATGTGTTGACATTCTTATCAGTGCAAGTGGTAAGTTTCTGTCATTCCAGTGTTAAGGTCATAGAACGTAAGTGAGATAGTTATACAGAAGATTTACCCGCAAGTCATTCTTACCTGTATTTTACATCATAGATCCAAAACATTATGAGTTTGGAGTTTTAACTTCTGTTTAACTTTTTTAAAAAAATACGTATAGATTTATTTTCTAACTTTGCTCATTTAAAGAACATATTTCAGCTCACTTTTTCTGGGAAGGACTCAGGGAATAATAAGAGACCACCCACATGCTTGAAAGAAAAATAATAATTTTGGTAACCCTATACCATAGAAGCAGGAAAGGAATTTTAGCTTTTGACTAACATTTATCTGACTATTGGCAATATTTGTGTGATTTTAGGGAAACACATTTTATATATATTATAAAAGGCATATTTTTTCAAACATTGCAAACATTTTACCGTTGCAGAGTTTGTTTTTTTAAATTCTTAAATTTATATCAACAGCATACGAAATATATAAATAAATGTAGCTTTCTAAGAGTCATATAATGTTTCATATTAATCTTTAAGGGTAAGTTAGACAAGACAAAGCATTTTTATAATTTATTAATTCTTAATTTCTAAAATTTATACAAATATAAACTAAAGTATAAGTAAATTAAAAACATTAATTTTTTTCAAAATCAACTATCATTTTTGTAAAATTCATTTTTTAGAGAGTTTTTGTTAATTCTTAAAATTTTACTTGCGGCTTTATATTTCCTAGATACCTACAAAATTTTTACAAAATATTCTTGATATATACTTTAACCCTCTGACTGCTCAATTTGTAAACCGAGATCTCTTTAAATATTGAGCATTTTTGTTGAATAGTTTAAGTATATATATAAATTGGAGAATTGAAATACTAATTTTTTTTCTAGAAAATATTTTTTATATTGACTTTTATCATGAGAAACTAAGCTTTCAGAAAAAATAATTTCAGATGTTATCACATAAAAACATATTTTTAAATAAATTTCAATTAAAATACAGTTAATTTCTATTTATAGCATACTTTCTTTACTTCTATTATCTAATACAACTATAGTTCTAGTCATATAATTCTATTTATTACCTAATTAAATGTCTAATACTGTATATAATATATTCCACTGGTTAAACGGTGAAAAGGCGGAATGTGATTCTTAATAAAAGAAGAAAAGCACATTGGAAATAATAAGCATCAAGTTAATAAATGAGCAAATTTTAAAACAGATTTAATTTTTTTTAATAAAAATATTTCACTTTATTTAGAATATTAAAACTTAATTTAAGTTTTGAAAGTCCATTTTTTAAGAATAAATAATATGAATAAATTTTATGAGCATGTTTCATAAAAATTCTATGTGCAGGCGTAGAAATATTTCCTCAGAATTAAATATTCAATCTATAGACAAATTTATACCAAAATATGTTCTTATAGAGAACATTATAGTGTTCTTAAAAGCTACATTTAAGCAATATTAATAATAAAAAAGAAAAAATTGAAAAATAACTCGCATCGATTATTTTAAGTATCAGCAATATATTTTTAAAAATTTAAATTTTTTTAAATAAATTACCTTGTATTCAATGTATTTTTGAATGTGGTATTCATTTGTTTTTAATTAAAACAATTTTATTATAATAATAATATTTTATAGTAATTATAATATTTTACTTATAATTATTTTTCACTGTTCAGTTACTTTTATTGTATAAGCATACAAAGTTTCCTTAATAAAGGGTAATAATTTTCATAAATGCATTGTAACGTCTATTATGCCCTTAAAACACTGAATTAGTGTCCAGATATGAGTATTAAAGGAAATGTTCCCTTACTGCCGTTGTGCGAAATACATCCGTACTTCTATTATTTTGTTGTAAGGACTGCAAGGCAACTTATTAAAAGAGTCCATGAATGTAGTATGAAAATTTAAAAAGGTTTTTCATTGCATAAGAAAATTAATATGGAATTTGAATGAATAATAATAATATTTTATAGTAATTATAATAATTTACTTTTTATACCTGTTCAAACATTAAAAACGACAACAGTTTACATTACAAATTGAATTGGTAACCAGATATGAGTATGTAAAGAAAATAATCTCTACAACGCATGTGCGAAATATATACATAATTTTGTTATATAATTTCTTAGCCAATACAACAATACATCGTATGAAGCAGTCTAAAAATATACTACAAAACTTTTAAAAGATATCTTCATTATAGTGAACCGTACTTCCTTTATCTGAATCAAACTACAAAAATCGAGGAGTCTTTCCCAAATTACTAAAATAAATTGCTTGAAAATTATTAAAAGGCATTTATAACACTGAATAACTGAAATCTGTGATCATGAAGTACAGGCAATTCATAGTATAAGAAGCAAACGAGTATTTAAAATTTGTAATTTACTTTTTTAAACTTTTCAAATATTACAAATGGCAACAGACTGTAATTTTAAAACTAATAGGAGAATTGCTTGTATTTTCTAATTTATTTTACTCTCTAAAGAAAATAACAATTTAGATAAAATTATTTGTCATTATATATTGTCACGAAGATTCGAATAAACACACCGTTTAACTTAACAGAAAAATTTATTGAAGCTAAGTAGCAACTCGCAATTTAACAAGATCGAGAAGTTGCCTACAACTAGTGGGTATCAGCTTTTATACCCGAACAGAATATTCGAGAAATAACTAATTTACATATTAAAAAAAGATCTAGAATATTCAAGAACATAAGGAAACAATAAATAACATTTTTAAATTAAAAATCCGTACTTTGGATAAACTGGCATGACAAGCATCGAACCCACAATCTTCGGGTCTGGATCGTGTGCTTTGACCATTCGGCCACTGAGCTCGCTGGCTAAGATTCTTTATGCGGAAATATAATCATAAAAGATTATTCAGCTATTAATAGGTTAATAGAATTTGCTCAAATTAGAAATGTTAAGGAAAAAAATCCTTACATATTTAAAACAAATTACACATTTCATATTTTGTTTTCAATTTTCAAAATATTGATAACGAAAAGAAAGTTTTATATTATTAATTATGAATATTATTATATTATTAATTATGAATATTATTATATTATTAATTATGAATATTATTATATTATTAATTACGAATATTATTATATTATTAATTATGAATATTATTATATTATTAATTATGAATATTATTATATTATTAATTATGAATATTATTATATTATTAATTATGAATATTATTATATTATTAATTACGAATATTATTATATTATTAATTATGAAGATTAAAATAAATATATGTGAAACAGATTTATCGGACTTTAACCCTTTCTTTCTCTCTCCCGTGAGGTTTGGTTTTCTACTTCTCGCTCCCGTGATATTTCCGGGCTGGAGTGTTCAGTAGTAATGCACCAATGAGATTAAACTAATTTATTTATATACTAGATTTCAGTACTAGAATATTTTTATGGTAATTGTAGATCGTTTATTTATAAACTAGATATTTAGTAGATGAACTTATTGAAAGGTATCAGTCATCAGACACCATTCCAAAAGAAATGATGTTCAAGCTTTGAAGATAATCCCAATCGTTTGATTCAAAGGCATTTTATTAGACAGATACTCCGAACTGATAAGAAACGGCAACCATCGAGAGAATGCTCCAGAAGAGATGAAAACAGTAGGAGATGTAGGAAGGAAACTCGGCACTACTTCAGATTGTGATGTTGGCCTGCGTATCTTTGAAATTTATCACACAAGAAAAAAATTACTAATCTTCATTTATATTATACATAAGTTTAATAAAATTCTTTTTTAACCCTCTGGCTGCTTATCCCGCGATTTCCACGGGCTACTCAAATGTAGCAAAATTTGTTCATCTAGCGATTTTCGCGGACATTTGCTTTTCTTCCTTTTTTGAGAAACGCATCCCACTTGTTCACCGTTTAATCAGTGAAATAAATTATATACATTGTTAGACGTTTAATTATGTAATAAATAGAATTATATGAGTAGAACTATAGTTATATAGGATAATATAATAATATATATTGTAATTATAATATATTTATATAATTATATAATTATATTATGTATTTGTTACATAATATAATTATAATATATAATTATATATTATATATTATGTATTATAATTAGATTATGTAATAAATAAAAACTAACTGTAATTCAATTAAAATTTATTAATATTTTTTTTTCTTGTGATTACATCTGAAACTGGTTTTTCTGACAGCTTTATTTCTCCAGATAAAAATTTATATAAAAAATCTTTTCTAGGGAGAAAAAGTGCATATTCATTTTTTTCAATATATATATATATAAATTTAAAAAGTACAAAAAAATGCACAATTTTTGAACCGATTTTGGTTTACAAATTGAGCAGTCAGAGGGTTAATGTTTAAAATACATATTCTTTAAATTTTCCTTGCTTGCTGGAAAACCAACCGTAAGTCATAATTACCCTGAATGTTGACTTTTCCTCGAAATTTGATGTTTTTTAAATTACAAGATAAAAAGAAACGATAAGTTAAAAATGAATATGTATATTATTCATACTCATATTTTTATATAATTTTCAGGGATAAAAAATAGGCACTTTTCTGACCGTTTTCTAGAAAATTATCCGATCGTTAAGGGTTAACATGCAAATCTTGTTTATGTTCACGAGCAAATACTGAAATGCATGAATAAATGAATAGGATATAATTTTTTTCTCTGCAGAAATCTGTATATTTATCAAGTTATTCATTATGTTCGACCAAGACTATTACTCTTCGTTTTACTTTGCAATTGAAACCAATATCAATAATGGAAAAATTTCCCTGTGCTTTCAACAGAGATTGTGCTCTGAACCGTAACCTGTAATTATAAGAGTACCTACTACAAGATTCCAACACTCACAAAAAATATGCATAAAATATTGGCTTCGGATATGCATAAAATATTGGCTACAATGCAAATATATTCTCGGAATACGTAGAGTAACAGTGTTTATGATAGTAGTAATACCGCAGATATGACGTTAATGGAGTTACTACAGGCACGTGCCGTCAGTAATTATTCAGAGTAAGCAAACGTTGACCTTTAACACATTGTGTGTGGGTACATTTCGCAGCGGAATTGTACCGGGAGCGGGCGTTTTGCGCGTAAATATAGTTATTCAGTTAAATCTCAATAGATCGAAAATTATTTAATTTTATAACCACCTTTTAGTATTTTATATTGAAATATATAAACAAATATATAAATAGAAATATATAAATAACAACCATCAGATTTTTGTAAACACAAAATATATTTGTCAGTGGATAAATTTAAAATAGTATCGTAAATATGAAACATCAAATAGAAATAGTAGTATATAGTTTTAATTTTTCCCGTTCTGTGGTTCTGTATCAACTGATGTAAAAACTAGTTTTTATTTGTCTAAATTTTTCCTGAATCTATGTAGTAGACAAGAATATTCGGCTTCGTTTTCCTGTATATACCGTTATTTTTGTACCCACAAACAAACCATGTTGTTACACTAACCCGTACTATGTTCGATCAAGACTATTACTCTTCGTTTTACTTTGCAATTGAAACCAATTTCAATAATGGAAAAAATTTTCCTGTGCTTTCAACAGAGATTGTGCTCTGAAC
>CM063503.1:61762839-61820339 GCA_032207245.1 Pardosa pseudoannulata
ATTTCATTTACTCTGGAAATAAATATGCTACTAACAGAAAAAGATTACTTAATGTATTCTAAAGTTAATTAACCTCTTATAATATATGATGTATTTTATTTCATATATTTTAAATCTAATATTCATAAATGAGAGATTAATGTCAAATATTTTTCACTTTAATGAATGAATTTTTCTCACGGGAGACATAAAACTTTATTTAAAGGTTTCTTTAATCGCAAAAAATTCTCTACAAATTAAAGTATTAAATACAACAGAAAATTATTGAGTCAATAACTAATAGGAGTGTTTCTGCGTATGTGTATGAGTGAACTTTGTTTCTCGTCACCTACTACCCACGGTGAATCGTCGCAATAATGCAAGGTCACTTATTGGTGGTAAGGTACTGAGAATTCTACTAAATAACGTAAATACCATTCCATGTCTCCGAACGATGGCCGAATGGTTAGGGTGCAAGCCTTCGGAACCGGAGTTCGTGGGTTAGAATCCCACAGTGGCATGGATGTTCGTAGCCGTTCGGAATCGGTTTTAACCCTCCGAGTGGAACACATCTAGGAAAAAATTCTCCAAAATACGCTAATGTCAGTGACCAAAGAGTTCTATGATTTTTACCTTCACCCTTTGTCGACTAGAAAGGAATATGGAAAATACACCCTCGTTAATCTCTCTTTACTTCCGATTATATATAGATATATAAATAGATATTAGAGATTGTTAATTTTTAATACACATAAAGCTGGTCAAGTCTGGAGTATTATCCCATAAGAAATAATGGATTCTAAAAGTACAAAGAAAAATATTCTTTGGAAGACTTATTTATATATTTTTATCCAAGTCATCCAAGCTATTTAAGTAGTGCAATTAGAGATACATCTGTTACCGCAAACGAAATACTTCGAAATACTGATTTACAAAGCCATGAAAAGCTATCCGCGTCTTTGTGCCTCAGGTGGTAGGGTTGAATCACTCAAGAAATGTCAATGAAAGAGGGGTACAGTTCCTAAACAATAGACCTGACCCTCCTACCTCAAAACTCCAGGGGGAAAAGCACTGAGAAAAATGTACATTACATCCATTTTTGGAGCGTTTTTGGAGGTCGAAAATTGTACGTTTTGAAGTCATCATCGGCTTGGCGGAATTGTACGTGCGAACCGCTTAGAGGGTTAAGCAGTAGGTCCCGGTCTCATTAGTCCTCGTGTTGCAAAGAGTAGACCGTAGCGCTCCAAACCAAACCATACCATGCCATTCATATAATCCTAATCTCGCACCGTACGATTTTGGATCTTTTCCCAGGCCACCACTAAATGGTAGCCATTTCTAAAATAAAGTATTATAATCGCTGCGGAAGATGGTTTTTAAACAACTCTCAAAAATGTACTTGCACATGTGTTTAAGAAATGGACGGAATGTTAGGACAAATGCATCGCGTCTCATTGTAGTTACTTCAAAAAATACAATGATAATAATGCAGTATTTTAAACTCTCCCTATTTTTAAAATAAACATTTTGAAGTTTCCGAACGTCTTAGTTCTTTTATTGACAATTGCAGGAAATCTCATTCATAGGTTCATAGGCCGAACGATGGTCGATTGGTTACGGTGCTGGCCTTCGGTACCGAAGTTCGTGGGTTCGAATCCTACTATGGCATGGATTTTCGTAACCGTTCGGAATTGGCTATAAGCTGTAGGTCCCGGTCTCATTAGCCCTCGTATTTCAAAAAGTAGGCAGTAGCATTCCAAACTAAACCACGGGTTCATAGCTAGTTATTACTTAACTTTGAAGATTTTATTGATGTTTTTAATTCAATTTCATAAGCAGACGCATTAAGTTTCACTAGGGGAAATTATTATGCAGTTAATATGTGCGAGATTATGATAGATCTTTCATACATAAATGAAATTATGGTTTTTCTATTATGTTAATCATACGTTCATTTTGAACTGTTTTTTGCTTTGCCTTTTGAGGTATTACATCATTCATAATAACTATAATAGTTTCATGAATATTGAACAAAGTTAAAAAGTCTTCCTTGCTCTACTGTGAATCGTGTTTTGTAGCGTTCAGCATTTCACATATAGATCATGACGATCAAGGGCGACATATTCATGATCGCCAGCACTCCATCTTAGTGCAACCTAGGTATTGTTGACACTAAGAGTGTCAACAATAGCTAGATATTCTAATTCTGTTATGATGTAGACCGTAGCACTCCTAACCAAACCAAATCTGTTATGCTGTAGAGTCATAATTCTCTAAAGCTCTAGAATGATACGCAATAGGGTACAGCACTCCAGAATTACCAGGTGTCTTTAATATTTCTCCAACATCTTTTGGGGAAGCATTGAAAATATCAGGAATTGTTGGGATAGTATAGTTCTGTAATAGCTTTACTAATTAGAATAACTTTGAATTTTTCATAAGAATTTTCAAAATCGATAAACCAAATCCAGGGAATATCTTCTTTCAGCAAATTATTTAATGGTTTACATAATTTAGCGCAATTATTCATACGAGGTTTAGGAGGACAAGAGGTTAGGAGTGTTTTTTAGATTAGCGTTGCATGAAGAAATATCACTTCTCAGTTAATTTTTTTTTCTTTTTTTGAAATGTCCACCTATAAAAAAATAAAACTACAAAATCCCTTTTAAATGCTAATATATCCAAGATTTAGAAATAAATGTCTTCTTTTCAAATCTTATTTTTCATAATAATTTTCAAAATTAGTAAACTAAATCCAGGGAATGTCTATCTTTTTCAGCAAATTATTTAATGGTTTACATAATTTAGCGCAATTATTCATACAATGTTCAGGAGGACGAGAGGTTAGGAGAGTTTTTTGGATTAGCGTTGCATGAAGAAATATCACTTCTCCGTTAATTTTTTTGAAATGTCCATGTATAAAAGAATAAAACTACAGAATCCCTTTTAGATGCTAATATATCCAAGATTTAGAAATAGATGTTTTCTTTTCTCCTCTTATTTTTGATAAGAATTTTCAAAATCGGTAAACCAAATCCAGGGAATATCTTTTTCAGCAAATTATTTAATGGTTTACATAATTTAGTGCAATTATTCATACGAGGTTTAAGTGGACAAGAGGTTAGGAGAGTTTTTTGGATTAGAGTTGCATGAAGAAATATCATTTTTCAGTTATTTGTTTAAATGTCCACCTACAAAAAAGTAAAACTATAAAATCCCCTTTAAATGCTAAGCTACCCAAGATTTAAAAATAAATGTTTTCTTTTCCCCCCTTATTTTTCATAAAAATTTTCAAAATCGGTAAACCAAATCCAAGAAATATTTTTTCAGCAAATTATTTAATAGCTTACATAATTTAGCGCAATTATTCATACGATGTTCAGGAGGACGAGAGGTTATAATAGTTTTTTGATTAGCATTGCATGAAGAAATATCACTTCTCAGTTCATTTTTTTTAAATGTCCACCTACAAGAAAATAAAACTACAAATCCCTTTTAAATGCTAATTTATCCAAGATTTAAAAATAAATGTTTTCTCTTCCCCCCTTATTTTTCATAAGAATTTTCAAAATCGGTAAACGAAATCCAGGGAATATCTATCTTTTTCAGCAAATTATTTAATGGTTTATATAATTTAGCGCAATTATTCATACGAGGTTCAGGAGGACGAGAGGTTAGAATAGTTTTTTGGATTAGCATTGCATGAAGAAATATCACTTCTCAGTTCATATTTTTTTAAATGTCCACCTACAAGAAAATAAAACTACATATCCCTTTTAAATGCTAATATATCCAAGATTCAGAAACAAATGTTTTCTTTTCTCACCTTATTTTTATCTTATATAGAGTTAAAAGACAGTTTTGAGGTTTTGAGAAAAATTAATGACATGAATATTTTTACTCCTTTCTTCATATTTTTGAAAAAATATATCTTTCCAGCCGTCAGAATTGAAAATGAATAGAAATACTGAAGTGAATACTTAAAAGTGAAAAGAAAAATGAATACTTAAAAGGGCAAAGAAAGCCATTTAATACGAAAAATAGGAAGGAATTTAGAAATTTCCATTTGTCGTGACTGAGAAAGTCATAACTGTACATTATAACTTCAGTAAATATTTAGTGTTCGTGAAGAAGGAGATGGGAAATTGTTTCATTGAAATATTGTTATCCGGGTTCTAGACACTGTAACAACAGATATTTTCTTTTTATTTTCTCAGACACTGTCTGGTCAAGCAAAAGTAAGCATATAATTCTATAACTTAATAAATATTAAGGTTATAAAAATCCTTTTATAATTCACCTTTTTTCTTCATATTACTGAATACCCATCGAAAACCAGTTGTAAAAAGATATCACCAAACATTTTGGCTGTCATTTTAATTTCAGTTAAAGCAATAACTAATCGGGAAATTTATTATTATTATTTAGTTGTATCTTTTAAATCCCAATTTGAAAGTTTATGCGTCTAACTTATTTTTACATAAATCTGATTATTTATACTGTATAATTGCACGAAAAGGTTAAAAACACTCCTTTAAAGCCCGAAAAATCTCTTTTAAGATACATTATTCCCGCCAATACCTAGTAGGCTTAAATTGTATACACTCTTTTCAAAATATCAGTCCATATAAAATATCTTAGAGTATCTCTGTTTATGAAAATGCATAACTCATCTTTTTTCTTCTTATTACTTAATACCCAATGAAAGCCAGTTGTAAAAAGTTATCAGCAAACGTTTTAGCTTCCATTTAAATTTCAGTTAAAGAAATAACTAATAGGGAAATTTATTATTATTGTCTAGTTGTATCTTTTGAATCCTAATTTGAAAGTTTATGCGTCTAACTTATTTTTACATAAATCTGATTATTTATACTGTATAATTGCACGAAAAGGTTAAAAACACTCCTTTAAAGCCCGAAAAATCTCTTTTAAGATACATTATTCCCGCCAATACCTAGTAGGCTTAAATTGTATACACTCTTTTCAAAATATCAGTCCATATAAATTTCCTAGAGCATCTCTGATTATGAAAATACATAAATCATCTTTTTTCTTCGTATTACTTAATACCCATTGTAAACCAGTTGTAAAAATTATCAGTAAACATTTTAGCTCTCATTTAAATTTCAGTTAAAGCAATGACTAATAGGGAAATTTATTATTATTATTTAGTTGTATCTTTTAAATCCCAATTTTTGAAAGTTTATACATTTATTTTATTTTTACATTTTCCCTATTACTTATGAAGTATAATTGAACAAAAAGTTAAAACTCGAAAATCTCTTTTAACATACATTATCTCAGCCAACACCTGATAGGCTAAATTGTATGCACGCTTCTCAAAATATCAGTCCATATAAAATATCTTAGAGTATCTCTGTTTATAAAAATACATAAGTCATCTTTTTTCTTCGTATTACTTAATACCCATTGAAAGCCAGTTGTAAAAAGTTATCAGTAAACATTTTAGCTTTCATTTAAATTTTAGTTAAAGCAATGACTAATCGGGAAATTTATTATTATTATTTAGCTGTATCTTTTAAATTCCAATTTGAAAGTTTATGCATCTATCTTATTTTTACATATTCCAGATTATTTATAATGTATAATTGCACGGAAAAGTTAAAAACACTCTTTAAAACCCGAAAATCTTTTTTAAGATGCATTATTCCAATCAATACCTAGTAGGCTAAATTGTATGCACGCTTCTTAAAATATCAGTCTATATAAAATATTTTAGAGTATCCCTGTTTATGAAAATACATTAGGCAAGTATTTAACACAAAGTTTGGGTTTTAAAAGAGACACAGATTTCTTTCAAAAAAGATTTTATTTTAAATTTTACATGAAACGTTATAATTGTTTTGTATTTTAGGATATAATTTGAAGCCTTTTCAAGAAATTGAATCCGTTTGAACTGTATATTTTTTAAAGTTTTTCTTACATTTATTAAATTTTTTATACTTCTTTCAAGTACTAGTTTTTTTTTGTCCCAAATTTTTTAAAAGATTTATCAAATCTTTCGACTTAAGGCTGTGCCTTTATTTTCAGTTATCTTTTAAATTTAGTTTTGAAAAAATTACTCATATTTATAGTAAAAATTATGACATGTGACGATTTCTCCTATATATTTGTCTATAAAAAATGAAATAGGCCTCTGATTGCTTATTCCATGTAAAGTATTATTATATAAATTACAGAAAAACTATAAAAAATTTTACGCTTGTGTCTTAAATGCTAAAACAGCCTTAACAAACTTAATGCATATAATTCAGGAAAAACAAATATGGAAAAAAAACATTTAAATCTGCCTGTTGTTAAAGGAAGTACCCTTAAAATGAAAATATATACGTAAATAATTTTTGAGATATTGAAGATAGAAATTTCCTTTTGTAAGTGTGTAGAAAGATTAAAAGAAAAGTTTAAAGCATTTAAAAATTTTTGATATTTAGATCAATCTACCGTGTTTCCTTAATGGATATTTAATGGTTCCGTGTTACGTACTTAAGAATAATGAACAAAAGAGAAAAAAATATTCGAATATCTATTAACAAGCAGTTTATTTAAGACACAAGATAAAATAATACATTAATTGAGCTATAGTACTTCCGAGTATGACTAAGGTTCTAAACACATTAGATTAGTTAACTTTATTTTGTACTTAATTATACACTACTCTTTTTGAGATACATTGTCCCACCAATACCAAGTAGGCTAAATTGTATGCATACTTCCCAAAATATTGGTTTTTCCCATATGGAATATCTTAGTGTACCCCTGTTTACGAAAATACAGCAGTCAAGTATTTAAGATGCATCAAAGGGGATTAACGTACACTAGAAGGTTAAAAACCTGGGTGATCCTTTCTACGAAACGATGTAGTGTTGAAAGAACCTATGATTAAAATTCTTTACTACCTAACTATCTTTTAAGTACGGCAATAAATTAATATCACGTCAGTGTACAGTTCATTAACCTTGTTGATAATTTATATTCTGAAAATTACGACGCTCTGCTGTTATTAAGAAGTAGCATTCAAAGCAAAATGCAAAGAAGAATTCGTATTACGTGTGTTCCGGAAGATAAAATTTTCCCACTATTTTAAGTATCCAACTGTTTCGAAGAAAAAAAATGCTAAACAAAATAGATTAACTTTCCGCCAGATGAACTTCGATTATAACAGTCCACTGAGGCCAAAATACCCAACATTAGAGAGTCTTCCTCTAAAAAGAAGAATCACAGAAACGTAATTGAATTCCTCTCAACAAAAACTTCTGCATACGAATTAGAGGTTTGGAAGTCTACGTAGTGACAAAGGACAAACATTATTGCTACGATTATTCTCAGGCCAAGGTGTCACACCGTTATTATGAGAGAAAAGGCAGAGCCCTCAATTTGGCCTTGGCACGGGCCGTTGGCACTAGGTAACACCGCCTGAGGACCTTTAATCCCGAGCAGCAATAACAACGAAGGGGATACAATGAGCGCCGTCTTCTCTTGTTTTGGCAACCCTTTCGGGCCGTTGTCCAAGGCGCAACAACCTGATCACTTGAACGATTTCCCACGTTCAGAGGGATGGGAGGGAGCCTTCACAAAATGATTCGCATTTTTTTTCCCAATCAGAGACTTCTCATTGTTTCTGGAAAGTACTCACGGATCTGCTCTTATGTCCATAAACACGTGTGAGTAATACGTATAGGATTTCAAGTTTTGCTTCTCGAAACCGTAAATTTATACACCGAATGTTGAATGGGTATTGAATACGGGATTGCAAAAAGAAAAGCAATATAATGCTAAAATTCCTTTATCCAATAAAGAACTAAAAAAGACGGAAGAAACACTAAAACATTTCTGCGCATAACTATGCTACAATGTAAAAGTGTCTTCCTAAAATAAGTGATCAAAATGCCTTATTCTGAATCTCAAAAATGATAACTTCTTCATAATTATAAACAACAGAGTAATATCTTTAACTCAAGTACTGCTATTTTAGCAATAGTCTTAAACATTTTTTTAGATTAATTACTTCTAAATGTTAATTTAACGTAGATTGGGCAAATATGTAGAAAGATAGATTTAAAAGCAATATTTTGAATTCAGTTCTAATCCCAGCATTGATATTTGCATATTTTCAGTACGTTAGTTCATGCTAGATTTCGAACGTTATGATAATTTTTGCTACAGAAAGAATGTCTATTCCATGATCCTCTACTTAAACATGAATCCCCGAATGGATGCAAATTTATATGACAATTGTTGGATTCGAAACTTTAGACTATGATATCAAGAGGAAGTTCTTTATTTATTCAGCCATCATCTGTTTCAAACTTTGTAGAGAAATTTTGAATAAAATACTAATAACCAATCAACTTACATGCATGTTCACCCTTTGAAGTACGAATTTTAATAAGTGTGAATACAACTTGCGAAATATTATCTCAAAACCTGCAGCTCTCTGATTCCAGGTTCCACGTCTAACATCTAAAAAGGGTAAAGAATTCAGTTTTTAGATTCCATTCATCTCATAATGACTACTTTCTTTTATGAGGGAAATATACAAGATGATAGCGAAATACATCCTTTACTCTTTTAATGTAACATTTTTTTATCGTGATGCTAATTTTTTTTATCATTATAGTATTTTACGTGTTCCACAATGATTAATGATCAGTCTTTCCATCTGACAAGGGGCAATTAAATGACATGTGAGCAGCAAAACACAGAAGTATCCCCACTAACCTCAAGGCCGGTATTCGAATAACTGAATCACTCGACGCTGGGAAAAAAATGGGGTTTTTTAGTTGTTCTTTTTTATTTTATACAATATTTTGATAAAAATATATCATCTCTGAGCGGTTTTTATCAGGAAAGCTCATAAGTTTACTCGTACGAAAACATATTTATGCCATAAATTTAAGGAAGACGTTCTGATTATAGTAGACTTTAAGCTGGACGAAAATTGCCTGTAAATATATTATTACCTCACTGAACTGTGAAATATATCTAAGAATAAGAATCAGAGAAGGTATTTTATTATCTACCCCCATATAATTAATATAATTATTTTCATAAAAGATGATTCAATTATTACTAATAACTACTCTAAATCCTTTTTAAAAAAAAAGATTTTTAAATTTTATAAATACTTGAAATTCTCCAGTTTTCTCACCGTCATATACATTCGAAATTTATCGACAATTTACTTTGTAGAGTATAAATCAAATTTCAGTTAATACTAATGTATCTCACACATCAAAAATCTGTTTTATATTAAAAGAATTATTCTATGTATTTTGAATGGAAATAGATATTTTAGCTATTTTTATTTTTCCTACCATATTTTCACCTAATGCTTAGTGTAATTGTTAAGTTTTATTACGAGAACTAAAAGGAATTTCTATAAATAAAAATGACAGTCATTATGCGTAAAAGAGATGCGCCTGGAACATTTTCTATAATACTCCTTTTGAAATAATTAATAATTAATCACTTTTACAACTTACTTAAAAAATATTAGATACACAATCCAAAAAAAATGAACTCAAGATTATACATAAAATTAACGTATGGTTATCTTTCTAGGGTTAAATGTTATACCTCAATCTGTAAGATTTGAAAACAATCTACTCAACATAATTTACAAATTTTAATTACAATAAAATTTTAAATTACAGTAATTTACTCGATATAATTTAGTGTTGATTTATTTTAAGGTAAATATTTCCATTACCTATATAATTAATTAATATCGTTCAAAAAATTAAATAGCTGGTTATTTCAAATGACTAATTATAATTTCATTCTACCCGTACTAACTTTCCCATTTGCTTAAGTTATTAGACTTATTTTATCAAAATGATTATCTTATTATTAATTAATTTTATAAAATGCAGTTTAGAAATCATCTTAATTTGTTTTTTAAGACCTAAATTCTAAACTAAGTTATTTAGAGGAATGTCAATCAACTTTTTTTTAAATTCTCCAGTATTTTATATTTTTAATTTTATATTAATGTTTCATATTCCTTATTAAATTCAATTAAAAGATTATTTTAAATTTTTACTGTATTACTTCACATAACAAAACTATAAAATTTTTTAAAGCTAAATCTTTTTAATGATATAGGAAAAATTATTCTTCCAAGCAGATTAGAGCATTTCATTAATAGTGAAACAAAAATTAAATGCTAAAAACAGTTTTTTTCAGCTCGAAAGCTACTAAGTCACTTTCAATCTCTTTTAAAAACTTTAATTACTCAATCAAATGTATTATCACTTACTTTATTAGCACTAGAATCTGATATTACACGACGGTTGGATTTTAATCTCACTTATGATTTTATTTTTAAAAAATGTAAGAAAATGATGTAGGGTTTAATATAACAGTTTCTTCTTTGTTCAAGAGCGGAAATATTTTTTTTCATATAATTACAACAAAAATATCTGCGTCTTCATTAGTTTAAAGCAAATATTTGCGACATTCTTAGAAATATTCCTGCAGTTAGATGTTTTTGAATATGGACAAATAAGAATAGAAGTCCAAATGTTATAAAATTTTATTAGTCTTCAAAACCAAAATGCTGCAATACGGTTATAAGATCAATGAGGTCCTTTATTTATTTTTTAATCACACAGTGAACTTTCTTTCTTGTAAATTGGTTCCTGTTCTAAAGGAATTTCTTGAGGAGACGTTGTACCTTTTGAAACTTAAGAAGTTCATTATAACAGCTTTTTTTTATTCACTATAAAACAAAATTTTCTGCTCTTTTTCAAATGAATTTTTTACAAGATTTTAATAACGGTCTCGCATAAAAAAATTTTTTTTTTGTTTCAAATAATATATTTTTTAAAGTAATATTGAATCTGTACACCAAGTAAAATAAATTATATTCCTTAATCCGCAAGATAATTTTTGAAATATGTATATTGAAAACTAAATTCTCATATCAAATCAAAGTAAAAGATTTTTTTAATTCTATACATCTAAAACTTTAAAGGTACCTGGTAGTTTAAAATTTAAAACAATAAAATCTGTTATGAAACTTTAAAAGTTAAAAAACTTATTTATTATTATGCCACAAAATTAAATATGACCCTATTATTAATATTATTGATATTTGAAGAATAAATAAGAAAGTTAACTTTAATTTGACATATAAAATAGCTTCTAATTTATAAATTTCAAAAGAATTTTTGTGAGTAGTTGGATTTTTATTTTTTCCTCTTGATGCACACATTTTTATGTACTGATTTCTATAACAAAACTAAATAAGATTTTCAAAATTAGAACCTTTGTGATCTTGGAAAATTTTCATTCTAAACAGTAAAAAACTTTTAATTGAAAAGTGAATTATAAACAACCTGATAATAATAAAGATGTTGCCCCTCGAAAACTAGTTTATCCCCTTAAGTATGAAAAATGCCATTTGTTGTTTACTAGCATGCATTTAAATTTTAATTTTTATTAGAAAGCTATGTCTGACTTCGGAACTCCAGAAAAGGAAAAACTGCTACGTATTATTCAAAATTCTAAACAGTCTTCTTTTCTCGGCAACACCTAGAGATGTATATATAAGCCAACAGTATCCAACCCATGAGGCAAAAAGAAAAAATATGCTAGTAAAAATATCTGATGAGATACGTCATGTCCTTATAGGGTTATAAAATTATAAATATTTTTACTTCACTTAATTCATATTTATTCCAATGTGAGATACGATCCTAAATTTCTTTAATAAAATGGACAATTACACAGTTGCTAAAACATTAGTTTTTAATGACATAAAGATTTTTAAAAATATTAATTCAACAATGAGTCAAATTGGTTTAAACAATAAGCAGTATTTATCAATTGAATAATTAATAGTACATAAGTACTGCTATTTGAAGGCGACCAGTTGCATTTTTTGTTTGTTATAATGAGATTTTTATTATATAGAGTGCAGATTGTAATAAAAAATGAAGGTGCAACACTAGATGCTACAATAGTCCTAAGCATAAATTTCAATATTCTCCGGCTATGTTTGTGCCCTGGAAATTATCCCTTAACCCTCCGAGTGGAACACATCGAGAAAAAAAGTCTCCAAAATATACGCTAAAGGTTAACTGTGTCAGTGGCTAAAACGTTCTATGATTTTTCCTTCACCCTTTGTCGACTAGAATGGAATACTGGAAACCCACCCTCGTTATTGTCCCTTTAGTTCTGGTTATAAATAGATATATAAATAGATATTATCGATTGCTAATTTTTAACACATAAAGATCGTCGAGTCTCGAAGATCATCCCATAAGAAATAATGGATTCTAAAATTACAAATAAAAATATTCTTTGAGAGACTTATTTATATTTTTTACGAAAGTCATCCAAGATATTTAAGTGGTGGAATTAGAGATACATCTGTTATTGCGAAAGAAATGCTTCGAAATTGAGATTTACAGAGCCATGAAAAGCTATCAGCGTCTTTATGCCTCATGGGGTAGGGGTGCATCCCTCAATAAATGTCAAAGAGGGGTGCAGTTCCTAAACAATCGACCTGACTCTCCTACCGCAAAACTCCATGGGGGAAAGCACTAAAGCAAAAATATACATTACATCCATTTTTGGAGCGTTTTTGGAGGTCGAAAATTGTACGTTTTTAAGACTTCATCGGTTTGGCGGAATTATACGTGTGAACCGCTTAGAGGGTTAAATAAGATTTTTGTTATAGAGAGTGCAGATTTAAATCAAAAAGAAAGCTGAACAATGACATGTTACAACAAATAAATACAAAATTTCCACATTCTACGTTTAATCGCTCCTGCGCTATACGAAAAATCTAGCATAATATAAACAATATCCCCATTTGAAAAAAGATACAAATTAAAATAGTGTTTTGGTTCCACATATTTATGTAAATCGTTGTTTTCAAAAATGAACACAATTAAATCAACAATCAGATCTCGATTGAAAGATAGTAATCTCGAAGATGTTATAAGATTGGTAATATCATCTTATACGCCTGACTTTCAAAAATTAGTGTGTAATATGCAAAACCAAAATTCATATTATATGTAACTATTTTAAATTTGTGTTACCTTTTTATTGTAGGATATTGTTTATGATGCTTATAATTGCAGTAAAGTAAAGAAATATTAAAAATCGCTATACTTTTTTTTAACTGCTCCCGCCAGCAACGGCCTGTTTGTCAGCTGTACCCAGACGGGGAATAAAGTTAAGAACCCCTGCTTTATACATTGTCCTCGTGATTTCACAAACTTTTTGCTAATAAAATACCCTTGCATTCAGTTTTGATTTGAATGATTCAAAAGGTTTAAATGATTAAAAAGAATGCAGTATAGAAATAAATGTTTAATGTTATATGTTTCATATGTTTAATATCAATTCAAATATGTTTTATTTGACGTACCAGCTGAAAAAGAAAATTCATATACGAATATTAAAAACCTATAAAGAGTAGATCCAAATAATAATATTATAAATAATAGAAGATATTTAAAAATTTGAAGAAGTGTTAAAAGGATTACCATTTACCTTTACTAAAAATAAAAAAATCATTCTCAGAAATCATAATTTAAAAAAATAAAACGTACTTATCTATTAAGCTTCCATCACTTACAATGCCACGGTTTTTGTTTACCATCTTATTATTGGAGTACTATAGAGCTTATCAACATTTATACCATCAAGAAAGCAATACTAATTGATAACCATGCATTACATAGCATTTTATCAATACCCTACAGATTGGAAATGCTCTAACCACTATGTATAAAAATGCCGCATAGTAATTTTTAATTGTATTCAAAAAAGAACGGAAGGATTTGTTGAAAAATATTGAGTAAAATAAAAGAAAATCAAACCCTGTCAACAGATTTAATTTAGGATTTGTGAAGGAAGCTTTATTATTACATAGGTCTCCTCAGCCATTTTTCTACAAAAAAATCTATTTCAAATGACTTATACATAATTATCTCTTACAGGTATAACTTTGAAGATTTATGTATTGTGTGAAATCTCGCTGTTCCTTCCTCAGAGAAAAAGTAACTACATATTTACGTCTAAGACATTTTTACAACCGGCTAGCTTTCTCCTACTTCCTGTTTTCTTCCCAGTGCTGATATCGCTGTCTTTCCAAACTTTCTTCCTAACTACTTCATGGTCCGCTGAAGCAGGGAGAACAGATCAACTTGCAGATAAATATATCCATAAACGCTTGTAATTTAGTTGTTTAGAATAAGTACTATGCCGCCAGTCATAGCTGAGGCCTAAACTTGTGTATGTATATGGATCCTTATTGAATTTGTTACGGGAAAAGATTGCGAGACACCAACACTTCTCTGTAGCTAATTAAATAATATAGGAAAATATCTTCTCAAAGAACTTAAGAACAACAAAAATCCTAGAAGCATCCATCTTGCCTAACAATCATTAGTGAAATAACTCTGTTTTATTAGACTGAATAATCTCTTCTTTGTATACCTACACAGTTTTAACTTTTTAAACTTTTCTCTTACAGTGTTGAGGTGTCATTTTTCATAAATGAAATTTCCAATTGTTTACTCAGATCTTCCTCCCTTTACACAATATTTAATTGAAATTCGAAAGCATTCTTAACGTACATTTTTCTTTACCAGCGTATATAACAGCTGAACGATGTCTGTTGAATGGTTTAAATTCCGCTACCAGCATGAATGTTCATAGATGTTCAAAATCGGCTTTAACACTTTGACTGCCATGGCTATCATATGTGATATCCAGTGATATTTCCGTTGAGACACTGGCTATCCGATATGATAGCCATAGTGTTTTAACACTTCAGGCCATGGCTATCAAAGATGTTATCAGTTACATGAAAATCGTATTGGAGTTTGATTGTTGGGCTCCCTACGATGTGTTAGGTATAAGTGGTTTGCGCAAATTGGTATATGTGACAATTTTATGAGCTAAGTTTTATGAAAAATTAAATATTTGGAACATGCAACAAAAAAGGGAATATATATAAATAGAGAGAGTTTGTTTTAAAATATTGTTTCTATATATAGTTTTATGTTGAAAAAATACAAATTACACAAAAAAAAAGTTTGGCCCCTTTGTGAACATTTGCAATTTTGGCTTGGCAGTCAAAGTGTTAAGAAGTAAGTCGCTGTCTAATTAGCCTTCCTATAGCAGAAATTTCACCTTAGTACTCTAGATCAAACCAAACTAAACCAGTGTATTTGGGTGAGACGTGTTGTCACCAATTACATATTTTTTCGAAGTAATTTTCCAAAATAATGAGTCAAATTCAAGGTGCATATTTTCAAATTTTCAGCATTTTATACTACGAGAAAATGTTTGCTACAATTAATACATTTGAAAGTAAGGTAAAACAAGGGAATTCTCTCAAAAGGGAAATAAAAAATCCACATAACAAGAAGAAGTAAAAGGAAAGACCATGTTAATCTAATTGAGTCTCTATTGTTAAGAAATCACGTTGCTAAGCTACCATATTTTATGAGTGCTGCTTTATAAATGAACTGAGGTAAGAGATTGAGACTTAAATCAGAGAAACTTAATGCATACTAACTACGTAACACTATATTAGCTTCAATACCGGACCTAGGTGATAGGCAAGGCTGTCGACTGCTTACGGCGGCAAAAATTTAGGAGTGGCAAAATTGCCTGGTCTTTTAACAAGGAACGAAGATCCAGTTGACGTTGTAAATTCATTACTTCCCTTAAAATTTGGCCAAATTTCTGGTTTTTCTTCAAGATTTCTGCTACCGTTGGCAATAGAAAGTTTTGCTACAGGGGAAAGAACTTTTCTAAATTAAGAATTTAAAAAAAAATATTTAAGGGTCAGGTTTACTCAAAATTTTCTTAACTGGTTAGCAACTCTGGTCATTCAACATGAATTAAATAATAAATTAGATCTGGAAAGAGTTGTTCGAGATTTTACTGAAAAGAAATTTTGAAAAAGGATTTAGGTTTAAACTTTGTATATTCTTGTACTAGACATTTACTAGAATAGTACTAGACTAGATTGTACTACACTATATTTAATCTAGTTTGAAAATATACTTAAATTATACTTTAAATTATTAGTTACGAGATTTATTTTGTAATTATATTACATTAAAAATGTAAACTTTGTTTTTTCATAAAATATTTTGTATTAGCGTATTGCTTTAATTCAATTTAAGATCATTTTCCAATTAACGTTCTTTTATATAAATCTTTTTTTAATTAACAAAAAATTAAGCTTGTGTTGGAGAATTTAAAGTTAGCCTACAGTGACAAAAATGCTAGGGCTGTTCCTGATTAGTTTTATACCATTACAGTTCCTGATGAATTTTTATGCCACTTGTTGCTTAGCACAACCGTTCCCAGTACATTTTTATGAGCTCACTTAAAGTGTTCTAAAAAAAGAAATAAATAATTAAAAATTGTATCTACAATAAAATATAGTATCAAAGCATTTTTAATAACCGATTGCTGGCGGTATGAAAATCAAGAAACAGGAACAAAGATGCAGTTTTATTGTTATATATTATAGAAAAGAAGCTTATATGAATTTCGAAGTTTAAATTCGCCTGCTTGAAAATGAGTTTGACCTCCACGTTTAACCTCAGTAAACTCTAGATTATCCGGAAGCATAATATGCGGAAGACCTTCATCAAAAACTTAAAAGTTTAAACGAGTATAAATTTTTCTGTTTCAAATAAATTTAGCTAGCTGAATCTTCCATTTGATCAAAGATGTAGATTAAAAAAAAAACTAGCTACTTTGTCTTGAACTAAATATAGTGAGTTCCTGGATGGAGTTTCAAAAATGCAGAAGCAATCCTGTATTGTTGATATTTAAGACAGTATTAAATTACGTGTTAAAACTCTTTAAAACATGTTTTGGTTATAATGTCGAAAAGCATAAGGCTGTTTTTTTATATAACTCAAAGAATCGAACTGACTAATACATTTTGTAAACGGCCAAACAGTGAAAATGTTAATGATTAAATACGGTTTGGTTTGGAGTTCTACGGTCTACATTTTGCAACACGAGGGTTAATGAAACCGGGACCTACTGCTTAAAGCCGATTCGGAACGGGTACGAACATCCATGCCAGTGTGGGATTCGAACCCACGAACTCCGGATCCGAAGGCCAGCGTCCTAACCGTTCGGCCATTGTTCAGCAATGCTTATAAAAGAAGGAGGCCCAACCCTTCGTGGCATCATTAAAAATAAACAAAAGCTAGTGGATGTTGCAGAAACGTTAGAAAGTGGAATTGGAAGTGAAAATATATTTTTAAAAAAACTTCAACTCTTATTCAACTAGATAAATGTATAGTTTTGTGGATTAACCAGCAACGGGTAAAGGTATTTCACGCTCCGTTTGTGCTGCAAAGACAGTAATAAATTATCTAACAACCAATATTAAATTGAGTAAAAGCTAACGATTTTCCATACTCTATCTACTCTTAGCAATTGCATACATTTCAAATTTGTTAAAGCATTTCTTTATTTCACATTGATTCTCGATAATACAAAATTTATTCTACATTCTTTTAAGTTGGTAGCTTTGTCCTTTTTTAATCAATACAACCCTAATTTAAAAGCATTTTTTCAGTAATTCATAACTATGATAATAGATTTTAGTACATAATTATTTTACAATATTTCTAATTAAAAATAACAAATACATCCCCCACAAAATGCCTCATTTGGTCAAAAAAACTTTTATTCAAAATTAAGTACGATAAAGTTCAAGGCTTTTGTGAAAAAGCAGAAATTGGAAATAACATCACAAAGTATTAATCATTATTGGAACAATCAATATGCAAATTTCAGAAAGATAAAAATTATTAAAACATAATAAATAGGAAATAAATTTATTTGATTTGCTTTTATATATATTCATAATATTACGTATATGAGAATTTTGATGTTAGAAGTTAGTGTGATTCTAGTCTTAAAATATTGTTTTAATTTAATAATAATTTTAATTGTTTTAATATTGTTTTACTAATACAAAAGCGTTGAAACAATTCTAGATGAATGATCTACCTATTTAGTTCATTTTAAATACGTAATGTTTTTACTCCGAGTTACGTATATATCTACGTATTCACACTAAAGTGAAATAGTAGTCCTTCAAAGGATAATTACGATTTGTTGACTACCAAAAACATTATTAACATTATGTTTTACTACTCTATAAATATAAGATCTTGTTTAGTGGTAAAGAATTTCATAAATGCTTCGATTTCATTAGTAAGAGTGCTTTAACAGCAATACTTTGAATGTCTCTAAGGGCTTATACATGCTCTCATTTTGACCCCCATTTTGCAACAATCAGTGTTTTGTTTCTATTGCCAATCAAATTTTTTAAATGCTTTTCAAGGAACACTGAGTTTAAAAATGAATGAGATAGGAACGCTGCTTCTGTAATTAACATATATTATAAATTCTCCCTTGTCACCTGCCAATAGAGAAACTTCAGTTCATATTATAACCTATTTTGACTGAAATCTCTTACTATAATAAGGCGATATCACGGAGTAGGGCAAATTCTCAAATCATGACAATTCTGGCTTTAGTTTCAAACCGAAGGGCAGTTTTATTGTTTGTCTATTGGCTAAATGAATGGGAAAATGAATGGGAAGGGCATTATATTAGTTCGTGACGTTGCGACAAATTGCCTTTTAGTAATGAACAATGATTAAAGTTATTTGTCCTCTGAGAACAAAATTGACAAAACCTTTTAGTTATTTGTGCTACTTTATTTTATTTCTACCCCTTTTTTACATCTAATACCTTTGTATGTTTTACATTTAGTTTGGCATTCCGTGTTGTTTAGGCTGGGTCGGAGTGTCAAAACACTTACACTCACTTTAGCAGTAACAGATGCCTTAGGATGGGTCTCGGTAATAAATTCTCTTCCATTCAATTTGGCACTGAATGTCTCATGAGAATTCAGTATTATTCAATTTCTTTCAGCTTAATAACAGTTATTACACTTAATCAAAATTATGACTGATTTACAATTTTAAGTATACTAAAGATTACAAACATTGTAGATTTTGACGGAATTCTTCCATCATTGTAACATTTCCATAATTAAAAAGTTTCAAAATACAAACAATCTCAAAGTAACTGAAATGAAGAAAATATAGCTATTTCATTCCATTGCCCGTTTGGAAAGAAATTATCATACTTTTCATCTATTACATATTAATATGAGTATATAATGTCAAAATTCCCTCAGGACATAATAATATCAACTAATTTTATATCCCAATAAAGGAAATTTCTTCATACTTGGAAAATTTTGATTATTCTTAAAGTCTTCTCTTCTACAGGTTTGCATTCCTTGGTCATTTTCAACCTGGAAGAAAATGAAACGAACATTTTAAGTACATAATTAGTTTTATTAACTAAAAGTTAAAAAATATTTTAGACTCTTTAACAAATAGGCACAATAGGTTTCATAAAAAGATCTAATAGACAGACAATTAGAATATTTATATGTTAAAAGTAATGGGAAATCACTAAATTTCATAAGACTGATACCTTAATTCTTTTTTCCATACAAACTACAAGATCTCGAATTTTTCCCTTTTAACTACAATGTATAAATTTGAGAAAATTATAGTCTATATAACAAAATTCTGTATTAATCTTGATAATTTGTCAAGGATGAACGAGAAAAATATTTTTTATAATCAAATTGAGTTAGACATCTAGAGGATCAGTCTGACTACAAATGATTAGGAAGCAGAATTATTCTCCTCTCGAACCAAATAGTTTAAAACATTCCAACCAAAGGTTTATCTTATTAAAGACTTAAAAAGCAACACCTGGTATGTGTGCATGGGTATGAATAACTTTTTTTGTCTAGTTCAAGACAAAATCACATTGGGTCAAAGAGTAAATTTACCAGTTCAAACGTTAGGCTAGCGGCTATCATAATTTTTCGATTAATTTGATAAGTTTTCCAGTCTGAGAATCTCGTCTACAGAATTTCATTCCCCTGCTCTAAAATTCAAAAGCCCGGGATGTAAGAAAGATATGAGAGGTCTGTCTTACCTGATCTATACTTATGCCAAAAGGGGAATTTTATTACTCAGAAACATCATAAAGAACTAAACTCATTTAGGAGCATTGACACTATTGGTATGTTCGGAGAATAGTAGAATTGCCTGCTCCGGACATGCCAATGATGTCAATGTTCTTAGAAATCTTTTTATCCGTATCATATAACAATGACAATACCTAAAATAATACAAAACTATAAGAATACGGTAGTTTACATAAAATTATTTGCTCCCACTCTTAAATATATTTTGAAATGTTATTCTAAATATAAACATAATTTCTTCATGTTTCAAATAGTAACTTTCTGTATATCTATTTAGTATTCTAAAACGGATGCAAAGATTTTGTACAAAGATCCATAAGATCCTTAACAAAAATCTTGAATAGAGAGTTCAACTCTGTTTTAATAAATTTTGAATATAATTTTTTTAATACTGAATAAGTATTATATTTAATAATAATAAGTATCGCTAAGAAAAGTGTAGATAAATTAAATTTTATTTGAAAAATAATATAATAATAAACCTTACATTTTTTAACTATTTAGTAAGTTGTTTCCATCGATTTTCATGCTTATAAGTAAATTTATATCTCTTGATCTTTTTATTAAAACAGATTCCTGAATAGTCTTTTCTGCCCATTCACGTGTATTATTTATGATTTATCTTCATTTATGTCTTTTTAATATAAATTTTCTTTATATATTTTAACATAAAAGCTTTTTAATCAATAATGAAAAATACCGATATCGATTTTCATGCTTATAAGTAAATTTATATCTCTTGATCTTTTTATTAAAACAGATTCCTGAATAGTCTTTTCTGCCCATTCACGTGTATTATTTATGATTTATCTTCGTTTATGTCTTTTAAATATAAATTTTCTTTATTTATTTTAACATAAAAGCTTTTTAATCAATAATGAAAAATACCGATATCGATTTTCATGCTTATAAATAAATTTATATCTCTTGATCTTTTTATTCAAACAAATTCCTGAATAGTCTTTTCTGCCCCTTCACGTGTATTATTTAATATTTATCTTAGTTTATGTCTTTTTAATATAAATTTTCTTTATATATTTTAATCCAAAAGTTTTTTAATCAATAATGAAAAATACCGTGAGTCAATCCTCTGTCTACAAAATTTATGATTTATTTAATTTTACAGAGTTAACGATACATCAAGGTCAATGCTACATCTTTTTATTACAGTTATTATATGAAAGAAATAATCATAAATCAAGAGAAAAAAACGTTATTTTGGCCATGAAGCAAATCACTCACTACCCTGATTAATTAAAAATACAGTTCTGTAACAATGTTCCCAACAGCCCAAACACTCTCACTGGCATTACTTAGCTGTACACGAATTGTAGTCACGATTAGAATGAAGAACAACATCGGGTAGTGATGCAGTGATTATCAGCCAGTGCGCAACTGACAAACATTTTTGGCATTATTGACTAAATTATTTTCCAAGGACATGCAAAGTATAGTAAGTGTAGATGGCAGTCTCCATACCTCTTTAAAATAATTGTGCAAATTATTTCAGAGGTATGACCGGGTCATTGCTATATATCTTTATAACGGTTGTTCCCTGAAAAAAATTATCTTAAATCAAGAGGAAAAAAACGTTGTTATATCGTCCGTAAATCACCTAGCTTCAACCACGAATAATTAAAAATGCAAATTTATAACAAGGGTATTAGAACCCAAGATCTCATAGTGGTATTACTTAGCCATATTCGAATTCAAGTTTGTATCACAATTTTAATGAGGAATCACAATTTTATACGTTAATGCCGTGGTTTTCCATCGGTACACCCATGGTTATAAAACATTGATTACATTATTTTTAAAGGACGTTTAAAGCACATTAAGTACAGATATCATAGTTAAAGCTTTATTTGAATAATACTATGAATATGCTATTATTGTATTTAAATATTTTTTTAAGCATAGCCTTATATTTTGTTAAAAAAGAGATAAAATAATTGCAATAGGTTTTCCTCTTAATGTTTCTCAATGCAAAGAGTATTTACAAATAAAAGTTAGTTTCTTCCGCCCATGAAAAATTACACTTAAACTTTTTGGCATTACAATCAATAGTTTTTAAAATCAAATATCTTTAATACAAATCTAAAACATCATATTATTTACCCGTTATTTTAGCTATTTACCACAAATTCCCAATTATTCATTCAAGATAATCTTCCACTTGAAACTTCATTTGAAACTATGGCAATAATAATTTGTTCGGCCAATATTGAAATTTTAATATTTTATAGCATAATTGAGCTTTATTTTTTTAAACAGTGGGTGTGAGTACACTTGCACTTAGCCCATTAACACCCATACTTATTTGGGGATAGTCAAAATATAGTTAGTAAAATGTTTATGTTTCTTTAAATGGTTGTTAGAATTTAATAAAGGTAGACAGTAATCCCATGTTAATAATAGAAATTTTCAGTATCTACTATTATTTCTAATTTTGTCATTCGAATTGACGTTTTACAAAATAATTTTTCAACCCTCGCATATAAATTTATTTTTTCAGATGTACGTCAATTAAAACCATGGCTAATAGTTATATCTAGTACAAAACTTCCCTTTACAGTACTGTGTTTAGATACGAAAGCAAATAAATCTTTTATGACACAATTTTATATTTTTAATGACGTCCTGTGATGTTTAAAAGGATAGCTCCTCACTAATGAAGCCTTTTTTAGAAAATATTCAAAGTTGTTTAAATTTAATGGTTTGTGAATCAAAATGGTTATTGCAGATTTAGGCCGAAAGATAACGAACGCTTTGCTTTTTTTAAATAATACAACTATTATTAATAAAGAGGTGTTAGACTCTATGCTAAAAGAGATATGTACAGCTCTTCTTGAAGCAGATGTTAATATTAAGCTAGTAAAGCAATTAGGAGAAAATGTCAGGTCTGTTATTGATTTTTAAGAAATGGTTGCTGGATTAAACAAGCGTCGTATGATCCAATTAGCAGTTAGCCTGGCTGTAATCATTCGTGTCGGAATAAAGAATTTTGTTACTTGGCGCAAACGTTGATGTTCCTTGACTCTGGTAAAATTCGTACAACATTTTATATGTTTTATCCCCAGGTGTACATATAGCCTCTATGTTAGATATTTCCCAATATATATTCTCAAGAAATTATCCGGATATTAATGGGTTAATATGTGATATGCAATCAATTGCTCATTCCATATTAAGTACAAGTGTACTCAAAACGGACGTTTAAGTACCCCCATATATAACACTACGTTTTCTTAGAAAGTACGTGCAGAAATGTCTTTCGTCTCTTTTTATAACTTTTCTCAGCATGTTAATTTTTCCCAACAGGAACCAGTGAATCTCCATTAAACATTCCGTTTATGTCCATCAGCTCCGTGAGTTTAGTTTCGTTTTATTTAAACAGCTTCTGAGGGGGAAAAATGTAAAAAACGAGTTCTCAGTGGGAATATAAATATGTAGCGTATCTTTTTACTTTTTATTTCTGTAGAAGATAAAGTGAAAGACTAAAAAGCAAAACTAAAAGTCACTAGGGTCTTTGAACACAAATTAAAAATAAAAACTGTGTTAAATATTATTCGATATGTGTCAAAATAACAATTTAGATAACCTTCTAGACTATAAAAATATCATTCGTTGGGAATATAAATAGGATTTTTCTATATTATTAACAATTTATATAGAAGGATAATATCTTCTAACTGTCAGTTGGTTCTCATCAATCTTTCCTAAGTCAATTCTATGCCATAAAGTTGTCTAGATTTATTTTCAGACGAAATATTTATGGGGATATTTCTTTTATTTCAAAGTTTCCATACTTTAGATCACATAACTTATTATCATTTCTAGTTATTAAAACAGTTAAAAATTCATCAAAATATTTTTTTCTTAGTTTCATCTATTCATATTTTAATGTACACTTTATCCATATATGTTAAACGGTAAACAATATACGATTTAAGAAGTAATATATAAAAAGGTAACTCAGATATATCCATCCATATAATCTATCCATAATATATTGTATGGTGGACATATCCATTCATACTATATGGTATGTTGATTAATCATATTTATATGGTTAATCCACATTTTATGCATTCTGATAGGTAAAAGAAAAGTTATCCAAAACATCTGTCTTCGGAATTTTTAGGGGTGAAAATCGATATAATCTGCTAGATTCTTTTCTAATAGTCAACCCTTTTAATTGACCTTGCATTTCTGTTTAACTTAAGAAATTTTTATAAACACTTAAAGAATTACTAAAATCATTTTTATCTTTTAATAATCCGATCGTACTACAGATTTTGCAATCATATTTACGAATTTCGAATGTAGAAAAATTCGTAAAATAGAGGCTGATTTAATACAGGTGCAACTGTATAAATAATTTAATTGTTAATAAATATAATAAATTAATATTACTAAAATTAACGTTAAAAATTAACGTTATAAATCCAGTCGAACATATTTCACTTATTAAGTGTTTACTAGTGTATAAAATGTATATTCCACTGAGAAAATTAAACGACAATTCTTTAAAAAAAATCATAAATAAATTCGTAAATTAGAGGCTGATTTAATACAGGTGCAACTGTATAAATAATTTAATTGTTATTAATAAATATAATAACTTAATATTACTAAAATTAACGTTAAAAATTAACGTTATAAATCCAGTCGAACATATTTCACCTATTAAGTTTTTATTAGTGTATAAAATGTATATTCCACTGAGAAAATTAAACGACAATTCTTTAAAAAAATCATAAATAAATTCGTAAAATAGAGGCTGATTTAATACAGGTGCAACTGTATAAATAATTTAATTGTTATTAATAAATATAATAAATTAATATTACTAAAATTAACGTTAAAAATTAACGTTATAAATCCAGTCAAACATATTTCACCTATTAAGTTTTTATTAGTTTATAAAATGTATATTCCACTGAGAAAATTAAACGACAATTCTTTAAAAAAAATCATAAATAAATCTCTTTAATCTCAAAATTAACTGAATAAGATTTAAAAAAATTTTTGAAGTTATACACGCCTCAGCTATCGTTTTAGTTTATATAGTCCTTGTATTATAACAATTACTTCAGTTTAGGAATACCAACTATAAGCGTCATGGTGATTTTAGGATTAAAACTGCTGCCTAGTCACTCCATAAAGCTTCGATGGAAAACAAGCCGAGAATGACCAAATTGTAAGGATGTAAATTTCTATACCTGAGTCCGCTGGTTTGTATTCCACTGATGGCAAGGTTGTTCGAAGAAGTTTGGAATTGGCTGTGTCATTATCCCTACTGTAGCAAAAAGGAGACCGTAGAGCTCCGCCCAAATCAAATTAAACCCATGGAAAACACTCGGACATAGAATAGTCAGAAAATCCACGATAGTAATATCAAGGAATATTTTATTACACTATGCCCTTTGAAGTAGAAAAAAAATAGCTGAAAAAGAAAGAATTTCATTATGGATATTATAATTAATTTAAGAGTCAAATTCATTTAAGGTACATTAAAATTTGAACTTTTGTCTCTTACAAATGTAAAATAATTCAATCCCCAAATGAAATATAGTTACGTGTCCATTCTTAAAATATACTTTTCAACTTACGAAATTTTCAATTCTTTCTCTTCTACAGAAATAGTCTTACCTCCGAACTTAGGTAAGACTATTTCATGTCCGCATAAATTTATTAAAAGTTCCAAACCAGTTTTTACTTTGATTATATACTTGTACAATTCAAAATATTAAACAACACACTGGAACAAATATCTCTGAATTATATATAGTCTTGCATTTGCAGTAAGTTGCAGTACATTTGTCTTTTAATTTGATTTTTTTTATTACTATTGCAATAGGGAATGATTATTTTGATTACTATTACACTAAGGAAGGATTGTTTTGATTACTATTACACTTAGGAATAATAATTTCAAATTTTTTAATATTTATTCTGTTGTCGGAAAATAGTTAATTTCCGTTATACTTACTATCAAAAAATGTGTGAAAAGGCATATGGGCTTTCAGTCATTTTTCTCTAGACAGTGTTAAAAAGATTTTCTTGAAACAAATATTATATCATTTTTATTCCTATAAATTCAAAAGATAAATCCGAAACATTTCCCATTTCAAGAAAGTCAATGTACTTAAATGAATGATTTGATTCTCCAGACGAAGAATTTATAACACTTGTATTAAACATACTTGATTATTTTGTGAATTTCAAAATAAACACTTTAATCACTTCATTTGTAAGCAGAGAAATACGCTTGTTAAATTTTATCACTTTATAGTCAGATAAAAGTATCTATTACAGTCCTTTACTTTGTATGGTTTAAGATTTCCCTGAGACAGTTTTACATTTTTTACAAAATTGTTTTATTGAATATAGAAGTGTTTAGTGATGATAAACAAGTAAAAAATTTAACAATATTCCCATCACGTAAGTCAATGTATTTAAATCTATAATTTAATTTTCCATACACAGAGTAGAGTAATTCCTTATTCAATCGAATTGTATATAGTTTTGTATTGGGAGCAAGTTGAAGTACATTTGGCTTTTAGTTTGATTGTTTTTATTACTATATACTAAGGAATGATTATTTTGATTACTATTACACTAAGGAATAATAATTTCAAATCATTTACTATTTATAGGAAAATAATTAATTTCCGTTATACTTACTTTCAAAAAATGTGTGGAAACGCATATAGGACATCAATCATTTTTCTCTAGACAGTGTTAAACAGATTTTCTTCAAACCCATATTAGAATATTTTTATTCCTATAAATTCAAAAAATAGATCCGAAATATTTTTCATTTCATGAAATTCAATGCACTCAAATGAATAATTTGATTCTCTAGACGCAGAATTTATAACACTAGTATTAAACATGCTTGATTATTTTGTGAATTTCAAAATAAACACTTTAATCACTTCATTTGTAAGCAGAGAAGTACGCTTGTTAAATTTTATCTTTTTATACTCAGATAAAAGTATTTATTACAATCCTTTACTTTCTATGATTTAAAATTTCTCTCAGACAGTTTTACATTTTTTACAAGATTATTTTATTAAATATAGAGGTGTTTAGTGATGATAAACAAGTAAAATTTTAACAATATTCACATCACGTAAGTCAATGTATTTAAATCTATAATTTAATTTTCCATACACATAGTAGATTAAATTCCTATTCAATAAATTGAATAATATTATGTGGATTTCAAAATTATTATTTTTATCACTTAGTCGGTAAGAAGTGAAATATGCGTTTTAAATTTTATTTCTGTATAGGCAGATAAAACTATTTATTACTGTCCTTTACTGTATGATTTGCGATTTCTCTTAGGCAGTTTTATATTTTTAAAAACAATTTCTTTTGCTAAAGATTATAGAAATGTTCAGTGATGGTAAACGATTAAAAACTCAAAATGTATAATTTCCCTTGGTGAGAATAACATGAATGCTTTCGTGTGAAAGTCTCCAAGATATCATCACTCCCAGTGAACTGGTTTCATATCGTGTAGTGCATGTTAATTCTTTTACTAGCTAAGAGCTCCGATTTGTCAGCACGTGTTGGTAAGAAATACTTAACCTGAGTCATTTGCACTTATGAACGCTTGGTCATTAAAGATATGATGGTGTGTTACTGGAAAAAAAATTTAATGTCACTCTTATCAGGAAATTAATCGAATGTGAGAAATTAAAATTGTTTGGAATGCAAAGTTCGATAAAGGGAGATATCTTTTTTAGAATTCTATTTTTAATCTCATACTGAAAATTATTTTTAAGAATTTTGATTTTTAAACATTTAAAGGGCATCGTCAGGTTAATTCTTTCACTAGCTAAGAGCTTCGATTTGTCAGCACATGTTGATAAGGAATACTTAACCTGACTCATTTGCACTTATGAACGCTTGGTTATTAAGGATGATGGTGTATTACTGGAAAAAAATTTCCTGTCACTCTTAACAGGAAATTAATCGAATACAAGAAACTAAAATTGTTTGGAATGCAAAGTTTGATAAAGGGAGATAACTTTTTTATAATTCTATTTTTAATCTAATACTGAAAATTATTTTTAAGAATTTTGATTCTTAGACATTTAAAGGACATCGTCACGTTAATTCTTTTACTAGCTAAGATCTTCGATTTGTCAGCACATGTTGATAAGGAATACTTAACCTGACTCATTTGCACTTATGAACGCTTGGTCATTAAGAATGATGGTGTATTACTGGAAAAAAATTTCCTGTCACTCTTAACAGGAAATTAATCGAATACAAGAAATTAAAACTGTTTGGAATGCAAAGTTCGATAAAGGGAGATAACTTTTTAGATTTCTGTTTTTAATCTAATACTGAAAATTATTTTTAAGAATTTTGATTCTTAAATATTTAAAGGATATCGTCCTGTTAATTCTTTCACTAGCTAAGAGCTTCGATTTGTCAGCACGTGTTGCTAAGGAATTATTAACCTGAGTCATTTGCACTTATGAACGCTTGGTCATTAAAGATATGATGGTGTGTTACTGGAAAAAAATTTCCTGTCACTCTTATCAGGAAATTAATCAAATGCAAGAAATTAAAATTGTTTCGAATGCAAAGTTCGATAAAGGGAGATCACTTTTTTAGAATTTTATTTTTAATCTAATACTAAAAATTATTCTTAAGAATTTTGATTCTTAAATATTTAAAGGGCATCGTCGTGTTAATTCTTTTACTAGCTAAAAGCTTCGATTTGTCAGCATGTGTTGGTAAGAAATACTTAACCTGAGTCATTTGCACTTATGAAATCATGGTCATTAAAGATATGATGGTGTGTTACTGGAAAAAATTTCCTGTCACTCTTAACAGGAAATTACTTGAATACAAGAATTTAAAATTGTTTCAAATGCAAAGTTCGATAAAGGGAGATAACTTTTTTAGAATTCTATTTTTAATCTGAAACTGAAAATTATTTTTAAGAATTTTGATTCTTAAATATTTAAAGGGCACCGTCGGTTACCCATCCTGTGAGATGATTGAAAATATCTGTGTTATCATAAAGAATATATCTGTACCTGGTAATCACCACGACGTAAAACAACAGCTAAAACATATCCGGTTTAATTTCCATACATTAGGGCAAAATTACTAGGCATAGTGTTAGCTCCAAAAATTCTGTTCAGAACTCGTTTGTAATTATAGATATCTAGACTGAATAAAACTAATGCATGCTTCCTTCCTCTCTCTGATAACATAATTAAACAGTAAAAAATATTTCTTTTCTTCGATCTATGATTTTTTAGAGATCGCTGTTCACATATCATTAATAATACCTGAGTCACATATTGAGTTTTATTATTAATAGGAAAATGTCACAAATCTCTCTTAGTTTCCAAAGACCTTTCTTCTCTTATTATTATTTAGATGTGACACATTTTGAGTTTTAGTGTTAATTTAACAAGAAAATTTTGCTTGTTTGGGGATAAGGAATGCTTAATAACTGGTAAATCTACCTATTTATAGAAAAGCCAGAAAGAAAAATCAATGGAACTAAGAAAAGTATGAATAAGAGTAAAAAAAATAATTTTGCATACTTTATACAAAAATGCAAAAAACTATGTAACCTCTGGCCAAATTATTTAACGATTTCATGAGCCACGTGTGGTTTCCTTTGGAATAACCAATGGTGTACCATTGATGATATACCATAGGGCACTATTTTTTTTTTTTTGTATTACCATAAATTCCTATTTAGATATTAATCAGGAGATATGCATCAGGAGGTGTATACCAGCAGTGGTTCATATTCGGATTTCCAATCGGTTGGTGTGTACCATCATCAGTGGTTCACATTTAGATGTTATATCGATGTGTATAAAGAGTGGCTCCCACAAATTCCATAAGTCCCTCCACACTCAAAAAAAAAATCATTTGTGTGGTTCATGAGGTTTTTTTTAAAAAACTATAGAAATGACCATATAGAAAACCATAATAGAAATGAAAATTACATTTACTGAAATAAGTAGAAATTATTTTGTTTCAGTTCAATATAAAAATAACATAAATTAGTAACGTACACTTTGATTAGTAATTACAGTCTTTTAATTTCTTTGTGACGTTACAGATTAATATTTACATCGTTTGAGTTTACTTATCGAATCTCAATTACATGATAGTAATGCATTATGCAAGCAATGATGGTAACCAAATTAAAACAGATGAGGTTAACGTTGTCAACATTTTACATATCCACAGCCATTTCAGCTTAACAGCCTGACATTTACATTGTTAGGCTGTTAAGCGACACCCGATAAAGCATTCGATGCCTACCAGTGAAAACAAACACAATTTTGGCATTGGTTTGAACATTTAAAATATATTTGAATACATATAAGAAATCAATTTTGGATACTTTATAAAGTTACGAAAATTAAGGAGTATAGTATGGATATCTGCTAAATTAGTTTAACTTTAAACAAAAACAAATACTCAAAACGATTCGTTAATTTAATACAAGTAAAGTAGTACAGAAATATTATTTATCTGAATTAATTTTAACGAATTAAATTAATTTAAATGTACATAAGCACAGAAAAGCATGGTGTTTTTATAAAATTAAGTTACTATGGGATTATTCTGAAGTCAACCCATTTCGAAAAGTCTTGAATGAAAGAAACACAAGTATCAAAGGATTTATAAAAAGTAAAAGTTGGTAGATATTCAACCAACTATTTATCTTATTTAGGAAATAGCCAATTTAGTTAAGCTTTGAAGTGGTAATTTTATAATCCTTATGAAGGGTTATAAAATTAAAGTCTAAATTAATCACATTCTTAAGATCAAATTAAGTGAATAAAACAAAATATTGAATTGTTCGAAAACTAAATAGTTCAATAAAATTGTTCGGACGAGTATGTTTAATTTTAGTAGTATAACAAAGAACTCATAGCTAGCCGAAGTATGCAAATTTAGAGAATATCATGCCATATGTACATAAAGCCCACTTATAAAGGAATGAAAGATTAAAAAAAAAACTAAGTGTTACTTAAGCTATACGAACGTATAGCTAGAAACACAATTTTAAAATTTCGCAGCACAGTATGCTGCACATATTTACAAATGCATAGGTAACTTATTGTTTTAGAATTCAATATAAAGTCTTTAAAAGATATAACAACCTTACTTTTACTTTTTAGAAGTTTGTTTCAGATTTACCTGACAATAGTGAAAGTAAAGTACTTGATAAAACTGTCAATATTTTTTCAAATACGTCTTAAACTGTTTAACGAGATTTAAAATTCCATTAAAGGACATTTAAAACTTTCTAAAACATTTACCTGTAATCCTAACTTTGAAACCCTATTCATGCAAAAGTTTCAGGACTTATAGGCTCCAAAATGGCAATTTGATGAGTATATAAAGCTGTAGATCTCCAAAAGTTACTATTTCTTTTAGTAGGTGAAAACAACACTTTCTAAACACCAATACTCTTCAGCTCATAAGTGTAACTGTAACTTACGTCAGATAAATTAGACACCTTTTTTTTCATTTGTGTATTTCAAATATTTATATTTTTCTATTTTCCTCATAATCCAAAAGACAAGAATTAATAGTAAAGGTTAATTGGATTAATATTATGAGTATGAATAATAGAAATACTTTATTAATGTATTATTGCTATCTTTATTAATGTATTATTATAACTGCTACTATCTACTTCTTTCCTTTAACATTACGGTCAATGTGATCAGCATATGTGCAAGTCAAGATCTAAATAACCCATTAAACAAATATCAGCTGCCTATAAAGGAAATAAAAATAAAATCACGAGTAGGCTTGTATCCCATGTTTTCCAACCTCCATTAAAAGTTATTATAAAAACAAAATTATATGGAAAAATTCTTCTTCATCCTTTTCTAAGCCTTTGGGTTTAGAAGTTAACACATTCATTATTCATCTCAGTAGTCTTCTAAAAAAACATCTAAACCGGACCTGGATGTTTTCTTACCTTAGAAGTCACTGAAAATAAAAGCATGTGTAAAAATCGTGATGTGTTTTTTCGGTCTTATCTCTCACAAGTATCTTAATTAAAGGACCTCCCACTCATGCTCATCTGTAATGTGTCCAAGTAGTACGACGTTTTCCTATTCTCTTTTAATAATTCATAATTTGAAAAAGTATAAAAATTTCAATAAATTAATGAATGCGTGCTTATTCACAGAAACGAATTAGATATAATTATGTGTGTGTTTATAAACAGAGCGAGTGTTGAGATTCCTCCGAAAAAACAATAAAAATCAAGAATTTACTCTAAAAGAACATAATAATTTCTTAAAAACTGCATAATTCCACGATGAATAGTTTTCATGGTGTAAGGAATATAAGCTTTATTTTAACCAAGAAAAAGGTACTTACTTTACATCATGGTACATGTATAAATAGCTACTAAAAATTATCTTCTCATTATCGAGACTAGTGCTTACGCAGAACAATGGATAATGCACACAGCCTAACATTTTAGTGTCAGCAAAGGTGAGCTTTTTTGGTTTTGGTTTGGAGCGCTACAGTCTACTTTTTGCATCACGAGGGCTAATGAGACCGGGACCTACTGATTAAAGGCGATTCCGAATGACTACGAACACCCATGCTATAGTGGGATTCGAACCCACGATCTCTGGTACCGAAGGCCACACCCTAACCAATCGGCCATCGTTCGACTCCGCTAAGGTGAAGACAGTATGCAGCGAGTAGGCAATTCTTTTTCTGGACTAACTGGGGTTCAGTAGACCAATTTCTATAGGTGGATTTATAGGAAGAAATCCAAAGGTTCGAGAACTGCTTTAGCAAATCCAGACAAAAATCAAATTTCCCTATTAATTCATTTTACTGCTTACATCTCACCATATATGTATATGTATATATATATATATATATATATATATATATATATATTATATATATATATATATATATATATATATATATATGTGTGTGTGTGTGTGTGTGTGTGTGTGTGTGTGTGTGTGTGTGCAATAATTGTGTAAAGAAAATTATATAAAGCCAAAAGTAATAAAATTTATGGAAAAACCTTCTTGTTACTCAGGCTTTCTTTTATAACTATAGTATTTCTGGTTAGATTAGTCATGTATTTTATAACGTTTTGAAATGAAAATGACACCCACCACACTCAAAACAAAACTGTTCCCTCGGGTTAAAACTTTTTAGTTTCTATTATTTCAACCTATTTAATAATCAGTATTTTCTCCGACGACTAGCAAATTTCTGTTGTTTGTTTATCATATTTTCCCTTTTAAATTGGGCTTAATTATAAAATTACTGTTGTGTAGTTTCAAGTGGTTTATTAGAACTTTAAGTAGAGAAATAGTGAAAAACACATGTAGTCTTAAGCGGTTTGCACTTAATTTTCAGCACACCTCATTATGTCTACAAACAGGTGTACACGTGTAATGAGATTAGATTTGCGTCCGAAACTTTTAATGAAATGTCTATAACAGTTGTACTTGTAATAAACAATTTTTTATATAAATCTAAATGACTTCATAGCACATGCACACCGGGTTGAAGATACAATCAGGTTGGCAGAAAATTACGTTCCAAACGTTTAGAGGGTTAAAAATTCTTTCTTAGCTTTGTAGCCGTGTGCGTGAAATCAAGTACATAATTTTTCTTCAGTCTACAATGCATTTTAACTCTAAAAGTGTTTTTAATAATATCAATTTTAATAATGTGAACATTAATAATGTGATTTTTAATAATACGTGTGTTCTGTGAAAGTTTATATGTGTCTCTGTAAAAGTTTTTGTGTTAATTTCATTAACTGTTACGTATATCTAATATTAATTTTAAACAGAATTAATGTATTCAAAAAAGTGTATTGTGTTTCCTAAAATTTTGTATGGTTTTTAAACTTAAAACGTAAAAAAATGTACTGGAGGTTTGCAAGTAGTGAATTTACTTTTTTATTTATCATACTAACATTTTAATAACTAAATCTAATTTTTATTACGATATTCTTTGTTACAACAATACTCTGATTCTGTGAAAGCATACTCTTGTGAATCTATTATCCTTGAAAACTGCATATCTAAAATAATTAATTTGGAAAATAAGGTTAAAAGTCAAAAAAAAATCTTGGAGTTGTAGAATAATGACCTATTTGATCTTATATAAGCTCCCCCTTGCTGACTGAATAACATTAATTTTACGCAATATCTATACTGATTTACAGTACGTGGTTTTGTTTATATTTAAATATCGTCAGCATTTTAGACAGATATTTATGACGATTCATTTGCTTAAATTCCGCATTAAACTGAATATTACGAGGAAAATTTTCATTTCTCATTTCAACACAATGCTTATTACGTAGATAAATTAGCAAGATATCTATGCGCTTATTAATATTCATGATCGAAAATAGTTTTTAAAGGGCATCTCAGTTCGCAATTGCCCTGATGTTTAAACAAACGATGCGGGACATCTAATAAACTACTTACTAACTCATATACAGTAACAACCCTCTCGCCCTTCAAATTATGAATCCCATCCTATATTTATAAATCATTTACAAAACACAATCAAGGTTCAACAAACTAATGAAATTAGTAATTTTCTATTAAGCCTTAGCGCTAAGAAATTCAGGAAAAAAGCAGTGATGAAAAAATTGTATTACCACATCCCAGATATGTCTGATATAGCTTATCTATCTACGGGTTATATACGATCTTTCAGACATTCATCTCCTTGGGAGGTTTTCACTACTAGCGAAGGTAAACGCTGCTTAATTCAGCTCACAGAAGAATTTCAATGTCATATTATGTTGTAAAATAGGGAAAAACGCATGAAGTCTTAAAAATAATCATTAACAACTTTAGAGTCATATATATGAACTCGAATATAATTTTACTTACGCGCACAGAGTAATTTAAAAGTAAAAGACCTTTTAATAATATGAAAATACCTTGAAACATCCTAAGAAATTAATTCAGACTAATTTAATTGACTTATATGCCCAATGTTAATTCTAACGCTGCTTAATTCAGCTCACAGAAGAATTTCTGTGTTATATTATGTTGTAAAATAGGGGAAAACACATGAAGTCTTAAAAATAATCATTTTTAACCCTGAAATCTGTATGAAATCAAATATATTTTACTTATGTGTATAGCTTAGTTTTAAAGTAAAAGTTTTTCAATGATGTGAAAATACCTTGAAAACTCCTAAGAAATTAATTTAAAATGTTTTAACTAACTTATATATCCAATTTTATTTCAAACAGAGTAGATATATTCAAAAGTATATGTTGCATTTTATAAAAGTATATATACTTATTGGATTTAAAAAGCTTTAAAAACGATATTGAAGAAGTGTTTATAGTTTATTTGCATTTTAAGGTTCAACAAACTAATAAAATTAGTAATTTTCTATTAAGCCTTAGCGCTAAGAAATTCGGGAACAAAGCAGTTATGAAAAAATTGTATTACCACAGCCCGGATATGTCTGATCCAGCTTATCTATCTACAGGTTATGTAGTTTCTTTCAGACATTCATCTCCTTGGGGGGGTTTTCACTACTAGCGAAGGCAAAGGCTGCTTAATTCAGCTCACAGAAGAATTTCAATGTTACATTACGTTGTGAAATAGGGGAAAACGCATGAAGTCTTAAAAATAATCATTAGCAACTTTAGAGTCATATATATGAAATCGAATATATAATTTTACTTACGTGCACAAAGGACTTTAAAATTAAAAACCTTTAAATAATATGAAAATACCTTGAAAAATCCTAAGAAATTAATTCAGACTGTTTTTATTAATTTACGTACCCAATGTTTTGATGTACATGTCTACAGAGATTTTCCATATGACTTGATTTTATTACAATGAGTTTGACCTTTCTTTTTCAGTTCCTTTTTTTTATAAATGGTATTTTTGTGGTATAGTGAAAACAACGAATCCACCCTCCACTATTTTAAATAATTGCCCTTTTCAAACGAAAAATCTTTCCAAGAATTTTCTGATTTTTTAATCTGCTGCCGAAAGTTTTGGCGTAATTTCTCAAGGCTGAACGGGAATTTTTTTTTTTACTTTTCTGTATAGAAAATGATGCATATTATTATAAAAATGTGTTGTACTTTATAAAATATTACTTTTTAAGTTCCATTTTACACTTATTATTTGTAATAAATACTGTGTAAAGTTCTATTTCTTCTGTAGGTCCCGGTCTCTTTAGCCCTCGTGTGCAAAACAGTAGACCGTAGCGCTCCAAACCAAACCAAACCAAAACCTATTTCTTCACTTATATATGTGTTTGAAAATACCTTTCTATGTTTCGGAATTTCAAAGCACTAAGCACTATAAAAATCAGGAACAAAACAGTAGTAAAAAATTTTTATTACTACATTAAAAATATGTCTGTTCCAGCTTATCTATCTGAGAGTTATATATGTTCTTTTAGACGGTCATCTGCTTAGAAGGTTTCTACTACTAACGAAGGCAAATGCTGCTTAATTCCTCACACTAGAAGAATTTCAATATTGTATTATGTTGTAAAATAGGGAGAAATATATATGAAATTTTAAAAATATTCCGTATATAAACATTTTGTTCGTAGGTATGAAAACAAATATATAAATTTACTTATATAAACAACGTAATTTAAAATTAGAATATATTATAATGGTCTAAATGTTATATAATGGTTTTATAATGGTCTAACAACATCTTGAAAATGCCTTAGAAACTTATTTAAAATATTTTAAGTTATATAATCAATATTAATTTTAAACAGTGTAAATATATTGAAAAATATATATATTGTAATTCTTAAAATCACGTATTGTCATTAAACTTAAAAGGCTTTAAAAAAGGGTATTGAAGCAGTGATCATGTTTATTCGCTTTTTTATTATTATACCATGTTTTTATATCTAAGTACACTTCTATATATATAAAAAAAAATTCCACTTTCTTTAGTTTGAACTTTTGATGTACACTTCTACGGAGATTTTCTTAATGATTGGATTTTATTACAATGAGTTTAAGCTTTCTTTTCCAATTCACTTTATTTTTATAAATGGTATTTTTGTGGTATAATGAAAACAGCGAATCCTCCAGCCATTCTTTTAAATAATTGCCCGTTTCAAACGAGAAATCTTTCCAAGAATTTTCTGATTTTTTATTGGGCTGGCTACAGTTTTGGCGTAATTTCACAAGGAGGCTGAGCTTGAATATTTCTTCTTGCTTTTATATATAGAAAATGATACATATTATTATAAAAAATGTGTAGTACTTTATAAAATATTACTTTTTAAGTTTCATTTTTTTCACTTATTATTTGTAATAAATACTGTGTAAAATTCTATTTCTTCACTTATATATGTTCTTGAAAATACCTTTATATGTTCCTGATTTTCATAGCTCTAAGTCTTAACGCTATAAAATTCAACAACAAAACAGTAGTAAAATATTTTTATTACTACATTAAAAATATGTCTGATCCAGCTTATCTACCTGAGAATTATCTGTGTTCTATCAGGCGGTCATCTGCTTAGGAGGTTTCCAATACTAGCGAAGGCAAACACTGCTTAATTCCTCACACCAGAAGAATTTCAATATTGTATTATCTTGTAAAATAGGGGGAAACACATGAAAATGTTTCGTATATAAACTTTTTGTTCGTATTTATGGAATCAAATATATAAATTTACTTATATATACAACGTAATTTAAAATTAGAAAGTTTTTCAATGGTGTGAAAATGCCTTGAAAATGCCTTAGAAATTTATTTAAACTATTTTAACTTATATAATCAATATTAATTTTAAACAGTGTAAATATATTGAAACATATATATTGTAATTCTTAAAATCCTGTATAGTTATTAAATTTAAAAAGGCTTTAAAAAGGGTATTGAAGCAGTGATCAAGTTTATTCGCCTTTTTTATTATTATTTTACCATGTTTTTATATCGAAATACACTTCTATTTATAAAAAAAAATCCACTTTCTTTAATTTGACCTTTTGATGTATACTTCTACGGAGATTTTCTTTGTGACTTGATTTTATTGCAATGAGTTTGGGTATTCTTTTTCAACTCATTTTATTTTTATAAATGGTATTTTTGTGGTATAGTGTAAACAATGAATCCGCCAGCCACTCTTTTAAATAATTGCCTTTTTCAAACGAGATATCTTTCCAAGAATTTTCTGATTTTTTAATGTGCTGGATAGAGTTTCGGAGTTATTTCTCAAGGCTGAGTTTGAACATTTTTCTTGTTTTTCTATATAGAAAATGCTGCATATTATTATAAAAAATGTGTAGTACCTTTATAAAATATTACTTTTTAAGTTTCATTTTTTTCACTTATTATTTGTAACAAATACTGTGTAAAATTCTATTTCTCCACTTATATATGCTCTTGAAAATACCTTTATATGTTCCTGATTTTCATAGAGCTAAGTCTTAACGCTATAAAATTCAACAACAAAACAGTAGTAAAATATTTTTATTACTACATTAAAAATATGTCTGATCCAGCTTATCTACCTGAGAATTATCTGTGTTCTATCAGGCGGTCATCTGCTTAGGAGGTTTCCAATACTAGCGAAGGCAAACACTGCTTAATTCCTCACACCAGAAGAATTTCAATATTGTATTATCTTGTAAAATAGGGGGAAACACATGAAAATGTTTCGTATATAAACTTTTTGTTCGTATTTATGGAATCAAATATATAAATTTACTTATATATACAACGTAATTTAAAATTAGAAAGTTTTTCAATGGTGTGAAAATGCCTTGAAAATGCCTTAGAAATTTATTTAAACTATTTTAACTTATATAATCAATATTAATTTTAAACAGTGTAAATATATTGAAACATATATATTGTAATTCTTAAAATCCTGTATAGTTATTAAATTTAAAAAGGCTTTAAAAAGGGTATTGAAGCAGTGATCAAGTTTATTCGCCTTTTTTATTATTATTTTACCATGTTTTTATATCGAAATACACTTCTATTTATAAAAAAAAAATCCACTTTCTTTAATTTGACCTTTTGATGTATACTTCTACGGAGATTTTCTTTGTGACTTGATTTTATTGCAATGAGTTTGGGTATTCTTTTTCAACTTATTTTATTTTTATAAATGGTATTTTTGTGGTATAGTGTAAACAATGAATCCGCCAGCCACTCTTTTAAATAATTGCCTTTTTCAAACGAGATATCTTTCCAAGAATTTTCTGATTTTTTAATGTGCTGAATAGAGTTTTGGAGTTATTTCTGAAGGCTGAGTTTGAACATTTTTCTTGTTTTTCTATATAGAAAATGCTGCAAATTATTATAAAAAATGTGTAGTACCTTTGTAAAATATTACTTTTTAAGTTCCATTTTTTTCACTTATTATTTGTAATAAATACTGTGTAAAATTCTATTTCTTCACTTATATATGTTCTTGAAAATACCTTTATATGTTCCTGATTTTCATAGCTCTAAGTCTTAACGCTATAAAATTCAACAACAAAACAGTAGTAAAATATTTTTATTACTACATTAAAAATATGTCTGATCCAGCTTATCTACCTGAGAATTATCTGTGTTCTATCAGGCGGTCATCTGCTTAGGAGGTTTCCAATACTAGCGAAGGCAAACACTGCTTAATTCCTCACACCAGAAGAATTTCAATATTGTATTATCTTGTAAAATAGGGGGAAACACATGAAAATGTTTCGTATATAAACTTTTTGTTCGTATTTATGGAATCAAATATATAAATTTACTTATATATACAACGTAATTTAAAATTAGAAAGTTTTTCAATGGTGTGAAAATGCCTTGAAAATGCCTTAGAAATTTATTTAAACTATTTTAACTTATATAATCAATATTAATTTTAAACAGTGTAAATATATTGAAACATATATATTGTAATTCTTAAAATCCTGTATAGTTATTAAATTTAAAAAGGCTTTAAAAAGGGTATTGAAGCAGTGAAGTTTATTCGCCTTTTTTATTATTATTTTACCATGTTTTTATATCGAAGTACACTTCTATTTATAAAAAAAATCCACTTTCTTTAATTTGATCTTTTGATGTATACTTCTACGGAGATTTTCTTTGTGACTTGATTTTATTGCAATGAGTTTGGGTATTCTTTTTCAACTTATTTTATTTTTATAAATGATATTTTTGTGGTATAGTGTAAACAACGAATCCGCCAGCCACTCTTTTAAATAATTGCTCTTTTCAAACGAGATATCTTTCCAAGAATTTTCTGATTTTTTAATGAGTTGGCTACAGTTTTGGCGTTATTTCTCAAGGCTGCGCTTGAATTTTTTTCTTACTTTTCTATATTGAAAATGCTGCATTTTATTATAAAAATGTGTAGTACCTTTATAAAATATTACTTTTTAAGTTTCATTTTTTTCACTTATTATTTGTAACAAATACTGTGTAAAATTCTATTTCTCCACTTATATATGCTCTTGAAAATACCTTTATATGTTCCTGATTTTCATAGAGCTAAGTCTTAGCACTATAAAATTCAACAACAAAACAGTAGTAAAATATTTTTATTACTACATTAAAAATATGTCTGATCCAGCTTATCTACATGAGAGTTATCTGTGTTCTTTCAGGCGGTCATCTGCTTAGGAGGTTTCCACTACTAGCGAAGGCAAACGCTGCTTAATTCCTCACACCAGAAGAATTTCAATTTTGTATTATGTTGTAAAATAGGGGGAAACATATGAAAACGTTTCGTGTATAAACTTTTTGTTCGTAGGTATGAAATCAAATATATAAATTTACTTATATATACAACGTAATTTAAAACTAGAAAGTTTTTCAATGGTGTGAAAATGCCTTAGAAATTTATTTAAACTATTTTAACTTATATAATCAATATTAATTTTAAACAATGTAAATATATTGAAACATATATATTGTAATTCTTAAAATCCTGTATAGTTATTAAATTTAAAAAGGCTTTAAAAAGGGTATTGAAGCAGTGAAGTTTATTCGCCTTTTTTATTATTATTTTACCATGTTTTTATATCGAAGTACACTTCTATTTATAAAAAAAATCCACTTTCTTTAATTTGATCTTTTGATGTATACTTCTACGGAGATTTTCTTTGTGACTTGATTTTATTGCAATGAGTTTGGGTATTCTTTTTCAACTTATTTTATTTTTATAAATGATATTTTTGTGGTATAGTGTAAACAACGAATCCGCCAGCCACTCTTTTAAATAATTGCTCTTTTCAAACGAGATATCTTTCCAAGAATTTTCTGATTTTTTAATGAGTTGGCTACAGTTTTGGCGTTATTTCTCAAGGCTGAGTTTGAACATTTTTCTTGTTTTTCTATATAGAAAATGCTGCATATTATTATAAAAAATGTGTAGTACCTTTATAAAATATTACTTTTTAAGTTTCATTTTTTTCACTTATTATTTGTAACAAATACTGTGTAAAATTCTATTTCTCCACTTATATATGCTCTTGAAAATACCTTTATATGTTCCTGATTTTCATAGAGCTAAGTCTTAGCACTATAAAATTCAACAACAAAACAGTAGTAAAATATTTTTATTACTACATTAAAAATATGTCTGATCCAGCTTATCTACATGAGAGTTATCTGTGTTCTTTCAGGCGGTCATCTGCTTAGGAGGTTTCCACTACTAGCGAAGGCAAACGCTGCTTAATTCCTCACACCAGAAGAATTTCAATTTTGTATTATGTTGTAAAATAGGGGGAAACATATGAAAACGTTTCGTGTATAAACTTTTTGTTCGTAGGTATGAAATCAAATATATAAATTTACTTATATATACAACGTAATTTAAAATTAGAAAGTTTTTCAATGGTGTGAAAATGCCTTGAAAATGCCTTAGAAATTTATTTAAATTATTTTAACTTATATAATCAATATTAATTTTAAACAGTGTAAATATGTTGAAACATATATATTGTAATTCTTAAAATCCTGTATAGTTATTAAATTTAAAAAGGCTTTAAAAAGGGTATTGAAGCAGTGAAGTTTATTCGCCTTTTTTATTATTATTTTACCATGTTTTTATATCGAAGTACACTTCTATTTATAAAAAAAATCCACTTTCTTTAATTTGATCTTTTGATGTATACTTCTACGGAGATTTTCTTTGTGACTTGATTTTATTGCAATGAGTTTGGGTATTCTTTTTCAACTTATTTTATTTTTATAAATGATATTTTTGTGGTATAGTGTAAACAACGAATCCGCCAGCCACTCTTTTAAATAATTGCTCTTTTCAAACGAGATATCTTTCCAAGAATTTTCTGATTTTTTAATGAGTTGGCTACAGTTTTGGCGTTATTTCTCAAGGCTGCGCTTGAATTTTTTTCTTACTTTTCTATATTGAAAATGCTGCATTTTATTATAAAAATGTGTAGTACCTTTATAAAATATTACTTTTTAAGTTCCATTTTTTTCACTTATTATTTGTAATAAATACTTATACTAAGATAACCCACATCCAACTCAAGAGCTTATGGATGCGAAAGCTTAAGTGGGTGAATCCGCCAGCCACTCTTTTAAATAACTGCCCTTTTCAAACGATAAGTCTTTTTAAAAATTTTCTGATTTTTAATGTGCTGAATAGAATTTGAGTTATTTCTGAAGGCTGAGTTTGAACATTTTTCTATGTAGAAAATGCTGCATATTATTATAAAAAATGTGTAGTGCCTTTATAAAATATTACTTTTTAAGTTCTATATTTTTTTCTCTTATTATTTGTAATAAATACTTAGAAAATCCACACCCACATCCAATTCAAGAGTTTATAGGAGCAAAAGCCTAAGTGGGTAAGGAAAACCTTTCGATATTATTCATTTTAAAGTTATATACTGAATTATTGACTTAAAAACTTTTTTTATCATTATCACTATTTTTATTAAACATTTTCATTCATTTTAAAATTTAATTTGTATAAAAGAATAGTTTGAATGTAACATATTATAAATTCCCTTTAACTTTTTAATATGATTGCGATTATTATCTATTCTTTAAAAGTATTCAATCTGTGTTTCGTTTTCGTATATTTTAATGAACATCGGAAAGCGATTACATCTTACTTACATGTAATGCTGAGGGTTGCCTACCATTCCGCATTTACAATTTGGTGAATCTAGTTTTCTAATTCTATACAAGTAGGTTGGAAAACTTCCATGACCGGTTATGAAATAGTTTAAAATGTTATTTTCGAATTGTAACTTTGGTACAACTTTTGACATTATAGTATAGGTTGCTCTTTCTTTTTCACTTTTATTCCAATATTCTTGTCATTCTTAAAATGTAATAAATACTGTGTAAAGTTCTATTTCTTCACTTATATATGTTCTTGAAAACAACTTTATATATTCTTGAATTTCATAGCGCTAAGTCTTTGAGCTATAATATTCAGGAACAAAACAGTAGTACAACATTTTTACTACTGCATTAAAAATTTGTCTGATGCAGCTTATCTATCTGCGAGTCATCTATGTTATTTCAGATGGTCATCTGCTTAGCAGGTTACCACTACTAGAGAAGGCAAATGCTGCTTAATTCCTCACACAAGAAGAGTTTCAATGTTATATTATGAAAAAAAGTAGGGAAAAACACTTGGAGTCTGAAAAATATCCTGTCATAACTTTGTATTCATATGTGTGAAATCAGATATATTATTTCACTTATATGTAGAACCTAATTTAAAAGTAAAAGTTTTTCAGTTATGTCAAAATATCTTGAAAATTCCGTAGAAATTAATTTAAACTATTTTAACTCACCTATATATCCAATATTAATTTTAAACAGTGTAAATATTTACAATATTTACATTACAGTGTAAATATTTACAAGAATTTTATAAGATTTTAAAAAGATTTAAGAAGGGTTTTGAAGGAGTGTTCATAGTTCCCTTTTTTATAATTATACTTTATTTTTATATCTAAGATCACTATATTTTTATATATTAGTGCTATAAAATTCAGGAACAAAATAGTAATAAAAAAAATTTATTGCTACAGCAAAAATACATCTGATCCAGCTTATCTATCTGCGAGTTATCTATGTTCTTTCAGACGGTCATCTTGAGAGGTTTTCACTACTAGCAAAGACAAATGCTGCTTAATTCAGCACACCAGAAGAATTTAAATGTTATATTATGTAAAGAAGCAGGGGAAAACATAGAAGCAGGGGAGTCTTAAAAATATCCCGTCATTACTTGGTATTCATATGTACGAAATCAAATATATAATTTTACTTGTGTGTAGAACCAAAGTTAAAAGTTGGGAAAACTTCCATGACCAGTTATGAAATAATTTAAAATGTTATTTTCGCAACGTAACTTTTGTTCAACTTTTGACATTATAGTATATGTTGCTATTCCTTTTTCACTTTTATCCCAATATTCTTACTAGTCTTATAATGTAATAAATACTGTGTAAAGTTATATTTCTTCACTTATATATGTTCTTGTAAAACACCTTTATATGTTCCTGAATTTCACAGAGCTAAGTCTTAGCGCTATAAAATTCAGAAACAAAACAGTAGTAAAATATTTTTATTACTACATTAAAAATATGTCTGATCCAGCTTATCTATCTGCGAGTTACCTATGTTCTTTCAGACGGTCATCTGCTTAGGAAGTTTCCACTACTAGCGAAGGCAAATGCTGCTTAATTCCTCACACCAGAAGAATTTCATTGTTATTTTATGTAAATAAGTAGGGGAATGCACGTAGAGTCTTAACAATATACCGTCTTAACTTGGTATTCATATGTATGAAACTAAAAAAATAATTGTACTTGTCTGTAGAACCTAATTTAAAAGTAAAAGTTTTTCAATTATGTGAAAATATCTTGAAAACTCCTTAAAAATTAATTTAAATATTTTCACTTACCTATATATCTAATATTAATTTAAAACAGTGTAAATATTTACAAAAGATATATTGTATTTCTTAAAACTATATATGATTATTAGATTTGAAAAAGCTTTAAGAACGGTATTGAAGAAGTGTTCATAGTTCACTTTTTCATTATTATACTGTATATTTATATCTTAGAGCTTGAAATTCAATAATGAAACAGTAATAAAAAAATTTATTACTGCAGCAAAAATACATTTGATCCAGCTTATCTATCTGCGAGTTATTTATGTTCTTTCAGGCTGTCATCTTGGGAGGTTTTCACTGCTAATAAAGACAAATACTCCTTAATTCAGCCCACCAGAAAATTTCAATTTTATATTTTGTAAAGAAGTAGGGGGAAACACATAGAGTCTTAAAAATTTTCCGTCATAACTTTGTATTCATATGTATGAAATCAAATATATAATTTTACTTCTGTGTAGAACCTAATTTAAAAGTAAAAGTTTTTCAGTTATGTAAAAATACCTTAGAAATTAATTTAAAATATTTTAACTCACCTATATATCAACTATTAATTTTAAACAGAGTAAATACTTACAAAATATATATTGTATTTCTTAAAATTATATATGGTTATTAGATTTTTAAAAGTTTTAAGAACGATATTGAAGGAGTGCTCAAAGTTCCATTTTTAATTATTATGCTTTATTTTTATAACTATGTGCACTACATTTTTATATCTTAACGCTATGAAATTCAGTAATAAAAAAATTTTATTACTACAGCAAGAATACATCTGATCCAGCTTTCTGCGAGTTATCTATGTTCTTTCAGACGGTCATCTTGGGATGTTTTCACTGCTAGCAAAGACAAATACTGCTTAATTCCTCGTACCAGAAGAATTTCAATGTTATACTATGTAAAAAAGTAGGGAAAAACACATGGAGTCTTAAAAATAGCCCGTTATAACTCTGAATTCATATGTATGAAATCAAATATATAATTTTACTTAGTGTGTAAAACCTAAAGTAAAAGGTTTCCAACTATGTGAAAATATCTTGAAAAGGCCTTAGAAATTAATTTAAAGTATTTTAACTCACTTATATCCAATATGAATTTTAAACAGTGTAAAAATTTACAAAATAAATATTGTATTTCTTAAAATTATATATGGTTATTAGATTTAAAAAAGCTTTACGAATGGTATTGAAGGAGTGCTCAAAGTTCCATTTTTTATTATTATGATTTATTTTTATATCTAAGTGCACTATATTTTTATATCTTAATGCTATGAAATTCAGGAACGAAACAGTAATAAAAAAGAATTATTACTACAGCAAGAATACATCTGATCCAGCTTATCTATCTGCGAGTTATCTATGTTCTTTCAGACGGTCATCTTGGGATGTTTTCACTACTAGCAAAGACAAATACTGCTTAATTCCTCCCATCAGAAGAATTTCAATGTTATACTATATAAAGAAGTAGGGAAAAACACATGGAGTCTTAAAAATAACCCGTTATAACTCTGAATTCATATGTATGAAATCAAATATATAATTTTACTTAGTGTGTAAAACCTAAAGTAAAAGGTTTTCAACTCTATGAAAATATCTTGAAAACACCTTAGAAATTAATTTAAAGTGTTTTAACTCACTTATATCCAATATTAATTTTAAACAGTGTAAAAATTTACAAAATAAATATTGTATTTCTTAAAATTATATATGGTTATTAGATTTAAAAAAGCTTTACGAATGGTATTGAAGGAGTGCTCAAAGTTCCATTTTTTATTATTATGATTTATTTTTATATCTAAGTGCACTATATTTTTATATCTTAATGCTATGAAATTCAGGAACGAAACAGTAATAAAAAAATTTTATTACTACAGCAAGAATACATCTGATACAGCTTATCTATCTGCGAGTTATCTATGTTCTTTCAGACGGTCATCTTGGGAGGTTTTCACTACTAGCAAAGACAAATACTGCTTAATTCCTCCCATCAGAAGAATTTCAATGTTATACTATATAAAGAAGTAGGGAAAAACACATGCAGTCTTAAAAAAAACCCGTTATAACTCTGAATTCATATGTATGAAATCAAATATATAATTTTACTTAGTGTGTAAAACCTAAAGTAAAAGGTTTTCAACTCTATGAAAATATCTTGAAAACACCTTAGAAATTAATTTAAAGTGTTTTAACTCACTTATATCCAATATTAATTTTAAACAGTGTAAAAATTTACAAAATAAATATTGTATTTCTTAAAATTATATATGGTTATTAGATTTAAAAAAGCTTTACGAATGGTATTGAAGGAGTGCTCAAAGTTCCATTTTTTATTATTATGATTTATTTTTATATCTAAGTGCACTATATTTTTATATCTTAATGCTATGAAATTCAGGAACGAAACAGTAATAAAAAAGAATTATTACTACAGCAAGAATACATCTGATCCAGCTTATCTATCTGTGAGTTATCTATGTTCTTTCAGACGGTCATCTTGGGATGTTTTCACTACTAGCAAAGACAAATACTGCTTAATTCCTCCCATCAGAAGAATTTCAATGTTATACTATATAAAGAAGTAGGGGAAAACGCATGGAGTCTTAAAAATAACCCGTTATAACTCTGAATTCATGTGTATGAAATCAAATATATAATTTTACTTTGTGTGTAAAACCTAAAGTAAAAGGTTTTCAACTATGTGAAAATATCTTGAAAACGCCTTAGAAATTAATTTAAAGTATTTTAACTCACTTATATCCAATATTAATTTTAAACAGAGTAAAAATTTACAAAATAAATATTGTATTTCTTAAAATTATATATGGTTATTAGATTTAAAAAAGCTTTACGAATGGTATTGAAGGAGTGCTCAAAGTTCCATTTTTTATTATTATGATTTATTTTTATATCTAAGTGCACTATATTTTTATATCTTAACGCTATGAAATTTAGGAACGAAACAGTAATAAAAAAGAATCATTACTACAGCAAGAATACATCTGATACAGCTTATCTATCTGCGAGTTATCTATGTTCTTTCAGACGGTCATCTTGGGAGGTTCTCACTGCTAGCAAACACAAATGCTGCTTAATTCAGCACACCAGAAGAATTTCAATGTTATAAAATTATCAGCTGGTGTGAGTTACAACTCTTTTCTATCAAGCATCTACTTTTCCCTCTGGAAATATTAGACTGTCTGCGATTCCAGAGGAGAAACTACTTCAGTGAACTGGTTTCAGTGACTTCTAATAATGAATTTAACCGCAAGAATAATAAGAGTTAATAATAGGATATGGAAGACAGGAAAATTACGCAGTGCCTAAATAAACTAGAGTTTTAGATAGTTTAGAAAGTTACTAAATAGTTCTACATGTTGCCAAAAACATTTTAAAACTTTATTATGATATGCTATTACTTTGCCTAAACTTGCGATTTCAATCGTTATCTATTATTACAAGTCAGTGGTGACAGATACTTTGATGAGCTAATCAGTATTTCTTAGATATTTGTTTAGCTTTATTTCACTTAATACAGTGGTAAGGTTTATTACAAATTGGTTAACGTTTACCACCAAAATAGTGTAGTGGTTTTATGGTCTCGCAACGAACCACATACCCTGACGAATATATGACGTTTATGGTGCTTTGTCTGAGATTTTCATCATTTTTGATCATCCTCAGTCGGAAATTGGTGAACTGCTCCTGATTCCGTACCTTAATCCCAACTACCAAGCTCTCAGCGAGTAGACAGAAACACCAACAAATTTATCTTGCACGTTCTCCGGTTTTATAAGGAGGTGTTTAGTGCGCCCGCTAGGCTTTGAACCCGGCGCTCTGGGATTCTAGACACATTAACATTTCGCAAATGGACTTGGGTGTATTAATGTAGTCTCTTCTAAAAGAAGTAATGTTATTATCTCTCAAGTATACCCAAAATAAAAGGATCAATTAGCCCCGGTATTATAAAAGCGAATGGTGAATAAAAGCAAGTGCTTCTCAGAATATTTCATTTTGTGTAAGATTTTATTATTTTCACTAATCCACAATTCATTTAGCCTGTAAATAATAAAGTTAGTGATAACAACTGTACGAAAGGAAATAATTTTTACACACTTTTAAATCAAGATGTAATAAAAGAAAATTGAAAACTTGATTATTTATGGCAATATTGTGAAAAAATATTTTGGCTGTATCATTCAGAAATATTTATATCTAACAGAGGTGTTTCAAATAATCAACACTAAAAATTTGTTAAATTCATTGTAAAGCTTAAATACCCTGCATTTAACAAACATGCATGTTTGCGGGGGAGACATTATAAATCTTTTTATTATATTAACTTAGTTCTGAAACTGCATAGAAATATAAACTAAGATATTCATAAAATAATCACATTAAGATTTTTATTAAAATCAGGTGGCATTTTTTTAATTATATTTTTTTAAATTATTTTTTAATTTTTAAATATTCCTTGGTACTTAAACTTTCCTAGATTTCTACAAAATGTTTACCAAACACTACTAAAATGCATTTTAAATATTGGTATCTTTATGAAATTTCTACATTTTTTAGATCTTGCAAATCAATTCAACAGTTATAAATTAAAAAAAATATAAATTTTAAAAAAAAGATTTTTTTCACGAAAATTTAATGTACAAACATAATTTTGTATATTATCTACTCAGTCTATCTACAAAATATCCAAAAGCTATTTTTAACTACATACATATCAAACATAAAAGAATGGTATAAAAATCAATGCAAGAGAAAAATTTTACAAACTAAAAAAATATTTTAAAAAACTAAATTTTTGTTGAAAAGTTTGCTGATTTACAATATTTTTAAAATTGTATCTATTTAAATAAACTTAGATGTATGTAGGTACAAAGTCTTGTAATTCTACATTATTAGTTTCCTAAAACGCTTTGTAGAGGCCACTGTTCCCTTAACGTTAGTTATTTTGCTATGCAAAGGATAAATTTAGGTGAGACGATAAATCCATGTAAAATTCAGTTTGAAATATAATTAGTCAAATAGCTCTGAGTTACGTTCCATTTCTTCTGTTTCATTTCTTCTATATAGCAAACCGAACGATGGCTGAATGCGTAGGGTGCTGCTTATCGATACTGGAGTTCGATACCACTGCTGGCATGGATGTTTGTATCCGTTCGGAATCGAAGTTAAGCATTAAATTATGGACACGTTAGCTCTCATATAGAATAAGAGTAGATCATAGCGTACTAAATCAAACCTATTAGGGGAATGCTATCCACTTTTTAACGGGAAAATACAGCAAATATTACACTCTACATATATAACCATTTTGCCACAAAAGAATATGCAAAGTCAGATAACATTTATAAGTAGTCTATATATACATAGGTTAAGAAGATATTAATAAGAATATATTGTAAAATGTACTTTTATCGATATGTTTTAATCTATAAAAGCATATTGTAAAATATACTATTATCGATATGTTTTTAATCTATAAAATCATATTGTATAATATACTTTTATCGATATATTTTTAATCTCTAAAAGCATATTCCAAAATATACTTTTATGGATATGTTTTTAATCTATAAAAGCATATTGTAAAATATGCTTTTATGGATATGTTTTTAATCTACAAAAGCATATTGTAAAATATACTTTTATCGATTTGTTTTTAATCTATAAAATCATATTGTAAAATATACTTTTATCGATATGTTTTTAATCTATAAAAGCATACTGTAAAATATGCTTTTATTAATATCATCCATGTTTACTTTTCAGTTCCAATCTCATTTTAATTAAGTTAAAAGCTAAAAGAAAAGCATATTGTAAACTGTAAAAGCATATTTGAAAATATACTTTTATCGATATGTTTTTAATTTATAAAATCATATTGTAAAATATACTTTTATTAATATCATCCATTTTTATTTTTCAGGTCCAATCTCATTTTAATTAAGTTAAAAGCTAAAAGAAAAGCATATTGTAATCTATAAAAGCATATTGTAACATATACTTTTATCGATATGTTTTCAATTTATAAAAGCATATTGTAATATATACTTTTATTAATATCCTTCATGTTTACTTTTCAGGTCCAATCTCATTTTAATTAAGTTAAAATCTATAAAAATAGATGATATTAATAAAAGTATATTTTACAATATGCTTTTATAAATTAAAAACATATCGATAAAAGTATATTTTGAAATATGCTTTTATAGTTTACAATATGCTTTTCTTTTAGCTTTTAACTGAATTAAAATGAGTTTGGAAATGAAAAGTAAACATGGAGGATATTAATAAAAGTATATATTACAATATGCTTTTATAAATTAAAAACATATCGATAAAAGTGTATATAAGTATTACAATATGCTTTTATAGATTACAATATAACATTTTTTTATCATCCATGTTTTATAATATACACTTTTATCGATATGTTTTTAATTTATAAAAGCATATTGTAATATATACTTTTATTAATATCCTCCATGTTTATTTTTCATTTCCAAACTCATTTTAATTCAGTTAAAAGCTAAAAGAAAAGCATATTGTAAACTATAAAGCATATTTCAAAATATACTTTTATCGATATGTTTTTAATTTATAAAAGCATATTGTAAAATATACTTTTATTAATATTATCCATTTTTACTTTTCAGGTCCAATCTCATTTTAATTAAGTTAACAGCTAAACGAAAAATAAACAAATGATCTTAAAATAAAATTAAAAATCTATTAAATCTATTTGTTCTACAAAATTAAACCCTTTTTACCATTCTTTCAAATTTACGCAATATTCTTCGCATCCACAAACTGAAAATACATATGAACAGAAACATAGCCGTAAAATAAGTAACTCAGCACAATTCTAACAAGGTTTCGCTTGTCGACGGCAATCATATGGCGCCAACTTAACTTTCACGATGAATAAACACTGAGTGACCATTATTGTGTAGCACTCTCCCTCGGATTGCCATCATATTCTATAATTATTAACTACATAGTTGGTCCCTTTGTGTTGCTTTCTTCATTCGAGACGAGCCTGTGATTGACAGTTCCATCTAAAACCACTTTTTTTACCTATTCTGAAGATGAGGATCCATTCCGCTGCAAAGCAATTAGATCCGGGAAAGATGTTCACTGTCGACCTGATGAGAAAATAAAAGAGGAGTAAATCGAGGTTTCTACATATTCGAGACCGCAGCCGTTACTTAAAGGCCAAATGGCGATCTATGTGATTACTCGCATCTATAATTTGAGGTCTAAAAATAACTTGATGCTAGATTTTGTCACGAATGGGTTATTTCAATAGAAGAGCTGATTCACATAATTTAGATTATCTCTAGATTGTACACGTTGCTACAGTGTTTTTCATTCAGAATATATTTTATGGATTCCTCACATCCCGTTTTCTATGAAACATAAACAATTATACCTATTGAAATCTTACTCCGGTAGCCACTGATTAATTACCGTCAGCATATTTAATTATCCCAAAGCATGTCAGCTCTATAATAAAAAGTTTTGCCAAATATTCATTTTTACAAGCTACAAAATTGAAAAGAAATGAACAATCAATAAGCAGATATCTGTCAAAAATCATTTATATTGTTTTGTAAATCGAGGTTTCTACATATTCGAGACCGCAGCCGTTACTTAAAGGCCAAATGGCGATCTATGTGATTACTCGCATCTATAATTTGAGGTCTAAAAATAACTTGATGCTAGATTTTGTCACGAATGGGTTATTTCAATAGAAGAGCTGATTCACATAATTTAGATTATCTCTAGATTGTACACGTTGCTACAGTGTTTTTCATTCAGAATATATTTTATGGATTCCTCACATCCCAATTTCTATGAAACATAAAAAATTATACCTATTGAAATCTTACTCCGGTAGCCACTGATTAATTACCGTCACCATTCTTAATTATCCCAATGCATGATCAGCTCTATAGTAAAAAGTTTTCCAAAATATTCATTTTTACAAGCTACAAAATTGAAAAGAAATGAACAATCAATAAGCAGATATCTGTCAAAAATCATTTATATTATTTTGTAATTATAAAAATTAATCTTAAAGGAAATTTACCTGCAGTTAGAAAAAAATTTCATTTCTAATAAAAAGGATTCTTTTTAAATTAAACATTAAAGTATACATATTTAAATTTAAAAAGAACCTTAGTACCATTTTAGAATTTTAATTTATAATATTCAGATGGATTGCCTGATAGATACAGCTGTCGGATGATATTCTTCAAAATAAAACTGACTCTAGTATAAAATAAAAATTTTAAATTTGATTTTTTTGGCGTTAAGTGACTGTCAGCCAAAAAATACTTTCTACTTTTGTCTACTTTTTGATTGAACTTCTATAATTTCGAATCATATACAAATAACTCCTACAATTTATATCGCAAAAAAAAGAAATTTAATGATCCTCATGATAAACTTTGCTATATATATATATATATATATATATATATATATATATATATATATATATATATATATATATATATATATATATATATATGTATATATGTATATATTATATATATATGTATATATATATATATATATATATATATAATTTTTATATCAAATTGAATCTAAACATCTCTAATTTTATAAGACTAAAAGGATATAAGATTATAATATTAAAAAAAAAAAGATTTTGAAGACATTAGTATTAATAATGCTATAAAATGAAAACTATTTCACATTTTGATACAATTAGTGTATAATAAATAAATTTAGCTTTGATTCATTATAAATCATTAATTTATAATCTATATGTTCCAAAAGTTAATATGGATATATAAGTTTAATTTTTTTTTTGCTGCGTATATTTTGCTTTTTTAATTATATTACTTCAGATAACAAAAGTAAATTGCTTATAAACATATTTTTATTTAAAAAACATGTAAAAAATTTTTAAAAGATCAGATTTTTTATTTTATGATATAGAAATTAAATGGTGTTATAATGAAGATTGTTCACGTCAAAGGAATTGAAGTCCTTTAAAAAATATATTTAATGCAAGTTGAGTTCAAATTATTCTGCTGTAAGTATGCTTTTAAAAGGCGTGATGAAGGTACAACTTCAGAAAAACAATAAAAGTAGCATCAACCATCAAACTTCTTCTTACTCAGTTGAAAGATCGATAAATCAATCATAAAAAATCAGCAACTACTAACACATTTCCACCTAGAATTACAGATTTACTTTGAAGAAATTGTCTAAACAAAGCGCCAATCTTTGGACTGAGAAACAAAATCATTAAAATTCAATGTCATCATTGCCTGTCAAGTACCATTACATATTCAAATGATTGAAGGCAAAAAATAAAAAAAGGAAACTGTCAGAAAAGTTTACCAACCGTTCTGGATAAAATAAAGCAACTTTTTCCTTAATTTAATAATGTCATAGACAGATTTATCATTAGTTACCCCAGGCGATATTTCAAAGCTTTCAAATAAATTTCCATCCGTTATGGGAAAAAAATGTCACATTCTTTTTCTTTTGTATAAAGAGAGACTGAGAAAAACCCAACGGGACTACTAAAATTATTTATCAAATCTTTAAGATGCATACTTAAGAAGGCATACTGCATTTCGAGACTTATTATAATCTTTATTATACTGTCATTTTTTATTCATCGTAAAATATATAGCTCTGATCCGATTAGAAGAAATTTTTCAAGTTCTTTACTGACACCCTAGCTTTAAAAATTATCAATATTTGTCATTAAAAGTAGTATATATTTTTAAAAAATATAAAATGTGTACACTAAATGGAAAGAATGAAAATAACTTACTCACAAAATAACTTTTGAAACATGTACAATATAATAATATGTATAAAATTAATGTTTTTGACAAATTGAAGCAAATGTCACATTTTCCTTCTTTTATATAAAGAGAGAGCAATAAAAACCCAACGGGACTAATAAAATCATTTATCAAATCTTTAAGAGGCAAACTTACAGATGCATACTACATTTCGAGACTTATAATCTTTATTGTCATTTGTTATTCATCTTAAAAGTTCTGATTCTTTTTGAAGGAATTTTCAACAAGTTCTTTACTAACACCTTAGCTTTAAAAAAGTAATTAATATTATTCATTGAATGTAGTATATATATTTAAAGAATATAAAATGTGTACACTAAATGTAAAGAATGAAAATAACTTACCTGCAAGATAACTTTTGAAATATGTACAATATAATAATATGTAGAAATTAAATTTTTTTTTTTGACAAATTGAAGCAAATGTCACATTTTTTTGTATAAAGAGAGAGTAATAAAATCCTAACGGGTCTAATAAAATCATTTATCAAATCATTAAGATACAAACTTACAGATGCATACTACATTTCGAGACTTATAATCTTTATTATATTGTCTTTTGTTATTCTTCTTAAAAGTTCTGATCCTTTTAAAGAGAATTTTTAGCAAGTTCTCTACACCCTAGCTTTAAAAAGTAATCAATATTTTTCATTGAATGTAGTATATATTTTTAAAGAATATAAAATGTGTACACTAAATGTAAAGAATGAAAATAACTTACCCACAAGATAACTTTTGAAATATGTATAGTAAAAACTAAATGTTTTTGAAAAATTGAAGCAAATGTCCCATTTTTCTTTCATTTATATAAAAAGAGTAATAAAAACCCAACGGGAATAATAAAATCATTTATCAAATCTTTAAGATGCAAACTTAAAGATGCATAGTACATTTCGAGACTTATAATCGTTATTATATTGTCATTTTTTATTCATCGTAAATGTTCTGATTCTTTTAGAGGGAATTTCTTCAAGTTCTTAACTAACACCCTAGCTTTAAAAATAATCAATATTTTTCATTGAATGTAGTATATATTTTTAAAGAATATAAAATGTGTACACTAAATGTAAAGAATGAAAATAACTTACCCACAAGATAACTTTTGAAATATGTATAGTAAAAACTAAATGTTTTTGAAAAATTGAAGCAAATGTCACTTTCTCTTTCTTTTATATAAAAATACTACACTAAATGAAAAGAATGAAACTCACTTACCTGCAAGAAAACTTTTGAAATATATATAATAAAACTAAATTTTTAGAAGCAAAATATCTGTTTTAATCTGAAAATCAAAACTTTAAAGGTATCTAACATTTTAAATTTTTAAAAACAATTAGAAACTGTTCGGAAATTGAGAAATTTCAAAAAACTAACCTTTATGAGCTCTAAAATGAAAAAGATTGCTAATATACTTGAGGTTCATAGATATAAAATGATAATTAGCTCCTATTAAATATAAAAAATATTTTCTCATTCACAAATTTCAAAAGTTACTTCGTAAGTAAGTGGATTCTGTTTTTTTCTCTTCGTATCTATATTTTAAGCTTTTTTTTAGTCTCTTGCTTCATACAGGAAATGCCGAACGATGGCCGATTGGTTAGGGTGATGGGCTTCGGTACCGGATTTCGTGGGTTCGAATCCCACAGGGGCATGGATGTTCGTAGCCGCTCAGAATTAGCTTTAAGATGTAGGTCCCTGTCTCATTAGCCCTCGTGTTGCAAAAAGTAAACCGTAGCACTCCAAACCATCGTACAGGAAAGCTAAATTATTTTTTTAAAGTTATATTCTAGTCAGAGCAAAACATTTTATTTTGTAAGGAATGAAAAATAAGCTGTGATAATGAAATCTTTTTAGCACGATAGGTAGTATGTTCCATTAAATATAATACAATCTTAAGTGATAAATACGTTAAAATTTGTTTAAATGTTTTAGCTCTAGTAATACAGCATACAATTAACTCACATGTTGAAATTAACTGAAAAAGGTCATAAAAAATTGGGGTTCATCTTCAGCCATAATGTGTTACAAGTGGTTAAAATAATTTTTGTTTGAAAAAATTCAAATGATAAGCAACTCACACAATATCAGTTAAACTGCACAGTCCAACTGCGCCTTTAGGCTGAGTAAAAAATTGAAATACACACTCTCAGTTCTGCTAGAAATGAAAGTGTGTGCGTAGCGAAGTTTTTCCATCAGTTTTTTCCTCCGTCTTGTCAGTTCCCTTGAATGTGTTGCAGTCCAGCTGTGCCATAGGACTGCGGAAAAAACTCAACTATTAACTGAATTGAGATTATGTAGGGAACGAAATTTTTACTCAGTCCTGTCAGTTTCATTGAATGTGAATGGGTGTTAAAAGCAAAAGATTATGCTCAAAACCTGTCACCAAAATCATTACTTACTTGATGTAATAAAGGTTTGCTACATAAATATCCTTAAAGCAAGCACCCAATTTTTTTCGAATCCCTATTTTTTTTTCAGTCCCTTCTCAAAGCATATCTGATGATATTAACTTTTTTCAGAACACACTCCCGTGTCACACCAGGTTCAATCATTATTAGTTTAATTAGCTTTTCAACTGCAAAGATTTTTTTTATCTGGTTTTGATAATTAT
>CM063503.1:61825339-61890339 GCA_032207245.1 Pardosa pseudoannulata
CGCTCAAGTTTTGCTTTAAAAATGTTTCTTTTGTATGTAAAAGAAGATTGCAGTTTTATTATACCTTTGTAAAATTTAGCACCATTCACTTACATTAGCATTAATTATCTTTAATCTAAATAAGATATCAAACCTCAAGCATCGAAATAAAATATCAAGCCTCAAAATACCATGTCATCTTGACTCAGGCAACGCCAGAAACATCAGCTAATTAAAAATAAATAAAATTTAAAGATATACTACCAAAATGCTCTCCTCCTTAACTGCATAAATTAAAAAAGAAAATCAGCTGTTGGTATCTAAAACTCACGCAATAACGTTTGTCAGAGTCTACTCAACGTCTATCCTTGACTACATTCATTCATCTTCAAGAACAAGAGAAAAATAGCAATTACAGCTACAAAATGTCTTATATAGTCGTTCTCTGGTGTATCATTTTCACACTAGTGCTCTGTCAGCAATTGACATGAATACTGGTTGCTCTGCAATTAACATATGCCGTTGGCTAGAAATGAATTCCAGCGTAGTGAAAAATTACATATAATGCTTTCCTTAACTTCTTTATTAACGCCATAATGCACAAAAAAGTACTTGATGGATGTGATTTTGAGTTTTTGTTATGCTGATAGAAGTCATTAACAACCATTCCGACAGAGCATCGCTTTTCACGGTCAAGAATAGTTTATTCGGTTGTACACGATTTTAGTAATACATCAGTGTTGCTATCAGTAAGCACAATTCTGTGAATATGATTTGATGACAAGGAAAGGTTTTTTACCATTATATTCTATATTATTATGTATTAAAATAATTGTAATCCACGTCGTCCAAATCCAACAAATATATTCGTAAAGTAATTAAATACTACTCAAAATGTCATATTATGTTGTCTTGCTGTATATTTTAAAAATATTTTTGTTTTTATTGACATGAATATGTGTATAGCTTAAAAGATTAGTTTATTGTACTGGAAAAAGAAACTTGTTTTATGCAGCTTTGAAAATTATCACAATCTATAAATCTTCTTGTATAATCAACCTCATTAATGGTGATGTTTAAATCTAGACAGATCAGAAAATATAACATGGTTCTCAATGGCGTAGGAAGGGAATCAAACGCCAATATGAAAGAGTATTAACATCGTTTTCTAATTTTAGCCATAACTTTATAATTCCTCTTTCTGAATCACCTTCCTTTTTATGACTCATTAAAATAATTCCTGTTTTCAACAGTCATACATTTTTCATATATAAATATAATTAAAAAACATTCATTTCTACTAGTATGGGAAAAATACAAGGTGTCCCAAAACGACCGCATAAACTCTGCACATCTAGATTCCTCGTTGGGAATATATAAAAATTACCCAAAGAAGCGTTACTGTACAAACCATAGTTTACGATAAAAATATGAAAAACGAGTATGACGTCACTCCCGTTGCAAGAAAAAAACACTTTATTGGACATATCAACAACAGTATTTGCATATCTTTCCAGACTATAATGTGTAAAACGTTCGCCGCGCATATCGCATCATGCATGCGCCCTCCATGGAATGACGTTAAGCTGCCGTTGAACTGGTATTTAAAAGGTTGCATCTTGCAGCAACCGGTAGTCTTCGTATGGTAGCCATGTATTCCTTTCGTGACTACTGCGACATCTACCTGATGTACGGCCGATATAATGAAAATGTATCTGCCTTACGAACTGTTAGGGAGTACTCCCGTGCATATAGTGCTGTTGATATGTTCAAGAAAGTTTTTTTTCTTGCACCGGGAGTGACATCATACTTCGTTTTTTGTATTTTTCTCGTAAATTATGGATCCTACAGGTACGCTTCTTTGGGCAGTTTTTATGTACTCCCAACGAGGAATCTAGCTGCTCAGAGTTTATGCAGTCGTTTTGGGACACCCTGTATATTAAAATAATATTTAAAGTACATCAATATGCTAGTGGTACTTTAAACTAAGACATTTAAAGAAAAGCCTTCTATAATTTATATCCAAAAATTTAATATAAAAGTAATGTAATTTACTCTTTATTAACATTAAATCGTATTCCAGGTGTCACCTCCATTGCATTATATTTAGTAGCTATTAAGTAACTTAAAAAAATATTAGAAATTAAAGTTAAAATATACAAAAGAAAAGTTTCAATTTTAATGGAGGGATTAGTCTTCGTATGGTAGTCATGTTTTCTGTTCGTGACTACTTCGACATGTACCTGATGTACAGCTGATGTAATCTTACGAACTGTAAGGGAATATGCCCGTGCATATATGTTCAATAAAGTGTTTTTTCTTGCACCGGAATTGTGTTTTCTCTTAAACTATGGATCGTACAGGAACGTTTCTTTGGGCAGTTTTTATGTACTTACTCCCAACGAGGAATCTAGCTATGCAGAATTTATGATGTCGTTTTGGAACATCCTGCATTATAAAACCACATGCATTTCAACGTGTGCAGTTAATCGTGTTATAAAGCCTTTAGATATTTAAGGGGGCTTACTCTGGACGTTTTAAGTCAGTTAGCACTTTCATTGTGAGGTCACTTTGAAGTCAGCTTGATCGTTTGTTCGCTTAATGTCTGCAAGTGGACGTTAAACAGGCGTCACAACGAACGTGAGAACCGATTCACAACGTCCAGAGTAAGTCCCTGAAAAACGTTAATAAAAGTAAGTCAGATTTTAAAAGTCACCATTTATGAAAATCCTTTTCTTTACTGTAATATAAAAAAGGTGTAAACGTCACTTTGATCGTTTTTTCGCTTAATGTCCGCAAGTTGACGGACATTAAGCGAACGGAATACATGGCCACCTGACGTCACAACGAACGTGAGAACCGACTCGTAACGTCCAGAGTAAGTCCCTGAAAAACGTTAGTAAAAGTAAGTCAGATTTTAAAAGTCACCATTTATGAAAATCCTTTTCTTTACCGTTATATAAAAAGGTGGAAATATTATGTTTATACCTAGAAATTTACGGAACCAATCGTAGCAAAATTTACACACTTTTCTTGGTATAACCGAAAGTTCAAAGGACTATATTGTATCTTGAAAATACATTAACTTCCAATCAAAATCATTAAAAAATATGTTTGCTCTTAGCCATATCGCGAACCGTTGTTTCGTAACTTTAAAGTCTGAAACTTTATAATTCCGATGGTCTCTACGGTAATATGCACACGCACTCGTAAGATTGTAGAATTTTTATTTTTCTTCGTTTACAATTGATGTATATTTCAACACAGAAGAAAGTTTTTGCTACACTAATTACCTGCACCTACTAGAAAATTTTGTCTTCCATTTATTTAGAAATAATGTTTGAAGTTTTATAGGGAGAACTAAAATATTTTTTTATGAGTAAAAGTCCTAAAGATCTTATCATGCATCAACATGTACGCTTTGGTATTAAATTGACTCATAAAATATATTTAGGCACAAAATAAAACATCGTAGCATTATACAATATTTCACTTCACAATAGTTTTTGTATTCAATTAAAATATTCTAATTATATGTATATATCTATATATGTATGACATGTCGTGATTCAGAGTTAAGGCGAATGGAAAACAGTCTTCTTGATAATAATAATTTTATTAAATTATCATTTCTTCTAAAAGCAAAACCTGCGCCATTTTCATTGTTCGTGGCAGAGACACGCGTAGAGTGTTCACAGTTCCATGTCCACGCGCTGATTGAAACTTATCTGTTTGCAAGCTCATCAAATAGCTCAAAAATGCTTCCGCCTGACTGGATGATCCCAAAAGCTTACGCGAGCGTGGGTCTTTTTCATTTATTTTATTATTATAAAAGAGTTCCCTTTTTAAAATCGTTTTTACTCACGTAATTTCTAACTACCCTTTTTTTATACCTGACATATATATATATATATATGCATATATAGATACATATATATGTATATATATGCATATATAGATACACATATATATATACATATATACATATATATATATATATATATATATACATATATATATGTATATATATATACATATACATATATATATATATATATACATATATATGTGTATATATGCATATATATATATATATATATATATATATATATATATATATATATATATATATATATATATATATATATATATATATATATATATATATTATATATATATATATATATTATATATATATATTAGATACATATATATATATATATGTGTGTGTGTGTGTGTGTATATATATATATATATATATATATATATATATATATATATATATATATATATATATATACGTAACTACAATTTAAAATATCGTATCAAATCTTATACAATGTTAAATAGTTTTAAACACTGTGATACATCGAAGTATAATACAAGTAAATTTTATTATATGCAGTTAGGTACACAGAGAAAAAATTATCGCTGTCGGTTGGAACGTTTATACGTATTCCTTACTCACTTTATTATTCTTAATAAAATTAACAGTTCAAACTATCAATATAGTTACAACAGTTCATGATTAATACACATTTTTATATACACACACATATATGTATATACATGTAGATACATAATTCAATTTGCGTTTGTGAAAAATTAATAAAATTAATTAAAGGTAATTAAAAGTTGATGATTTAGACAAGTTAAGAACCTCTGAATGTTTTCTTAAGAAACTTTACAACAAAACAATGTTGCATCTCTGCCATTATCTCTTAAAAAATAAGAAATTCTTTAAGGTTTTAACCATTACAACTGACTTTTACATCTCAAGTATTTCATAAAATCTAAATAATAACTCTTTGCCATTCAAAAAAATCTATTTATCTTAATTACCAAAGAATTTTAATCCCCAAAGCTTCGAAAATCACATGAATAATAAAGTGTGATCCCAAGACAGTAGTAGTCACGCAAAACTTGAAATAACATCTTTGCTTGGTTTATCTCCTTAATTGATCATGAAAAATTCAATTCCTTTATTTACTGCTTAAAACAGTACGCTGTGAAAAAAAGAATATATTTTTTATGCAAATACCACTTTAAAGAGTCAATTGTGGGAAAGAGTCTGAATGGCTCCTTTTTTTTTCTATTCCTCCTGACTGAATGAAGCCTGCCAAGCTTAAATTGCAGGGGAAAAAATGAACATTATTCAAATAGCAACTTGCGTTTAAAATCTGTATTCTTTGAAAATGCAAATTTTAATTGGTGATTGTTGGAATTCCAAGTAATTCTAACTTATGTGTATGAAAAGAATGGACAGAAGTTGTTATAGGAAGTCTAAAAGTTATCAAAGTAAATTTCTTTTTGATTCTACTTTGTTTTATTTTAAAACTATTTTCGAAGGTTTTACAATTCATCCAGTAAAATTTAGAAACTTTTAATAATGTTTGTAAAAGAGCAATTTTACAGACAATAGTATTTTTCGGAATGATATATTAGAGTTTCAGTGCTTTTAAAAATATATCTTATTGTCTCTCATTTCTGCTTCAAAAGAAATAATTCCTTTAATTTCAAGATCTATTTATTGGTTACCAAAACAAATGTCTTGCTTTTCATTACAAAGACAAACGTAATGCGGACTCTAGAATTGCAATTTTGAAGTCAATGCATTTTCTAGTAATAATATATTAAATTTCCAGTGCCTTTGGGATTTAAATATATTTCATTTCTTCTTCAAGCAGAAGCATTTGCTTGAGTGCTTACATCTAATAATCGTTTACCGTAAAACATGTCTTTCTTTTCATTACACTGGAAAATGTTGCAGCATACATCTGGAAAAAGCAAGATACTAATATATGTTATAAAATAGCAGTTTTATAGTCAATATATTTTCAAGGTACAATATATTGAACTTTTAGTGCTTTTATGGAGTTATTTATAAACATATTTCATTTCTTCTTGCACCAGAAGCATTTGCTTGAGTGCTTAGATCTAATAATCATTTACCATAAAACATATCTTCCTTTTCATTACACAGAAAAATGTTGCAGAATACATCTGGAAAAAGCAAGATAATAATACAAGTTATAAAATAGCAGTTTTACAGTCAATGTATTTTCAAGGTACAATATATTAAGTTTTTAGTGCTTTTATGGAGTTATTTATAAATATATTTCATTTCTTCTTGCACAGAAGCATTTGCTTTAGTGCTTAGATCTAATAATAGTTTACATCAAACATGCCTTTCTTTTCAATATACAAAAAAATGTTGCAGAATACATCTGGATAAAGCAAGATAATAATACAAGTTATAAAATAGCAGTTTTACAGTCAATGTATTTTCAAGGTACAATATATTAAGTTTTTAGTGCTTTTATGGAGTTATTTATAAATATATTTCATTTCTTCTTGCACAGAAGCATTTGCTTTAGTGCTTAGATCTAATAATAGTTTACATAAACATGCCTTTCTTTTCAATATACAAAAAAATGTTGCAGAATGCATCTGGAAAAAGCAAGATAATAATAGATATAAAATAGCAGTTTTACAGTCAATCTATTTTCAAGATACAATATATTAAGTTTTTAGTGCTTTTATGGAGTTATTTATAAGTATATTTCATTTCTTCTTGCACAGAAGCATTTGCTTTAGTGCTTAGATCTAATAATAGTTTACATCAAACATGCCTTTCTTTTCAATATACAAAAAAATGTTGCAGAATACATCTGGATAAAGCAAGATAATAATACAAGTTATAAAATAGCAGTTTTACAGTCAATGTATTTTCAAGATACAATATATTAAGCTTTTAGTGCTTTTATGGAGTTATTTATAAATATATTTTATTTCTTTAAGAAGCATTGCTTTAGTGCTTAGATCTAATAATATTTCATACATCTTTAATATACTGTCGAATACATCTGGATAAATATAATACAAGTATAAAATAGCAGTTTTACAGTCAAATTTTCATACAATATATTGTTAGTGATTTTGAGAAAAATATATTTATATCTATTCAAACAGAAGCATTGCTTTACATAATATAACTAAAAAAAGATATTTTAATTTCATCACCAGAGATGTTAACACAGTATTTTTAGACAGACAAATTTTCCACTATTTTCCGTTGATTTTGATTAACATATTATGTATATCTATTTCATAAGACATATCATAACATACTATGTGTATAATATAAGAAATGCATTAAAGTGTCTGTAGCCTCGTGATGGATTATCACTTAATTCGATTTTAATACATATTCGATACGATAATTTTTTCAGTGCTGCTGAAAAAAACCAAGATTTTCAGTAACAAGAGAAACAGGCAGTATTGTTACCCAAGGTGCCAGTTTTGGGGAATGCCCCGAATAAGTGATATTTGTATAGATTTACATATTATTGTCCACATCATTACATCGGAAATAAAGAGTATTATGTCACAAAATTCAAATTTTACAAGAGCATAATAAAGAATTTTTTTCAGGTTTGTTTCAGTTGGGCCATTTTTAGTGAAAAGCTTTATAAAAGACTCTGAAGTAATAGAAAAAACCTAGTACCCATGAACATAAGAAAATAGTAGAAAGAAGCATTTTTATGGCCAACTGAAGGTCTTTTCCCGATCTTTATGTTGGTACTAGGTTGATGTTTTAATTCACTAAATTTTTCAATCTTAAGAAATATAGGTAATACTTTTATCACATAACAGAAAAAAATGTATTATACGCGAAAAATGCAAAAATCTCAATTTTTTTTAAAAAAGAAACATGTTTAGTTCTGATGTATGCATATATATATATATATATATATATATATATATATATATATATATATATATATATATGTAACATATCAAAATTATTTAACTTTAATATTTCATTAAAAACCTTCTCTCTCCCATTCTAATTCCTTAACATCTTTTTCCCAGCCTCTAAATGTCTTAATCGAAGGAGCATTCTCGACTTAAAATTCTCTCGATCTATCTCCCAAAGCTTTCTATCCTATAGATGTAAATTTTCTGTCTATTCAACACGTTTCCCAGCTGTCGCCGGCAAATGGCTCCGCTTTTTTCCTGATCTTACACTTAAATTCGCTGAGTAAGTGGGAAAATTCTGTCTTCGCTCTTGGGTGAACCTCTGTTCGAGCAGAGGGACTTTTGTGTCTTTCTCTTGTCTGTAGTTAACTAGTAAATATGTCCGTTTTAGAAGCTCTAAAATAAAGTTTTAATTAAACTTGTGCCGTTCTCTTCAATGTCGAACGATTGCATTTTTATTACTGTTAGCTGATCAGCTTTCTTCTTGTCCAGCAGTTTTATAATTATTGGATTACATTTATATGTATATATATATATATATATATATATATATATATATATATATATCAGGATTTAAAATATAGAGTAATTTAAGAGATTTAATTAGGGATTATTTTAATGGGAGTAACGCGCCTCGCGTTATTAGTCACATAAATACGGCTCACGCGCAGTGATTGGGCAGAGAGCGATAAGCAAATTACTATAGGCAGAACTGTGACTCCTCGAGGCAGTAAAAACTGCCTTTGTTATCAGTTGGGTGCCAAGATGAGACGCCATTGTTGAGTATCGTGTGGTGAAATCAAAATAAAGATATGAAGCTGATGTCAGGACTCTTGTGTGTTTACTGGACCACGACATATATATATATGTATATGTATGTATATATATATATATATATATATATATATATATATATATATATATATATATATATATATATATATATATATGTGTGTGTGTGTGTGTGTGTGTGTGTGTGTGTGTATACATTACATATATATATATAAGGTAGATTAAGAAAAAAATGCACAGAGCGCCATTTGTCTATTCTACGCCACTGGATTTAGACTATGTTCAAATGCAGTCTTTCTCTGTTATTTTCACCTCTTTCACATTTTAGTTCCTATGCAAGCTTTGGTTTTAAGCATTATGTTAGTATAATGCTTTCAAACATTAAACTGTTTTTATTCTGAAAACAAATTTTGGGGTGTTTCACTCATCCATCTAAAAGCTACACATATCTTCACAACAATTTTTCTGTTTAATTTTAAAAGAAACTTAAACAAATCTTAAAAAACTGAAGATTTCCATAGTGGTACTTTCACAAGGATTTTCCCTGGCTTTTATAAAATATTATAGCCGTAAGTAAAAGTACCACTGTAGTGATATTAAAGTTCCCTTCAATTAAATACTTTTGTTGCATCTGATCACCAATAAATGTTATTAATATCAAGATGTAATAAACGCCTTTTTATTTTCAACTATATGTCAGACATCAGCTTTAATAACAGCAATAGTTTTTCTTCAGAATGCTGTTCACGAAATACCTCACGATTGAAATGAAATGAATCCAAACAAAAACATTAATCCCCTAAGCATCAATTAAGCCTATATTCGTCAACCTCTCTGCAATCTTAGCAAGTTTTAAAACGACAGGAGAAAGGATATACCAGGAAAGAACATTAAGACTTCATGATTTGATTTCGCGTCTCGCGACCTCACGACTTCACTTTATTATTCTTCTTGAGAAATAAAAACAACTCTTGGCTAAAGGTTTGGACCATTAATGGACGATTAACTACAATGAATCGCTACATAGAAATCATGATTTCAGAGAACTCAGAAAGAGACTTTTGCTTAGAATCTATTATCTATCCCAAACAATCGTGAAATTCCACATTTTAGAGTAGCATCTGGTCATTATTCTTTCACTAAGAACGATTACATTATTAACAGACCCACGCAGGATAATTATTTTTTAAGCTGATACCATAAACCGTGAAAATATATTCTCTAGCTACAACACTGTCATTATTTTTTATTTATAGAAAATTTTTTCATAATGGGCCTAAATAGGATTCTACGCATCATTTTTAGTGCAAAATATGCTATAAGTACCAACCTATGAGATCCATTCAAATTTAATTGCATGATAAAAGTCAACTTTTTTAATGAGCACTGCATGAATCTTCCTTCTTGCGATACCATTTGCTTCATTAACAAAAATACAGAGACCGGAGAGGGATTAGTGTTTACTGTACGGAGCTAATAATTTGAGCTAATAATTTCAGGATTTGAGAATATTAGCAGCCCTAATACACGTCCCTGAGACATCTTGAGTATGTGTAGATTCTGAATTTGGATTCAGTTTTCACTTCTTATGAAAAACAATTAGTCGTACCTTTCCACATAAGTAAAAATGCATTTGTTGTACGTTTTTCTCCCTTACTCATTCAAGGCAAAAATAAAAATACAACGTAAAAACTATACGTATCCGAGTTTTTTATTTCTTCAGATAATCACATGATATACATACGGAACAAGACACATATTTAAAGAAGAAAAGAAAACAGGAAAAATCTCATTTAATAGAAGTACTCTTGTACTTTTATATCACTCCTATTAAAATTTTATATAACAGCGCTATTAATTCTTTTCATTAATTTTACACTAAACAGTAGTTTTCAACAAATTCTAGGCTATGTTGCTGTGAACCTGAGATCGTCGGTGTCTCGGAAGGTAACTATAGATAACTATATAATTAATTATCAAAAACTATTTATATCCGAGTTTTTATTTCTTCAGATAACCACATGATATACATACGGAACAAGACACATATTTAAAGAAGAAAACAAAACAGGAAAAATCTCATTTAATAGAAATACTCTTGTACTTTTATATCACTCCTATTAAAATTTTATATAACAGTGCTATTAATTCTTTTCATTAATTTTACACTAAACAGTAGTTTTCAACAAATTCTAGGCTATGTTGCTGTGAACCTGAGATCGTCCGTGTCTCGGAAGATAACTATAGATAACTATATAATTAATTATCAAAAACTATTTATATCCGAGTTTTTATTTCTTCAGATAACCACATGATATACATACGGAACAAGACACATATTTAAAGAAGAAGAGAAAACAGGAAAAATCTCATTTAATAGAAGTACTCTTGTACTTTTATATCATCCTATTAAAGTATTATATAACAGCGCTAGTAACAATTTTCATTAATTTTACACTAAACAGTAGTTTGCAACAAATTCTAGAGTATGAACCTGAGATCGTCCGTGTTTCGGAAGTTATATAACGTATCAAGATTAAGAATTTTTAGTTCGTATTATCAATAATTAAAGAATATAGTCGGTTGAAGAATGACCTTAAAATAGCATCGAAGAATGATTAGTTTTGTTCCAATATATCAATTGATTTCAATACCGGTATGAATTAGAAAGTGACTTGGATGTTAGATTTATAGTGTGCGTTATTTACGATATAACCAGTTCCAAGTTTTTGTTTGTATAGAACAGGATTACTCTTTAGATACGAGCAAATACGGTACTAAATTCCAGAAAAGGAATCGAAAATTAGAAATAAGAAATTAGAAAAAGTAATCAAATGGGTTAAGAATTTTGTGTAAAAAAAATGGTTTCCATATCATGTTCTCTATCCTTTACTCTTATCCTTTACTTTTATCTTTCTAATTTTTATTGTTAAATCATATTATGTGACCAAACCATTTATTCAGATATTTGCTGTTTCTCATGAGAAATGGTAAAATACCTCGTCAAAGACATTCAAGAATTGATGAATTTAGACAAAGTATATTTTGTATCTTTAAAGAAGGTCAAAATGCATCATTTAACTTAATTGCTTGAGAGTTTAATACACTAAGGATAAAGTTTGCCGATTTTGAACAGCCATAAACAAGGACTCTTGTCGACATATGTCTTTGAAAAGTTTCATTTACTTCATTAAAAAACTACAATTCTAATCACATTCTTAAGATTAAATGTTGGAGTGGGGCCAAACTGATAAGGCACTGGTTCCCTAGCCTATAGGTTCGAATCCTGCCTCTGGCATATATGTTCTTAACCGTTCGGAGTCGGCTTTAATCAGTTAATTCCTATGTGAATTAGTCATTGTATAGCAAAATATTTAACTCTGTGCTTCAAACCGACCAACAAGATAAAAATAAAAACTCATCTTTTAGAATCTAGTTTAATAGTGTTGCATAACTCTTATATCAAAAGAAAATAGTAGAAGAACTTTGTTATGTAATAAAAAATTGCAGCATATGAACATTAGTAACATTAAATTAAAAAATATTGTTCTGAAAAATACAAAATTCTATTTTAATTTGATCATTTAAATATAGTCGCACATTTAAAACAAATAAAGTTTTTAATGTAACTCACCGAGAAAAAATAACTCTTCAACTAAAAGTAGTAATTTTTTCAATGGATTGTAAGGCAAAATGAATACCCTCATTTCCGAAAAGAACCAATTTTTTATTTAATTATATCAAATCAGAACGTTTTTGGAGAGACATATTGACTAAAACATAATACTGTTTATGATCTTCCATACACTTCATCTTTTGTATCTGAAAAAATGCTCGCCTGATTCCCTTTCTACTTGATATTGATCTGAATGGAAATCAATAAATCTTTTAAGCAAAGTACACTTGAGATTTGCTAGGGAACATAGACTTTTTTAAATAAATAATCCCAGATAAAAATTGAAGGCATGAAATTAAGTACGAATTTAGTAGAAGTAGAGTATTATATTTCTGAAAATGATACAGATTTCACCATATGGGTAAGTGAAATAAAAGAAATAATCAATTTCTCCTTTAAAAATTTCAAATAGCAGTCTCATAGAAAGGAATATACCCTCTTTGGACACACGTGCACACTTGTTAATGATGTTGTCTACTAAACTATTGAGGAGTTCTTAGAGGAAATTGTTCCATATCTTTCTCGAGGCTTTTTTCAGTTCTTGCACGTTTCGAGGAGGGTAAGTTCTTTAAATAAACACAATTGATAAGAGCATCCCAGGTATATTCTAGATTAATTAAGTCTGGAGAGTAAGAAGGCCATTGCTTAAGTTCAATATCTTCATTTTCTTGTGTGTTCGAAAATTCAGCGAACTTCTATGGACATGAAGAGATAGGTCCATGAAGAGAAAATCTGGACCTACCACATTCTTAAAAAGATGCGCGTAATTGAGAATTATCTCTCTGAAATACTGATGTCATGTAACGATATATTGCTCAAAGTTATGAAGTGGTTTTCTTCCATTTCGCTTAATCCAGACCATCATGACTTGGCTATGTGGATGAACTTCCTGAACATCCTATATTGCTTAAAGTGTTTCCTTTTCTCTCTTTCCACACTCACTCTTGATCAAAATCACTTGTCACAGTAAAGTGGATAACACCAAAGGTAATGACTCCAACTAATATGTTCCTTACTCCGACGTATTATTTCTTGACGATGACATGGTTTAAGTTGGATGCATTGAACATGCTTTCGTTTCGTTTCGAATCAGCCTTATTTAATCGACGAGAAATAGTTCAGAAGATATACGTGTACCAGTAGCAATTTCAAGGTCTGCAACTAGTAGTGAGATTTCCGTTCATTTATGCACAGAGCCATACATATCGGACATCTTGAAATGTAGTTTCGGTGCACGACCCTCACCTTACTTTAGAATAGCATTTACACCTTCAGTTGCCTTTTTTAATCGCGAAAAGACACTTTTTGGCACTCGCATTTCTATGACTATAGTAGTGACACTTTGACCTGCAAAGAACCTTCAAATTTCTCACCTACGACCGTAAGACCTCAAAAGATATCTTGCATGCATTTTACACTTAAATATTGCTATATCACGCAGAATCTCAGGCAAATAAGTTTAAAAACGCATGGCGCTATTTTCGTCAAAAACCTAATTGCATGTGCCTTCCAATTAATTAAGAACTGTCGTGCGCTGCCTTGTGTGTAGATGCCAAGTCCTGCGGAATTAGGCCCTCAACAGTTAAATGTTCACTACCACTCTGAATCTAGCAGATCAATGGCAAAATGGATGGGCGCTGTTTTATATTTTCTTTTATTGTTGTGCAATAGTTCAGGAAGTTTTGCAGCTCCTAATTTTTACCTTCACCTACCTTTTTTACCATTTGGTAGATGACTTTCCATATCTGATTCCCTCGTTTTGATTTCACAGATGACATGGATGTTCGTAGTCCTTCGAAATTGACCGTAAGTCGCAGGTTCCGATTTAATTAAGCCTCGTGTAGCAAACTATTGACCTCAAAACAAACCTAAATCATATAGAATTTTCTGAGCTTTCTTGAATCGTGATTTTTTTAAACCTATTTACAAAAATTAAGCTTACAAAAACAAAACACTTTTTCCAATTTTTTCCAATCCTGTATCTAATTCTTTTTCAAATCCAATTATACCATTAACACAGACTTTGAAGCATCTTGACATTAAATCAATAATGGCTTGACGACATTTTCGAGACATTAATAAACTGGTAACAGTAACAATGACAAAATTGATAGAGAAGTATACAAGACAGATGTCGCGTGTCACTTCACATTTAAAGATAATTAAGCTGCCTTTTTCTCTATTCTAGTTTAATACTGAGTGCATCAATGTCTTTCTGACTTATTAATTATATTCTTTTGATATTTGAGTACTTTTCAGTATACTCTTGGTTAATAAAGACATTTTCTGACAATTTGTTGGTGTTCACCCTGTGATTAAGTTGAAACGCGTGTCAACCGTTACTGACCGCAAAGAGTAAATACACGTTGCACATATTTGGGGGAAAGTTTTTTTTTTCTTGATCTATTATTGCGATTTGAGCTTCGTATTCATGTTTGCATATGAGGGAATCCCAGGAAACCGTACACTGCTTGCAGGATCGTTTCGTCCAGGAACTGAACCCAGGACCTAACGAAATTATCTCATGTATTCAACAAGCAACGCCTTAACCACCTAGGATACCATCGGTTCATGCATTGGGGACAACTTTCCAGGAGACAAGGAATATCTGAATAAGGCTTTTAATACAGTGATAAGCAATCACTGTTTTAGTAAAAATATTTTATCAAAGATTGCAATTTTTTTTTCAAAATTCCCAATTTAACAATCTTTTCCTCCAAAATAGGAAATATTTAAATTATTCTTCTAACTCTTTAACATTTATATTGTTTGCACTATTATTTGTCTATAAATACCACATTCAGTTTATTTTTTTCTTTTACATTATGTTCTTGAGTGGTATTCTTAGGACAGTGGTCGGCAAAGTGCGGCTATAGAGCGGCATGTGGCTCTTTGTCTCCTTAAAGGAGGCTCTGGCACTGATATCCACGGAAGGCGAAAGGATATTTTCATTTTAAAAAAACTCCGTAAGAAAAAAATTACATCTTATTTTCAAAAATTAAAATTCTTCTATAAATCGAGAAAATGTATAATTTTTTGTTTAAGTTAAAAGATAGATAGGTAATTAAAATTTCATATCATTGTGAAAATACGTAACGAACATCGAGTTTAATTTTATTAGTTTTCTTAAACATAAACACAAACCATGTACAAGCTACCGGCTGAAATGTTTCGTATGTTTTCGGAGTACGCCGAGGTGTGATACAAAGGTACCACAAGCATGCTCGCGCATACTTTTTCTACAGTAGGGGGGGGGACAAATTGTCATCACAGACCAGCAATTGCAGTATGAACAGTTTTGTCATATCTATCATTAATAAATATCATTAATAAGTATTTATTAAATATGAAATTTAGTTTTATTTAGTGTACTACTTATTTTGTGTAATAAAAGTTTACTAAACAAGCAGATTTGGGTCCCAATTTTTTTTTAAATTGTTGTAATGTTCATATTTAGCTCTTTGGCTAATAAGTTTGCCGACCACTGTCTTAGGACAATAGAATATATATTCTAAGCACGTTTCCAAAGATAAAGAATCCGGGATGAGTCATCCGGGATACAATTTCTGACGAAAGGATTATTAAATACTGCGCTTGGTTAATTGCGTTTTAATAATACACTGAACTCCCAATTATCCACGTTAATGAATGCACGGGGTGTGCACGAGAACATGAGAAACATGAAAAACATAAACAGAGGCCTGTATATACAATGATAAAGGTTAAAAGTCGCTGTTATAATTTGATATTTTTTAATTTGATGTTTTAATTTATAATGGTAGTAAAATACATTTACAATATTTCATAGGAAAAATATCTTATTTGTTTATTTGGTGTTTTAAGGCAACAGTAGACTTCCAGATGTGAGAAATTTGGTTGAAAAATCGATGTATCTGTCTTATTAAATTGTGAAACGTAACTGAGTCACTCAGAAGACAATAATGATGAGTAGGGTAGAAAAATTGCAAAAATTAATAGTTTTTAAAGCACTAATTTTTCTAGATGTCTTAGGAATGAGTAAATTTTTAATAACTAAAAAGAACCTTATTCATTCCTATTAAATTTACAATATTTAGAATATATCAATAAATTAAACACATTCAGTCTTGTGAATGACTCAAGTAAGAATGATAAGCAAAGCATCTTTTTTAATATTCCTCATTCTATAAAAATAGTATTATTACCTACAATATATCTATTGATAGTTAAAAAACTTTTAATATTTTCTAAAAAAATTTTTTCCATTTTATGAATATTTAAAACACTCCATGAGCATTTTTAACTGTCCTATCCCGTTACAGTTTATCTAGATATAGTATGTAGACTATTTACTTTATGGCATGAAAAAGGAAAGTTAGTTTTGTTTGCTGTGTGTTTGTTTTTTTTTTACATAAAATATGTTCATTATTCACTGAAAGTAACTATTATAGACATTCAGAAAAAAATGGATAATTTTTTTTATATTTACTTCGTAGTATTTTGCTTCCAATAACATTCAAGTTTTATTCTAAAGTCTGATTTAAATTAAAATAGCCATTCTATGTATAAAAGAAATATGCATGAGGGCATGTTTCGTGAATCAACTTTAAAAAAAATTATAATTACTAACGATTACAATTAATGCTATTTGCGAAATGTTCTACCGTATATTACGCTACCATGTTTCCGCAAATGCTTTTTTTGCATTACAATTAAAGCTACCATTTTTTATCCTATGAAGTGTTTGTAGAACATAAGGACTAAGAGAAGTAGGACATACCTGCTCTAGGTATTTGTAATTAACTCTAAGTAGTTAATCCTGATTTTATATGCCAAAACGAGAAAAATAATAAAGTTTTCCAACTAATATATTTTATATATATTTATAAAATATTCCATTTAAAATTATATTCATACAATTATGGACTGATTTCGGTAATATCTTAAACGTAAATTTGCAATAAATACAGATTTTAAGCTTAAAATATTCTCATACTATAAAAAACCAAGAAAGCAAACATTAAGTTTCAGAAACAAAACTCACAATAAACTTTCAATTTTAGTTGATAGAAAAATATCTTTTTTTGAAATTATCATTTATAATACAAGAATGTAGACCAATTTATTAACTATCTCATTCCGTCTAACATTTCTTCGAAAATTTTTCCATGTTGAAAATTCTACTGAAAGATGAAAACATTTTAAGTTCATTTCAATGTTTCTGATTTTCAATCAAATAAATATCCCATTACCAGTTGGATAGGGGACTGGAAAAAAGATAACATTCTAAAATATAGTGAATTGATTTACCTACTTTTAAACACTAATATCTAGTTATCTGATAAAAGTACAGGACTTTCTTTTCTACTAAATGTCAAAATTTACTATTGGCCAATCAATATTCTTTTCAAAATTTAAAATCCTTAAAGCTAAATCTTTTTTTTTTTTTAGCTTTCCCGTTTAAAGCTTGACTTTAATATTGTCCTTTTTAGAAACACTCATTAAATTATATTTAAATACATTAATGTTCATTTTGGAGTTTTTGAATGATCATTCATCCCAACATCAGAAATTAAATTAGTCTAATTATGAAAATTCAATCGTGTAACTCAAAAATACACACTGAGGTGACCATCAAATTATCTCCTAGTAAAGTGTTACACGCAAGGATTTTCTAATAAAATGTCTAATAAATTTTTTAGACAAAGATTTTCTAGTAAAATTATATTTCTATATCCTATTAAAAATTGATACATCTTTAACAATTTGGTAAACAAATAGAGGAAAGGAAATAAGTATACATTTCTTTGAAGCTAATACTGAAATAACTCCTTCCTGTAAACTGATTATTAATAGCTACTTTTAAAATTATAAATTATTGCTTGTGTTTACTTCCTAACAAAATATTTAGGTATTTATACAAGGAGATTTATGCGGTGTATCCAGTAAAATATTTCATTTTTTTCCAACTAATTTATGCCTCCCCCTGGAATATGTTTCAACTGCACTACGTTGCATTCTTTTGTGGCAAAAACAAAACACGTTTAGCAACCCTATATTTATCTTTGAATAAGATGGATTACAAGTAATTGTAGCACTGAACTTATGAGAGCAAAAAAAATTCTTTTAATTAGAGCCAAAAATATTTTGCCTTAATAGCGCAATTATACAATGATTTTCTCCTTAATCAATCATAAAGAGTAAAAGTAAATTCAAGGAGAAAAGCATATTAGTGTTTGGATGACAATCAAAGTGCACGCGTAAAATAAAAATTCAAAACTAATTACAAAAAAATATAGTTATTTAAAAAATCTGTTGAATGCTTATAATAGCTTAAATTTCTTTTCTCGAGTTTTAATGATATTACATCGTGAAACAGGGCCGTAGGCATTTTCCATTTTTGCTTATCGTCCTACTTGAAACTCCGGTAAACCATAACAATAGCAAAACTTTAGACGGGAAAATAAAGATTTTAACACTTAACTCCTTAACGTGCACACTCGAGTTAACTCGAGCGAGCTAAACTGGCCAAACTGTGCACACTCGAGACCACAATATCGTTATAAAACTATAAATAGTAACTATTTATTGTCCTACTCCATTTTCAGCTTTATTTTTCCTCTGCGTTTCACTACCATTTGTTTAATAACCTGAATTTTGAAATTAATGTAAAGTAGACTAAACATTACATGTGAGTAATTACTACACACAGCCTGCGAGTTTGTAAATTGGGTCTTTGCCCTGAATACTCCATCTTAGCATATGCTTTGTTAAATTTACTGTATATTTAAACAAATGGGATTTCCCAACCGCCTTCGCCTTTGGTGGTTGCAAACCTTATACATTTTGACCAGAGGTGTGGGTTTAACCCCTTAACGTGCCCACTCTAGTTAACCCGAGCGCGCTTAACTGGCCAAACAGTGCACACTCGAGATAATTCGAGCGGCGTTGTACTTTATGTTGCTATAATTTTTCACACTCGAATACAATCGAGAATTAAAAATAACAATGTGAAAGCAAAAAAAACAATCGTTTTATTGATATTTATCCTTTACATGAGATTGTAAGCTATAACACTTATTTATTTAAGTATAAAATATATTTTTTTTCTACTTATCACTTACGACTTATCTTTTCCTTGTGAGCCGCTTTCCGACAGCGTATTCATATTCTGATTCACTCATTTTTCAATACATATTTTACTAAAATATAATGTAAAATATAATGTATACAATGTAAGTTTTATTACTAAGCTCTGGTTGTAAAGACATCCTTGACTAAAATCATACTTGAACAAAAATTTTGAATATTTTTGTATTTTTGTAATATTTTTGGCAAGACAACGTTCTAAATTATGTTTTTTACATTAAAAAAATTGATTTTTTTGGCCGGCCTTTTTCAAAACAAAACTGTGCATTAAGGAGATAAGCAATTTTATTTTAGTTTTATTCATATTTTACTCAATAGATTCTATATTTATATTTATTTTTCATTCTTTATAATTAGTGTAAATCGATTCCGTCTAACACAAAATACCTCGCAGACACTTCCGGTGCGTGGCATGTTTAAAATATACATATATGAAAATAACCGGGATAACTAAAAAAACTACTGAACCAATAGTAACCAAATTTGTGCATATGCTTCCTGATATAACCATGAATGAGAAGTCGTATACTTCATTTTGAAAAAAAAAACAGTAACTGGGATACAGGACCATTAAACCTCCAATTTCCAGTTTTCATACATCCTAGATATTTAAACATTTATTAATATTAAACAAGAAACCTCAATTAAAGTTACCATACAGTTTTTGTCTGGCTATTAGTAAGTCACACCAATTGATATTTACACTTTAAATTACCTTTTTTTCAACTCATAGCCTCGGATACTTTTCGTGCACTGTTAATAAAACCTAAGCAAGTTACAGTTACAAGCATAACTAAAGAAGCATATATAAAACCTTCATTTTAAAAAATTGCATACTTCATTTGGAAAAAAAAACTTTAAATGGGATACAAGACCATTAAACCTCCAATTTCTAGTTTTCATACATCCCAGATATTTAAACATTTATTAATATTAAACAAGAAACCTCAATTAAAGTTACCATACAGTTTTTGTCTGGCTATTAGTAGGTCACACCAATTGATATTTACACTTTAAATTACCTTTTTTTTCATTTCATAGCCTCGGACTTTTCGTGCACTGTTACTGAAAACCTAAGCAAGTTACAAGCATAACTAAAGAAGCATATATAAAACCTTCATTTTGAGAAGTCGCATACTTCATTTTGGGGAAACAAAACTATTAACTGGGATACAAGACTATTAAACCTCCAATTTCCAGTTTTCATACATCTTAGATATTTAAAAACTTTTTAATATTAAACAAAAAACCTCAATTAAAGTTAGCATACAGTTTTTGTCTGGCTATTAGTAAGTCACACCAGTTGATATTTATCCTTTATATTGCCTTTTTTTTCAATTCATAACATCATACTTTTCATGCACTGTTGCTAAAAAACTAAACAAGTTACAAGCATAACTAAAGACTTATATATAAAACCTTTAATTTTAATAATATTTTTGTATGAATAAATTTTATATTTTATTTATACAGTATATATTTAGTTTAGATGTATAGCCGTATTAACTAAGGTATGAAAATTTGAATAGGGTTATGATTTTTTTCTAATTTTTCTAAACATAAAGCTTCTGCATTCTGAAAAAAAAAAAATTCTGATTTTTCTTCTTCTTAAAATATGTTACCTCCAAGTCATGATATGAACCGTTATTTTCTAATTTCCTTAACCTGCAGTAAAAAGCACACATACTAAGCGGATATCTTAAACCGCTAGTTTGGACGGTTTTATGTGTTCAAATATTTTATTTGCTTTATAATAATTTGTTTTTCTATTTTGGAAAATTTTTAATTACTTTTAAAGCTAGTAAGTAATTTTTAGAGTTTAATCGTACATAGCAATTCTGAGGATTCAAATGAAAAAAAAACCAAGAAGTCGAAATAAGATTGGGATTTATAACTGCAACAAATAAAATCAACTCTTCCTAGGTTCAAAACCCTTTTATTGTATACTAACTGCATGCACCAGAGCATTTAGAGTCAATTTAATACAGACAAATATTAATATTTCATTCAGAAAACATTTTCAAACTTTAAAGATACACGCTGGCTGATTCTTTCATTTTTAATTGCTCACTTACTAAATAAATTCAGAAATTCCTATTTAATTGCATACCATTGCGATTATTTTTTTCCAAGCATGAAGAGTAAGTATAGGGTTAGAAATGTTTTTTTGCTTAATTTAACCTCCAAAAGACATAAACAAAATCTAGAAAAAATGTTATGAATCATCATTTCGAAGAATTGTGACCACAAAATTCCCAGGTATTAACCCTCCAGTTAAAACATTAATCTGCGGATGTGTTAATTATGATATCAAAGAACTCAGACTTCTGATACCAATTGCTTATATTTTTTTTCTCAGGCAGTTTTTATATGTCTTTTTTCACATGGCTACACAACAGCTTGTAATTCCTTTAGAAGTGACTCCAGAGGAGGTGATTCTCATGAGTTAAGAGTTCGCTCCATATTTTAACACTTTCACGACACCATAGGATACCAGGGTAAAGTTTAACCCCAAGGTACCAAACTTTAAAAAGATAATTTGTTTAAAAAGTGTTAATTTGTTGTAAAATAAGTACAATATATATTTTCTAGTAACTCGGGCACTTGCTTGTGAAGCATTCACGGTCAAGCTAAATTCAATCTTTTCCATTAGTTTGGCTTTTCTTCTAGGCCCACGTGGTTCACTCCACCCTCATTAAGTCCGGAGTTTAGAGGTCCGCTAAGCATCCAGTAATCTTCCAAATTCGTCACCCTCTCCAGCGCAACTCTGTTGCGTTTGCCCCATGTTGGCGCCTGCGGCGTGCTCTGGGTTCTTCGAAGGGTCGACTGCGTAGTGGAGTGGCTCAGTATTTGCGATCTCCCCACCGCCGGAGTTCTCCTGGAGGTTTTCACGGCCAAATGGGCCCGATTTGGCTCTTGATTGATTGTCAAGCATTCACCTATACAAAGGGGTGCAATTAATTGGCAATTTCATTATGGGAGCACCATAAGGCGGACAACATTACTCCCTAGGACAACACAAACAAATAAAGTGGGTCCTTGAAGCAGGGACTAAGCAGAAGTCCTCCAGTCTTGGCCTACCATCTCCAGAGGTATCACTTGGCGGACATTTCGGCCAGGAACCTATTTTACGTGCCCAATCCGTTATTAATGAACACGGTGGATCTTTGGCAGGCTCGAGGCTCCATCGTTGCATTTGCTTACTGAGCTACCGCGACTTTAGTACAATAAATATAGTTAACAATAAATTGATTAAAATTATTTGTTAATTTTCTTTTCATATTAGTTGAAATATTAAAGTTTGTAATTCGGATTATACTTTCCTAATAACCCTTTATGTTCAACAGCAATTATTCGGGCAATAAGTAGACAAAGCACATTTCGGGCTGAAACGTTTGCATTATAATAGACTATTTTTGGTTTGATATAACATAAAAACTCCTCCGTTTAAAATAATATTTCCAAAATCATTAATAAGGGTCTGACTTTGTAAAAATTCTCTAATTATGTTATGAGAAGCAATGTTTTTTACTAGATAACACAAAAAATATACACCAACTTAAAAATATATAAAACAGCAAAAAAATTTTGAAATTTGTAAATAGAAATTTTTTATATCAAATAAATGCTAATTATCATTTATTCAGTGAGCGTCAATTACTTTCATACTCTGTTATGTCATCGTATTTTCAGAAAGAACAATTATTTTTCTTGTTCTTTTTATTTTATGCTAAGAAAAATTTAGAATAAAAAGAGAAACAATGTACGTAGTAGCTAAGACTGGTCGATTTATAGATATATCACAAAATATCGATAAAACTTGCTGCATAGTGACATTGGTTTCCAAATTTTCATTTCAGCGATGTATCACGATGTAGAAAAAAGGTCAAAGTAGTTAAAATGATTTAAATCGAAAAATAACTTTTGAATTTTTTTTAATTAGAAACGAATTTTTTATATCAATTAAAAGCTAATTGTAATTCTGTGAGCCTTGTTTACATTAATATAAACTTTTTTTTATTTAATATTATGAAAAAAATTACTTTTTCAATTTAAGATTTTTTAAGTTTTAAAATGTCAGATACCTTTAACGTTTTGGGTTTACAAAATGAAATATATATATATATATATATATATATATATATATATATATATATATATATATATCTTGAAATTGATATAAAAATTTAGTTTCTAGTATACATATTTCGAAAGTTACTTTGTAGATACGCATATCTCATTTTTTTTCATGTTGTATAGTACTTTTAGAAAAAATGAGTAAAATAACACAACTTTTGAACCGACAAAACTAAATATTTTTTAAAGTTATAAAAGAACTTGTCAAAAGTTCGTTGTAAAAGTAGTAGAACTTTTTAATTTAGGATGAATCGAATAAAAAGCTCTTATAATAAAAATTTTAAATCTGAAAAGGTATTATGCCCACTTAATGGAATATATGATCAAGTAGTTTAGTTTTAACGCATACTCTTCATTTACTTAACGTACTATGTTTATTGTGAACTTCTAATAAAAAAAAGTAATAATAATTACTCTCCATGATTCTTTTTGAACTATCGAAGAATTGTAATGGAAAATATTTCTTTTGATGTAATCAAATAATTCCTTTCTATTACGATGTAAATAGATTGTAAACGATTAATGGGTTGTATCAACGAGCAATTTAGTTTTAACGTCCTGTGTTCATTATACAATTCTAATGAGAAAAAAATTACTTTCGATGAATTAGTTTTTCAGAACAATCTTTCTGAGATTTCTAATGGAAAATATTTCTTTCTGTGTCATCAAATAGTTCCCTTCTCTTACGATGCAAACAGATTATGAACGATTAATGAATTATATCAATGAGTAATTTAATTTTCATTCCCGATGTTCACTATGCACTTCTAATCAGAAAACAAATTATTCTAGATGACATTTTTAGAACAATCTTTCTGAGAATTCTAATGGAAAATATTTCTTTTGATTCCATCAAATAAATTCCCTTCTCTTACAATGTAAATAGTTTATGAACGATTAATGGGTTGTATTAACTAGAAATTTAGTTTTCCTTCCCGATGTTACTATGCATTTCTAATCAGAAAACAAATTACTCTAGATGATTTTTTTAGAACAATCTTTCTGAGAATTCTAATGGAAAATATTTTTTCAATGTCATCAAATAATTCCCTTCTCTTAGAATGCAAATAGTTTATGAATGATTAATAAATTATATCAACGAGTAATTTAAGTCAAACTCTTCATTTACTTAACGCACTATATCCATTATGCATTTCTAATCAGAATAAACTAATTACTCCAAATGACTTTTTTAGAACAATCTTTCCAAGAATTGTAGTGGAAAAATATTTCTTTTGATATCATCAAAAAGTTCCCTTCTCTTACAATGTAAATAGTTTATGAACGATTAATAAATTATATCAACGAGTAATTTAACTCAAACTCTTCCTTTACTTAACGTACTATGTCCATTATGCATTTCTAATCAGAATAAACTAATTACTCCAAATGACTTCTTTTAGAACAATCTCTCAAAGAATTGTAAAGCAAAATATTTCTTTTGATGTCATCAAATAATTCCATTCTCTTACGATGCAAATAGATTATGAACAATTAATAAATTATATCAACGAGTAATTTAACTCAAACTCTTCATTTACTTAACGCACTATACACATTAGCATTTCTAATCAGAATAAACTAATTACTCCAAATGACTTTTTATCAACAATCTTCCAAGAATTGTAGTGGAAAAATATTTCTTTTGATGTCATCAAAAAGTTCCCTTCTTACAATGTAAATAGTTTTGAACGATTAATAAATTATATCAACGAGTAAAAACTCAAACTCTTCCTTTATTAACGTACTATGTCATTATAAATTCTAATCAGAATAAACTAATTACTCCAAATGACTTCTTTTAGAACAATCTCTCAAAGAATTGTAAAGCAAAATATTTCTTTTGATGTCATCAAATAATTCCATTCTCTTACGATGCAAATAGATTATGAACGAACAAAGCTAAAGGGGTGACAGAACTTTTGTTCCGGGATTTGTAGACATTTGTAACCGCTGAAGCGCATAATGATACATGCCAAAAGCAGCTCTCGGATTTAAGACACGTGCAGATAGATTAATAAAGCATGATAACAGATAGCTTCACCGGTAATAACTACTAGGTTGTATCATCCCGTCAAACTGTTTCAAATATCAAATCATTTTGTAGTACAAAGTCTTTTGAAAAAGTCTGAATTTTTCTGAATCGTGTTTATGCAACAAAATTACTAAACGGATACCCTTCAATAATTTTCCTGTGATTATTAAATTCTAGAGTTTTGGAGAACTATTTTTGTTACGGTAATAGAAACTCGGAAGATTAAAAAAAAAATAAGAGCTTCCATTTATAACTTTGATGTTTTTAATCTTTAATATCAAAATCAAATCAAAATCTTCCATTAAAATTAATAAGTGCTAACATAATCTGTTATGACATCGAGATTTCAGAAACAACAATTATTTTTCTTGATCATTTTATTTAAATTAATAAAAAATTATAATTTAAGTGAAAAACAGCATATGTAGTATCTAGGACGAAGTAATGTACCGATATATAGCAAAATATTAATAATAAGTGCTGCATCCGACACCGATTTCCAAATTTTCAGTTCGTCGATGTATTTCAATGTGCAACGAAGGCCGATATAGCTAAATCGATTTAAGCTTCTCTACCTATCTTCGACGTGAAATTGGTTTTTCCGATATCCTGACTTAGTGTAAACGAGTAATAGCACATGGGTTGATATATAAACGTATTCCTAATTTCCTGATATCAAGTAACAGCGCGTGTGCAATTTTCAATATTGCCCAGACCTAGTAATAGCCTATTTGGAAAGATACTTTTCTTCACCCGAACCTACATTTTTATACAATATTTTTATATCTTTTGCCAATTCAAAAGGTGGATAATGACCGAGTATTCACGGCACTAGCTATCAAAAACAGAATTTACAAGCCCCAGTCTACTATTAGCTATTAGCTTTCTGTTGGTACTTTCTGTGTATTTTTAACGCTGATAACATTATACTCCTTATAGATATACTCTCCTAACAATTATATCAATCTAATACATTAATAATTTAAACGCAAAATCTGGCTGACTGATTAACTTTCTCGTGGAATAATGTCAAAATGGGGAACAATACCACTTTATTTGAAATATAAGATCTCCGTTAAAAAGCTACAACAGAATAAAATAAATCACCATTAAATGTAAAGAAAAGACAACAAATAATTAGTCCTTTTATGACCGTAATTTAAATTGTTCTAATATACGGTATTTGATGGTAACATTTTTAGACGAGTCTAACCTTCTTCAGAACAGAAATAAATACAAATATGCTATATTTGAGAACACTTTAGTAATGTAAGTTAAAACTACATATAATTAAAAAAACCATACACTAGTTTATAAAACTGTGGCAGAAAATTCATTTTCTTCAAATATTATTAATACAGCTTATCTGCTGAACAATGAGTTATGCTTATACATTTTTTAACATTCTCTGATAAAGTCAGTAAGTTTTTTAAATTTTTTTTTCGTTAGATTAAAATTTTTGTTAGCTATTTCAGTGTTTTGTTTCATTTAGTTCAGCTCTGAGTTACAAGAGATATGTTACTAAAAAAAGAATTTACTAAAAATTATTTGTGAAATTAATAAATTTATCTCCTCAAGTTAATATAGTTTTTTATAGTACTGATAAAGCTGATGCTAAGTATGCTTAAAGCAATATTTCCAATCCAAATTGAAAACTGTACCTAAGTTGGAGATAAACTGATCATCACTGAGATAATGTATTTAAATCGGAATTTAAATACACTTTATGTGACATTTTATATATCCATCAATTCCCCAAATATTAGAAATGCAAGCCCAAGTTTGTTATTCGCTTTTAAATTTATCTTCGCGCAATAAGTCGCGCAAATAAATACAACGTGCTGAAGTAAATGAGCTGTAAAATATTTCATTAAAATACCCTAACTTATTATAAAACTCTCTACGATCGAATCAACAAACTTCATAAAGCAAATGTACGGCATCGACACGCTCGTTTTAACTTCCAAAGTAGTATTCTCAATTATGGAAGCTTTAACATTGAACCAATATCCATTACATTGTTCCTTGGATCCATTCAAAACTGCCGAAGCGTGCAACAAAACATATTAAGTGTAGTCATCCAGACACTTGTGAAAGAAAGAGAAAGAAAAGTTCTTCGCTAACAATAACTGTAGAATCTTCGTGTCATATTTTCGTGGTCCATTTACTAACATAACTAGAGTTCTGTGTTACAATACTTTCCATGTTTATGCAGATAGTCATGTGCAGCGTACTAAGCAGGTTTTCTTGCTTAATGATTACATATTAGCACCTTTTTTTATACTAAAGATTGTAATTTTCTACCTGTAGTTTTAATACGTGAGTTACATACATAGAAAACGAATAGATACCAATCTAAGAACATAAACTTTGTGTTCTTTCTATTGTCTGAAAAAGTGTGACATTAAAAAAGCATATATAATTAACTTCCAAAACTCGGGATTAAGTTATACTTTATTGGAATTAACGCAAGAACAGGAAATTAAGGTTTTATATGTTATTTTTATTTTAAAAATATGCAAAATATATCTACTTTGCAAGATTAGATAAGGTGTAAATACATACTTTTAAAATTTATCATTTTTCTTTCAAGAATAGATATTTGTGATGTTTGTCTCACTACGCGTAAATATTATCTCTAGTACTAAAAATCTCACCGTTAAAAAGACAAAGACAAACCAGAGGGGTAAATAAATTTTAAAAAATGCCCGTAAATATATTTTTACTGGAAAATGATTGCACATGTTCGATAGTCCCTATAAAATATATTACTCCTAAAATATATATTTACCAATTATATATTATACCAACTATAAATTTACTATCAAAAATAACAAAACAAAATGTAGTCCACGTAACTCCAATAACTAAAAGTTTTGCAAATACTGTATGCGATAGTTTATATTGTTTGTGACTGTTCTTGATGCAGTCAGACCGAACAGTAGAATCGGAGAGACAAAACAAAGTAGCTGCTATCATATTTGTGCATTGTGCTTCAATTTCGGACATGCGACTGAGTAATGTATACATACATACAATTTCTATTTCATTTTAAATTTAGTTTCTATATCGATAGTTTTAATAATATTTATTTTAATGCTTACATATTACAACTATTATTCCCACATTCTATTATTTCATTATTTTCATTATTATTCATTATTATTAAACAAAATATAGTCCACATAACTCCAATAACTAAAATTTTTGCAAACACTGTATGCAACAGTTTAGATTGTTTGTAACTGTCTTTGATACAGGGATATTAGAAACAGTCAGACCGAACAGTAGAATCGGAGAGACAAAACAAAGTAGCTGCTATCATATGTGTGCATTGTGCTTCAATTTCGAACATGCACCTGAGTAGTTTATACATATACATTTTCTATTTCATTTTAAACTTAGTTTTTATATAATTAGTTTTAATAATATTTATTTTAATGATTACATATTACAACTATTATTCACACATTTTATTATTTCACTATTTTCACTATTATTCATTATTATTAAACAAAATATAGTCCACACAATTCCAATAACTATAAGTTTTGCAAATACTGCATGCGATAGTTGAGATTGTTTGTAACTGTTCTTGATGCAGGGATATTAGAAACAGTCAGACTGAACAGTAGAATCGGAGAGGCAAAACAAAGTAGCTGCTATCATATTTGTGAATTGTGCTTCAATTTCGGACATGAGACTAATGTATACATATATACATTTTCTATTTCATTTTAAACTTAGTTTCTACATGGTTAGTTTTAATAATATTTATTTTAATGCTTACATATAACAACTATTATTCACACGGGATATCAAAAGCATTTTGTATTAGTAAATTTTAATCGTTCCTATCATATAAAATTTGTAGTTAGTAGTTTGTTGAGGTTATTAAGTTCTGTAACTATACAGTAAAAAGGTAATGGTAACTTCAATGTGAAAGAAATCTTTTTTTTAACGCAAAGCATAAGTATTACTTGCCTTTCATTGCTTTCAAATAGATATTTAAAATGCTACGCCTTGCAGATGGAACAAGAGCAGCAATGTTCAACAAGAACAAGATAATGTTCTAAGTAAATACATATGTGAAATCCTATCAAAATTGATGATCTTAAACACAATTTTTTAAATAATCATAGAGCTACTGTTTCCAATAATAACATTACATAAATGACTTAATGTAAATAAAAAAATAAATATCGTTTTTAAAAGTATACTTAAAATATCAAACAGAAATAATAAATGTTGTTTTACAGCCAGAAAAATGTGAAAAGACTTTCAATTTAATAATCAACAGAATACAAATGTAATTAATTACTTCAAAGTATAGTATAAACAGTAAGCTTACCAAGCATCAATTATTCATTATCAAAGTTTCTAAAGAAACTTTTGAGAAAATAATAAAAGCAAAATTAAATCAATTTTTTTAATTCACTGCACCGAAAATTATAGAAAATATTATAAGAAAAAGTTTTTAAAAACATGAGTCTCTAGAAAGCCCTTGATTATCTATATGGATAAATCCTCTATTAAGAAACTGTTTTAAATTGCAAATCAGAAAAAATCAACTCCGAAAAAAATATTTGGAAAAATACCTTCAAATAAATGTAAAGTAAAAAATTCAATATCTTCATATAACAATAAAATCCTTTTACATAATGAGGGAAATTTTACAATTACTTAACATGATCTCTCTTACCATTTTATTTCCATTCCCTATAAAAAAAGAACTCTGATAACGCTATACGAGAAAACATTAAAGCTGGGACACTTATTTTATTTATACCAATATTTATTTTTAAAAATAAAGTAAAAACATTTAAAGCAAAATGTTTTAAGAGTTCTTCAGTTTTATAAAGTAAATTTAAAACAACGACATTTGTGAATGTAGTTTTAAAATGTAAAATAGTTAATTGAATAAATGGCATTTGCTTTCAGGTAAAAAGAAGTAACAACATTTTCAGACATTTTGAGTTATTACTTCCTTTTATAATTTCTTAACGATGCAATATTGATCATGTACCTAGCTGTTCCGATATATGTTTACATTTGTTCGGAATCGACTTTTACCTATTATAGGGGCAGCTAAAAACCAGAGTGTAGACTTATGTTTTCTTGAAACTAATTTTCATTTTCAGTGAAGGTGGACTGCAATTCTATAAACAATGACATAATTTTCAGCGATCTGCTATTACTTAAAATATTTAATTTGGATCGTCATTTTAGAATTTTCCGAATTTCACACAGAAATTTATTTTTTCAGCAGTAACATCAATCAAAATCATAACCAATAAATATATTTAATATAAAACTTCCTTTTTATAAGCATTATGATACGTATATATTTGATAGGGAATCTATAACGTATAAAGTATTTTTGTAGATGACCTCCTATGATTAAAATTGCAATTCGTCTTAAATGATAGAGGATTGTAATATTAAGAAATGCATATTTCACTCTCAGTAGTCTATAATAAGTCGGATTTATTAAAATATATTGGGTAGAAATTGTTAGGTGTTAACGGGTTAAAAGATAGGCCAAGCATCATTAGAACTGTAGTTGTTAAGATTTTAACAGTAGTGTAACAAATAAAGAAACTATTCAAATTTATAATTTGTATTAAAGGTAGGAAAAATTAAACTGGTATTAACTACAATTTGAAACGTGCATTTTTTCGTACTGTCATAGCTAAATTGTTTTGAAAAAAAAATCTAGACCAAGAAATTGGCTTAGTCCATAGATTAAAGGCTATTTTGTATCAATGTCAATATCTACTATACAACGTATATTAGTAAGTATTGCAGACCCAAATGCTTTTTAATGTGACTATAAATATTGAAAATAATTTTTTCAGGTTATGGTAATGCAATAAAGGTCGGTTGGTTTCAATTCTACGATCTACTTTATTGCTACACAAGTTTTAATGAGACCGGGACTTACTGCTTAAAGAAGATTCAGAGATGTTAACACATTGTGTGCGGGTACATTTCGCAGCAGAATTGTACCGAGAGCGGGCGTTTTGCTTAAATTTAGTTATTCAGTTAAATTTCAATGAACGAAAATTATTTCATTTTTTAACTAACTTTTCGTATTTTATATTGAAATATATAAACAAATATATAAATAGAAATATATAAATAACAACCAAATATATAAATAGAAATATATAAATAATAAACAAAAAATGTATTTTTAGTGGATAAATTTATAATAGTATCGTAAATATGAAAAATCAAGTAGAACAGTAGTATATAGTTTTATTTTTTTTCTAATATATAAACATTTTTACATTATAAAAAAATGAAAAGAGCAATCATAAAACTAATATTTTTTAAAACTAAATTTTTTGTAAATTTTTCCAGAATCTGTGCAATAGACAAGAACATTTAATTTTTCCTGTATATACGTTATTTTATTTGTACCCACAAACAAACCATGTTGTTACACTAACCCGTACTAGTACGTGACCCGCGCTCAAGTATCAGTCGTCAGAAAACGTACTAGTACGTGTCACGCATACAATGTATTAAGAGTGCTTCATTTTCGTAAGGCAAATTAAAAACAACGACATTTGTGAATGTAGTTTTAAAATGTAAAAGAGTTAATTGAATAAATGGCATTTGCTTTCAGGTAAAAAGAAGTAATAACATTTTCAGACAAGTTTTTTTAACACATTATGTGCGGGTACATTTCGAAGCGGAATTGTACCGAGAGCGGGCGTTTTGCGCGTAAATTTAGTTATTCAGTTAAATTTCAATAAACGAAAATTATTTTATTTTTTAACTAACTTTTCGTATTTTATATTGAAATATATAAACAAATATATAAATAGAAATATATAAATAACAACCAAATATATAAATAAAAATATATAAATAATAAACAAAAAATGTATTTTTAGTGGATAAATTTATAATAGTATCATAAATATGAAAAATCAAGTAGAACAGTAGTATATAGTTTTATTTTTTTTTCTAATATATAAACATTTTTACATTATAAAAAAAATGAAAAGAGCAATCATAAAACTAATATTTGTTAAAACTAAATTTTGTTATTCAGTTAAATCTCAATAGATCTAAAATTATTTAATTTTTAACCAACTTTTCGTATTTTATATTGAAATATATAAACAAATATATAAATAGACAAAGAAACATATATATATATATATATATATATATATATATAGATATATAGATATATATATATACAAATATATATATATATATATAATATCATTTTCGCAAGGAAAAATGAAAAGTTAATTTTAAATCTAAATTGATTTTTTTTAACCAACCTTCCCATTCTGTTGTTCAGCATCGACTGATGTAAAAACTAGTTTTTATTTGTGTAAATTTTTCCAGAATCTGTGCAGTAGACAAGAACATTCGGCTTCGTTTTCCTGTATATACCGTTATTTTTGTACCCACAAACAAACCATGTTGTTACACTAACCCGTACTAGTACGTGACCCGCGCTCAAGTATCAGTTGTCAGAAAACGTACTAGTACGTGTCACGCATACAATGTATTAAGAGTGCTTCATTTTCGTAAGGTAAATTAAAAACAACGACATTTGTAAATGTAATTTTAAAATGTAAAAGAGTTAATTGAATTAGCAGCCTTTGGTTTCGGGTAAAAAGAAGTAATATGATTTTCAGACACGTAAGTCTTTTGAAAGAACTTATCCTTTAAATCTTTTAAATGTTTTTTTCGTATGCTAGCAAAATAAAGTTTACAAATGTGTATACAGGATAGAAAATTTTATAGTATATTCTTAAAATAAGCTTAGTTTTGTCCTTTATTACAAAAATCTTCAAAACAGAGTTGAGAAATAAAACTAAAAAATTACTGAAAAGACTTACGTATTTGAAAATGATACTTTTTTTCATCCAAAAGCAAATACCATTCATTCAATTCAAAGCGCATGCTATTAATCCTCTAATGATAAATTATCTATCATTAAAGTGACAAACACAATGTTCAGAATGTCATCATTAATAAAATAGACGTCTTTATGGTAAGAAGTAGCTGCGGTTTAACTGCTGTATTCGTACCAAACGCAGACATCATGGTTGCTTGTATATTTTTTACTCACAAACTAAAAGTTAAAAACACGTTGTAAAATTTACTTTCCAATTACAACCGCAAACAGCAATAAATTCTTTTTTTTTTCTCTGTCCAAACTGGTCTTTAAATGTGGTCCTGGCGCGCCACAGTGCCGCTTAAGATGTCCATTCGAGATTAGCCAGCATGGAATAAAAAAGGCTAGTCTCTAGGTGAAAAAAGCTACCGCATCCTTAAACAAACAAGCGAGAATTATACACTGGATAAGACTATTATCTTTTGTGATCCGCAATGATTAACTAAGCAAGAGAAACATTTGTTTTGCCAGTGAATGAGATACTGACATTAATAAATGCGTTATGACTGTCATTACCCTTCAACTCCAGTTTTGCGTTTGAAACTTTTTTCGTTTAATTATGATCTACTCAGAAAACTCCGTTTTTTCCTTCACTTTATCTGGATAACATAAATAGTCATTATACATAGCCTTCCCAACTTGCATCTCTTAGCCTTTCGCTACGATAGCAAAACAATATTTAGTGCCTTCCTTTCAATAGCCATTTATTTCCCTTAACCGTTAATCTCCATCAATTCAAAGATTAGAAGATTAGCAAACCCAAATCTTTAACCCTATGATAGGGTACAAATTATATCAACCTTCTTTTTCTCATGTGTTGTCAGTCATATGGTTTCAAAACATGATTGCATTTTTTTTCATTTCTAAACAAACATATGCAGTCTGTTGTTAAGAATTATACAAGTCAAAAGAGTTCTAACTCTGTATCATTTAGAAGTTATTCTCGAACAACAAAAAGTTGTTCTTCATTTCACTGTGGAATTATCAAAGTACAAAGATCAAAAACTACGGTTACAAGACTCATGTTCCTTGAATTGTCGTCTGTTATAAAGAAATTGAACGTCTAGAGTTATTTTTTGTTATTACAAATACAACTTCGACAAGCCAAGCACTTGAGCCGAAGGCTATATGAATTAAGGCAAAGGCTTGTGCCTCTCATTTCAAAGCACCGCTACGGTGAAAGAATGACTTTATTCAAAGTGGGTCCTAATCTAGAAGCAGGGATAAAGTGGAAGACATCTAGGGTTCTCCTGCCATCTACATATGTGTTGTTTAAACTTGGAGGACATTGTGAACACGAACCTACATTATGTGTCCCATACGCCATTATGTTTTCAATAATTGTTTTCATTTTTTTTTCATTTATAAACAAGCATATGCATTAAGTTGTTAAGAACATTACAAGTCACAAAAGTTCTAACTCTGTATGATTTAGAAGTTTTTCTCGAATAACAATTTTCCTACTTAATACTACTCCGGATACAGGTTACACAAGTAAGATGTCTTTAAGTACTCTTGGAACACTTAGGTTTGAACACGAAGTATCTTTGGATGGCTTGAGCCTTGAACCCATTACCCTTCAGTTATGAGTTTGACGCCTTTGACAACTGAGCTACCGTGGCTCGCCGTTGTTTTAATACATGCTTTTGGCAACTGTGCACATTTTCATCCACCCGACACCTACAACGCTAGTTGTAAGGTTAACACAAATGGTAACTCGTTTGGAAATTTTTTCTTACTTAATACTACTCCGTATGCAAGCTACACAAGTAAGATGTATTTCGGCCCTTATGGAACACTCAGGTTTGAAACTCACAGCTGGTATGGACTTTGGAAGCAATTCAACATCTGCTTTCAACAGCAAGTTTATATCTAATTACTCCTTATGTAGAAAAAATTTGACCGTAGTGCCTCCAACCAACTTTCATTCAACTATTATCGTTTACTGAAAATATTTAATCATTTATTTCCAAGATCATTTTCAAGATCATCCCAAATGTACCGTGTGATAGTTGAAAATTATACCATTATCTTACATTAAACTGCAGTCTTCTCCAAAAAAAGCAAAAGAAAAAATACTTTTCTTCTACTTAAATACATGTTTGAACCAGTTGAAATTACATGCTACAGTTATACCTAAAGTTATGCAAAAAGAAAAAAATTTCCATTACTAATTTATAACAAATACTGTGCACCTTTCTTCCTAAGATGCGAGTCTTCAGAGGAAGCAAATGACCAGCATTGCTCTAGAGTAACTTTGACTTGTTTTTTCCGGGTACGTATGGCAACCTCTTCCCTCGTCCACATACTTCAGAGACTCTTAATGATTTTTCCATGACCTGCTACACCTATTGTAATCGCTTAAAGGCTAATGACTGTCATGGAATCGAAGTCAGAGCTCCGGTAATGATTGCATGTTATACGAAATGATTGCTTATAAAAAGTGATACAATGTTTGATAGGCGTTAATGCTTTTTCACTATTGAAAATCAGCACGTCTGCTTTATGCTTAAAATAGCAGTTACTAATATATTTGTGAACTATGCAAATTTAGATGGCCATTTTTTAGTTCTTGATTCAAAAGTAGTTTTTAAATATGTACTTGTGTTTTTCTTAGGGTAATTTTAATAAACTATAATAGCTAAAAATCTTTAAAATTTTAATTATATGTACATTACTGAAAATATTGTGCTGGCTGAATGATTGACCAAATTAGTAACTAGAGCTAGTAGACCATATGCATTCCGATATGTGTATTTTGCTTACTTCTGTTGATATACCAAATCTGTATTAACGCATTGTTGACCGGCAATTTTACTGAAAACTTATCTCATGTCACCGGCTATTATTTCACAGTTACCACAATTTGATTCATAATCACTGGGACAATCAGATAAAGCATCCGCGTATAATTCATTGAAAGATACATTACGTTCCGTCATCGTTTTTTTTTAGATCTTTTTAATTAAATATTTTTTACAACAAAAGATTTGGCGGGTCTTATAAGCGAGAGACACAGCTTGTGTTATACTGACCAACAATTGCACTGTATGATCGCCAACAGAGAAAACAACAGAGATGCGAAAAAAAACGCATCACGAGTTTACTCGTGGCCGGTCAGCAACGTTCGTCCATAAAAACACGAATTAACTCGTGGCAGGTCAAAAATGTGTTAAAACGCTCACATGTAAAAAAAACATACACGTGTACAGTTCTCTGTCTGGTTTAGATATGCGTGAAAACCAACACTCTGGATTTTTAAATCGTGTTCTTTGAAATTATGATTTAAACTATGAAAATTATGACTAATATTAAATTTATTAATTTAAAGCGTAAATACAGCTTTTATGATTTCACTTACCCAACTTTGTTCTTATAAATCAGAAAAGGTATTCCAATTTCAAAAGAATTAATGCATGTCTCAGCGGGCCTTTCGAGCGTTAGTTAAATATTCAAAGATTCTGCTAGATTAAGGTTGTTATCAAATAAAATCAATATGTATATAATAAAGGAACAAAGTAGAAAATCAATTTATTAAAAGTTTTATGTATTTATTTCAATTAAAAGTCGTATTTAAGTTTGGGGTTTCTTTCAACAATGATAGGAACTCTTGCACAACCTGCATATCTTCTTGTTCTCGAATCCCGAATACCACTTTGAATTTCAACTGGACCCTAAACAAAAAATACAAATTTCATTGAAAATGAGGTAAATTTTCATAAGCTTGTAATTGAATCTAATAACACATTCACGTTGGCTCTACAATTTGTTTCTTTCAACCGAACAGTACAATTGATATCATTTTGAAACCACAATATACTAATCACTTAACAAGAATTACAGCTCTTATTTTATTAATCCCTTAATGCATTTTTTTAAAGGCCGGCCAAAAAATATTTAATGTAAAAAACGCAATTTAGAACGTTGAATTTAGAAAAAAAATTTATATATATATATATATATATATATATATATATATATATATATATATATATATATATATATATATATATATATATTATACTTGAATAAGTAAGTGTTATAGCTTACAATCCCATGTAAATGATAAATATCAATAAAACAATTGCTTTTTTTTCATTCACATTGTTATTTTCAATTCTTGATTGCATTAGAGTGTGAAAAATTATAGCAACATAAAGTACAACGCCGCTCGAAGTATCTCGAGTGTGCACAGTTTGGCCAGTTTAGCGCGCTCGGAGTTAACTCGAGCTCGGAGGATAGTAAAAATGGTAAAATTACCCAGGCAATATTTTCAGGGGTTGGTAAAAATATTAAAATAAATATTAAAATTGTAATTTTTTTTCCTAGGTACCTTAATAAAAGTGGAAAACTCAATCTTTTTCCCTTGGTATCATGAAGATTATATAGAGGTAAAAAGTGACAAGGTGACCACAATATCGTTAAAAAACTATAAATAGTGACTATTTATAGTCCTACTCTTATCACTTTGTTATATATCTATTTTCAGATTTATTTTTCCTCTACGTTTAACTCCCATTTGTTTAATAGCCTGGATTTTGAAATTAATGTAAAGTAGACTAAACATTACATATGAGTGATTAGTACCCCCAGACTGCGAGGTTGTAAATTGGGTCTTTGTCTTGATTACTCCATCTTAGAATATGCTTTGTTAAATTTACTGTATATTTGAACAAACTGGGTTTCCCGACCTCCTTCAGCTTCGGTGGTTGCAAACCTCATATATTGACCAGAGGTCTGGGTTTAACCCCTTAACGTGCACGCTCGAGTTAACTCGAGGCCAAACTGTGCACACTCGAGATAATTCGAGCGGCGTTGTACTTTGTTACTATAATTTTTCCCACTCGAATGCAATCGAGAATTGAAAATAATGTGAAAACAAAAAAAAAACAGTCTTTTTATTGATATTTATCATTTACTTGGGATTGTAAGTTATAACACTTATTCAAGTATAAGATATATTTTTTTTCTACTTATCACTACAACTTATCTCTTCCTTGTGAGCCGCTTTGCGGCAGCGTATTCAGATTACGATTTGCTCATTTTACAATATATATTTTACTAAAATATGATGTAAAATAAAATATGATTGTTAACTATTTTATTACTAAGCTCTGGATGTAAAGACATCCTTGACTCGAGGCGTCACTTAATATACTTTATTCTTGAGATATGAAAAATAAGGGCTTCATATTTGATACCTATGCATACAAAACTGGTTGAGACAACGTTCTAATTCATGTTTTTTTACATTTAAAAAATTGATTTTTTTTGCCTGCCTTTTTCAAAAAACTGTGCATAAAGGGGTTAATATATATAATTTTTCCCCATTTTCTTTATTTTACTTATCGTAATTATAACATCCTACATTGTTATATGATGTATAATTTAAACAGTGCACTTACGTAAAACTGGCTTTACTTAAAGAACTCTAGGAGACGAAGAATTTTTAAATGCGACTTCTTTCATCTTGTAAAGGCAAAAGATGAAAATTGAAGTGTTACTTTAAAAGCACTATAATATCAGATGTGAAACATCTCATTACTTACAATAGGAAAGGTCTTTGGTACTTCATAATAGCGATTGAACTCATATACGCCCCCTTCGTAGATTGGACATCCTGGATGGAGTGAACCTTTGCAAGGATTAATATCTTGATCTGGAAGGACAATTTCTACCCCATCAAAAGTTCCTGTGGTGATTAATTCTGGGCTAGCAGTCCTTATGGCTAAAATCAGATATAAAAATTAGATGTTTAAACTTTAAAATACTTAACTTAAAATACAACCTTATACAGTTTAAGAAAAACTTATTAAAAATTTCATAATATTTCTAGCAATATACCAAATTAAGCTTTATTAGCACTAAATCTATCGATGTTTAATATATACTTAATTCAACCTCAGTGGATCAAATGACCAAACATCTAAAAGCCATATTTTACCATGTATGTATACAAAAAATACGCCAATTAGTACCATTTAGTATGTGAATAAGGTAATTTTGTCCAAATCAGAATTCTTATTTAACCGTTTGAGAGCTGAAGAGTTTTCTTATATATATGCTAATAGTGCGGAATGAAATAAGTAATTTTTTAGAATAGAAATGATTATAATTAACACTAATTATTATGTAACAAGTAATTTTTACCAACAAAAATATTCTTTATTCTCACTTATTACAAGAATGTTTTTCTGCACAAATTCCATGAATTCCTTTTTTACATATAACGCAAATTAAGCTGGATCGTCTAATTCCATTACCATGTTTTACTGCATACATCACATTGTCGCAAGTTTCGCCCAGGCCATTTTTCTAAAGAAAACTTTGTACTTATTGGTAGTCTTCCTGTGACATTTTTGCTTGCTAACCATTCCTCCTCCATAGCATCAATAATGATCAATATAACACTTGTTGAGAAAGTAAAAACAGTTTCTAGTTTCTATACAACAATGAAAAGGTTTTTTTTACTACAAATTAAATAAATAAATAAATAAATAAAACACTCATTTTGTCTACCGTACCACAATCCACGGCTCTACTGCATTACTTCTTAACACTATATATTATTTTAATTCTTATATTATTAAAAAATCCCAATTGAGTAAAATGAATGCAAACTGCGATTGATATGAATTCAACTGCTCTCGATAGATACGAAAATTATACTAACCAACAGCAGCATCTCCGCATTTTTGGCACAAGAGAAGCGCGATAGCACTTCACCACACTCAAAAGGTTAATTTAAAAATTGAATAAAAATAAGTTCAAAATATACATATACCTGTGAATTTAGAAATAAATATGCAAACCTTATTCCTGTTTAACATACATTTTGCAAATGATTGTGTCCTGGAAATCACATTTGCTATACACATATTTGCATTTAAAACAGATTTTTATAGTTTTTACACCCTGCAATAACTTATAACGCACCTTTATCACACATGAAACGAACCTGAATTTGTTGACGCTTTCTCTATATTTTTTATTCTTACTGCATTACATCTTAAAGTACAAAAGTTTTTCAGGGTTATTTTTTGTGTAAACTGATTCACTTTCAGATATTTTCTTCCCAGTTTATTTCGGACACTTTACCTATATTACTTACTTTTCCAATAATTTTAACTTCTTGCCTTTTGAATCGAGCGACGACTGTGTGTGCCACTTTCGATGAAAGCTTTTCTCATGCGTCGTGACCAGAAGCAGTTTCATCACAAACTAAATTTTGCGCATGTTTTTTTACAGCACAAACTACAATGCTATCTTCAGATGTATCGAAATCGGTATCTGTTTCAGTTTCTAAGGTGTAATCAGGCATTTTCCAGCACCGTTATTAGTATCAATTTTCCTTTTTTCCATTAGGTTAAATTTTTAGATTTTTTAAGGAATATTTTAAGCACCAACAGTTAATTATTTATTGCATATAATACTCTACTGCAATTACGCTTAAGAATAAAAGACCAACTCTTATATTGCAACTGTACTGTAACAAATAACGCAAAAACCAAAATTTTATCACCTAAAAACAGTAACATGTCTGATACGAGCTTTTCACTTTTGGCCAGGAAGATTCATCACGTGTGTGATACGAGATTCTGATTTTAGGCACAACAGTACGATCACGTCTCCCATACGTTGTTTTAAGGCAAAGGTTTAAATGTGTTATGTTTTAATTTATCAATATTCTTGAGATAATTATCAACGCAAAAAGGAAATTAGAATTATTGACTCTCAGAGTGGCACTTTAGCTTAATATTTTCAAACTAAAGTTTAAATCTAACATTCAGTAGATACTGACAAATATATGTCAGTAAAACAAAGTTATGATACACAAGTAAAAGTGGCATCACACGATGTAACTCAAATGTTTATAACGTTACAACTCAACATTTAACAACAATTTTACCAAACATTCAACATTTACTCCTCATGGCTTATATTATTATTATATATTACACATTTTATACCTTAGTTAATACATCAATTCACCTAACAGCTCTAGACAAGGAAAGCACTTTCTTTTAAATAAACCTCATGGTTAAGACATTCTAATTTTAAAGAAGCCGCATTTTGACTAACATAATAACTTTAATTTTAAATAACTTTTATAAGGCAACTTTTGTAGCATTAGAAATAGCAACTAAAAAAACAAAATAACAATAAAATTTCAAATATGAAAGCTTTAAGGAAAGATTCATGACTTACTTGAAAAGAAATACGCCCTAACATGAACTTCAACACCATGCTTAATAACACACGTAGGCCAGCCATTTATCTCTCTTTGGTTGCACTTCGACATTTCAAGGTTCAATACTGTATTTCCATCTGGAAAAAAAATTCTACATTTCAAGCAAGCTACTATATGTAAATGGTACAAGAAAATTTTTCCGTACCAGGGGGTTAACAAGAAATTGATTTATATGATATGATAGGCTAGATCGACAAAGTATGACTAGCTAAGCTGCATCCGGTTCTTTGCATAACTTTGTCTCTTCAAACTTCTGCCTCTGTGTACTGTATTAACAGTGTAATACTAGACTCAAGATTCGAGCTGGTGTTACATGGGCCCCTGTTTTTGTTTCGGCGGCCGAAGACGGACACCCCGAGAGAGGGTTGGTAAAGGTTCAACATGAGGGGGGGCGATGGATGCCACCCCCGCCAGCTGCAGAAAAGGACATTTTTTTCCCGTGGAGGCGAAAACTTGACCGAGGGGGGGGATTCCCCCCGGCCCTCACGAAGAGGAGTGAAAAGGAGATGCCCGGTCGGAGCGACGGGGAACGGACATTCTTCTGAAAGGAGTTGAGACCGAGAGAGGTGTTTCCGCTCGGCACTATTTATTTTTGTCCTCGGTCTTATTTGAGCCCTGTGTTTTGAGTATGATTTGAGGTGTATATATGTTTTGACAAATCTTAATAATAAATGTTTAATCCAGAGTTTTGTCGCTGCTGTGCTTCATCGTCGGCCACATAGGCTTTAATCGAACCCAAGATACCTGCTCCAGTAAAATTAGGCGGGCAGGTATAGAACGAGGCTTGCAGACTTCCGAAAGTGCAGCCGGGAACGCGCGAGGCGTTCACAAACAGTATATATACTTATAAATGATCTGATATCTTCATAATCGTGTCTCATTGATAGCATGGCTCTTCTCTCTCGAAAGTTTGCCTAATCTTTCGGGCTAAGCAAACTGTTTAGGTCGATTTTCGATAGCAACGACTAACAAGCTTCCTTAAAACTAGACTTTTTTATAAAATATACAAAATTACCTAATAGCAAATACGACCAACGTTCATAATGCAGAGAAGTAAATATGTGAACAGAAAATGGGAATTACTATTAGAAGGTTTAGATAAATTGTCCCCTTGTTTTTCGATTTTAGTTTTGAGAAATCATCAACAGACGAGTTTCACTCAAATTAGATCAACATATAAAATATGCAAAAATTTGTGCAAAAGCACATATAAACTAAAACCAAAGCTGATAGTACAAATTCAGGGAGAAGGTAATGGGAGATAAATGTCAAAACAGTAACATCACTTGAATGAAATTTTTATTCTATAATAGTTAAAATATAAATTTTGGTTATTTTTTTTTAACTTTAGTCACTGGGAAGCAGAAGAATCTGACTGATCCTTAACCAGTTTTAAAATGAACATTTATCCTGACAGTACCTCAAAACTACAGAGATTGTTAGAAGTTGTATAATTACAATTGATGCTTTGAGAATCAGCCTTAAAATCGCGCAGTTGTTTTACCAATTAAAAGAATTCACTATTCTCCTCATCTTTCATTTCTTTTTCCATTATTTACTATATAAAGTTTAAAACCTACTTAAGAACAATAATTCTTCTCAGTTTGTGTAGTTATTTAGAGTACTTGATTGCTGTGTATAGCGTTAGCTGTTTTTGTTTTCTTTTCTCAGACTTACGAAAGGAGATTTGAGAGCTAAATATTTCAGATTAGTTTAGGAATTCATCAGTTGTTAGTAGGATTAGTTTGGAACAGTACGGTCAACTTCCGCTGGTCTACATTTAATTAGACCAGGATCTACGGCTTAAAGTTTTGATAGACTAACTCCTTGTATTATGGAAATAATGATTTTATAATATAAATCTATTCTAAAATATCACGTTACTAGTTTCGACAGAGATTTTATTAAATCTAAATATTAACAGACGGGGGAGAGAGTACAATATTTGTTGTACATGAATATAAACATTAAGTAAGTCATGGACGATACTTCACTGTTAACTGCTTGAATGCAAGATAGTATTTGGCCTCTCCCTATCAATACTGATTCCTAGTAAATATAATTTAACCTAATGCATTAATAGCTTACTATTATATCTTCTACTGCACCTCATAACTGATTAGACATCGAAAATCTTTTTAGAAATTCATAAAATCATATAAAAATTTATTCAAATATATATATTCTATAAAAACAGAAGTAACAAAATGCAAGCAAAAACTCCCCTCTTCACTCTGTTTAATTAACAGCTCATCAGTAATAACTAATAATTTTAAATTCTCACATAATTCCTTTCAATTGCATATTTTCCTTCTTAAAAGGTGAGGAGACAGTACCTTTTGGAATCAAAATTATGGCTCACGTTTTACTTATTACAGATCTGTTTGAAGTTTTGTAATTGACAGTCTCACATTTTATAGGTAAAAACTTCTTTTAAATTGGATTAATATATTGAAAATTAATCCGTTTTAAGTAACAAAATATGTGAAAATATTTTCATTAAATACTAACCTATGTATACGACAACGATTTCTCCCAGACGCGGTAAGGCGAACATATAAATAGATTTTCTTATTAAATATTTTTTGTGAAGTCTTTATTTCTCAAAGAAAAAAGCTTTAGATAACATACTTTAATGTTTATTCTATCGACTACCCTAGAGATCTGCCGCCTGCGTGCATGCAAGCCCTGCATACCTACTAGCCCAAATCAATACAAAGTACAATAATATATATAAAAAGACAAACCTGCACATGGCTTAAAAGATATGTATTCTGGGGCAACAAGTTTTGAAAACAGTACTAGCGGAATCAAAATAACAATCCACATTTCTATACTTATCGAAATCAATAAACTCTATAACTATAATAAAACGGTATAACTCGAAACTCTAGGTTAACAAATGCAGCTATTGTTTTCAAATTTCAATTAATTCAACGTGCATAGATAAGCTTTCAACTGTTGCCAAGATGTTAACTTTTAGCTAAAAATCATGATAACTCACTATATTTCAAAATTACGTTAACCCAGGCTAAAAACAATGTTACATAGAAATCTAAAGGCTTATTTCTAAAATAGCCTTAACTAATGCATTAATAATACTTGATAATGTTCTTTTGAAGGGTGATATTGGTTAGAAATAATGTAATTTAGAAATTTATAGACAACGCCCTGGCTGCAAGCCATTACAAATCCCAATTTCACCACAGTCATTTACAGATAAACGTAAATAAATTACAATAGAAATGTATGGAGTTTAACCTACGATTTGCTCTAATCGATTATGATGAGCATTATAATCGATTAATGTGTCATATTGTGGTATTACATGACATCATTCACGCATAATGTAACTTCAAAGTTCGCTCTAATCAATTATGATGAGATCGGATCTTAATCTGTCATATCTTTGAAATATTATTTAACATCATTCCCACACAAACATAACTTCAAAGTTATGTTATGTCTTCATTTTTTATTTATTTATATAAATTTTGTTTGATAGTTTGATTAGATAGACAATTCAACAAATGCTAAATTCAAATACCAAACAATGCCGCAGCCACCATGGAAACTTAGATGATTCAAGACCCTACCAGGAGTTAAGATTTTTCTTTTTGAAATAGTAACTGTGCAATAACCATATATCTGCAACCATGGTGGTAACTAAGAGGTTTCAAGCCCTACCAGGAGTTAAAATTTTTCTTTTTAAAACTTAACAGAAAATTTACAGTTACTATGATTCTCAACTATGGAGGGAACTAAAAGATTTCAAGACCCAAGTGAGTTTTTTTTTTTTTAATCATAAACCGTCTTAATTATAGTGTTAGTGATAATACATTCGACTGTTTTACTCTTAACATACACTCATGTCCATAAATTAAGGATAATTCAGAATCACACAGAAATTGAGCTCTTAAATAAAAATTTCACCTGTAGAATTATCACACACATCTTGAAGAAGAATATGCAAATTGCAGGAAACCACCAGATGGCGCGGATAGTACGTCACAATGACGAGAGTGTATGAAAGGGATATATAAGGAATGGTAGCAAAGAAGTAAAATTGTTCATAAGCGCTTTAAAAGCCTTTCAGTGCAATAACCGCATAGTTATGGCAAAAAGGAAGCATTTGGATGATTTTTTACGTGGTAGAATTATCGGACGACTGGAATGTGGACGTACCCAGCTGGAAGTATCCGAGGAACTTGGAATCGCCCAGAGTGTCATCTCCAGGCTTTGGCAACAATTCAAACATGATGGTAATGTGAGTAGATGTTACAGCACAGGTCGCCCCCGAGTTACTACGCTGAATGATGACCGGTATTTGGCAGTTACTGCCAAAAGAAACAGACGGAGCACAGCATCAGACCTGTCTCGTCAGCTCTCTTCAGCTACCGGTACGACAGTTTCAAGGCAGACCATGTACAGACGCTTAGGGAACATTGGTCTATATGCTCGTAGGCCTGTCAGATGTGTTCCCCTTACCGCAACTCACTGTCGCCTGCGATTATGCTGGGCTAGAGAGCATGCATTGTGGACACCGCAACAGTGGTCTTGTGTGATGTTTTCCGACGAGTCCAGGTTCAGTTTACATTCTGATTCTCGCCGGACTTTCATATGGAGAGCGCCAGGTACCCGTTACCACCAAGAGAACACCATTGAACGACACCGTTACAGTGGTGCAGGATGGCTCGTTTGGGGAGGAATTATTCTTGGTTCCAGAACTGACCTGCATGTTCAGAGTGTAACGATGACAGGCCACATCTATCGGGATGTCATTCTGGAACAACATGTACGTTTGTTTCGGGGCGCCATGGGTCCTGAATCTCTGTATATGGATGACAACGCCCGACCTCACCGTGCAAACATTGTTGACGAATGCCTTCAATCGGAGGATATCACCCGTATGGATTGGCCAGCATACTCACCGGACTTGAATCCAATAGAGCATGTGTGGGACATGCTTGGTCAACGAATTGCAGCCCGTCAACCCCCTCCCAACTGTCTGTCGGAACTTCGGAGGGCATTGCTTGATGAGTGGTGTAATTTTCCCCAAGATCAGATTGATAATCTGATACTCAGCATGTGTAGGTGTTGTAACGCTTGTATTGCATCGTCCGGGAGACAAACACCGTATTAACCATCATACTAACCATGTTATACTGTTTTCTGTAAATAGGTTCTTTTTTAAAATTTGCTCCAGGGAGTAAAAATCGCAATTTTTATTAATTATGTCAAACATATAACATCTTTTTTACTCTTTACCTTTTGTTTAATAAATAGACTTTACAAATAAGTCAAATTTGTTTTGCTTTTGTCTCTTTCATTGCCTGAACTTCATTATCCTTAATTTATGGAAATGAGTGTATATTAGTGAACAACAATTTATAGCATAGATATTAGAGTAAAAAACTAATTACTGCTGAGTACCAGGAGTTAAAATTTTTATTTTTAAAATTTAACAGTAAATGTACAGTTGTCATAACACAGACAAATAAAAAATTAAAAATTTTTAATTTTTAAAACTAATGTTTTAATGGAATTATCTGAATACCTTGTTGGAAATAGGATACAAATACATGATTTATAGTTATGGGAGTTTTTTGTACCATAAAACGTCTTAATTGTGGTGTTAGGGATAATACATTCGAGTGTTTTACTCTTAATTTTGCTCTTACCATATATAAGTGAACAACAATTTAAAGCATAAATGTTAGAGTAAAAAATAATTACTGCAGTGTAATCTCGCTTTACCAGGTGCTTTTTAACGATGGGATTCTCCAAACTTTTAGACAACTGTGTGTAACTGAAGCTATAATATTTGAATAGAAACTCGAAAACCGACGGCACGTAAGTGAAGTATTACAATCTAACCTCTATTTAACGAACCTCTAATTTGCAAACTTTTCCTTGGTGCTAAAAACGTTTTGCAAATTTTTTCGTAAAATAACCTCCAAATAGCAAAATACATTCTCTAATTAACGATTTTTCTACTGTGATCTAATTTTTTTCTCCCAAATTTTCGGAACATTTTTAACTTTTTTTTTCTTATAACACATTTTCTTATAAATAAAGACCTTTAACTGGTTTGACACACACACGTGTACGCTTATGTATTCGACGTACGACTTTTGCACTATGGGCTACTACTCACAGACATCATCTAGATTATCTAATAGCGTCCTAGAAGTGCATTTTGGAACGTTATGTTATGTTGAAGACGGGATCTTTTGCTACTCTGGAGGGGATTTTCGTCATAATGACGTAGCCAGTAGAAAAAAAAATCGACTATTCCGATCGTTTAGAGTCCCTGTGAGTGGCAGCCTTTCTCTCAAAGCAGTGGTTTTACATTTCGTTCATTAATTTTATGAGATTCGAAAACATATGCAAATTCACCGAAAAATTGCGGTCTCACCAAAGTCATTTAACCTTAACCATGACTAATCTCTGTTTAAACGAAGAATTGTGTCCCATCATTGGTTGGCACCATGGTTTAATCGTGGTTAGCCGTTAAACGACTTTGTTGAGACCATCCCTAAACCTCGACTCATCATTAAAGAGATCATGGGAACATTGATGTTCCTTCCAATTTTGATGTTCTTCCCACCAATTAAAGTAATTCCTCTTTTAGACTAAGGAATAATGTTGCAGTCGGGCCACATTGAAGAGTAGCACAATTCTGAGAACAACAAATCTTTATTGAGGATCTACTAAAAAACTGCCAGTCAACGGGAGACAAGAGAATGAAAATGAAAAACACTTTGCTGGAACAAACGTGTACCCCAGAGCGAGAGAGACAGAATTTTCCCAAGGGACAAGAAACTTAGTCAGCGAATTTAACTTTTAGATCAGAGGAAAAACTGAGCCATTTGCCGGCAACAGCTAGAAAATGTGTCGAATGGACAGAAAATTTACATCTATTGCACGGAAAGCTTTGGGAAATATGTTGGAAGAATTTTAAGTCAAGGACACTCCTTTGTTTGGATATTTCCTAAATTTTGTGGCTGTAGAAAATATATTCTCTGATGGGCGTAAACTGTAGAATGGTCAATAAGGTTTTTAAAAAAAGGGGGGAGATGCAAAATGATGCGGGAATTTTTATTGATTTAAGTTTTGAAAATCCCTGAGAATTTATCCTTACATACATATATATATATATATATATATATATATATATATATATGTATGTAATGTGACGGACTTCTCAATGTGTGTGTGTTTCAGTGATGGTCAGAAAATTCTCAGGGGTTTTCAAAACTTAAATCAAGGGTAAAAATTCCCGCGTCATTTTCCATTCCCCTTTTTAACCCCTAACCTAAATGGACCACTGGGCTACAGGTTACGCCCTCAGAGAAGGGGCCTGGCCAATTATAAACCTACATGGCCCTAGTGGACAATTTAGGAAATTTCCAAATAAAAAGGAGACATCGTGCGGAGACAGATTTTTCTAGAGATATTTCCTAAATATGTTGACCCAGGTGTTACTTGTCTTGTACATAGAACTTCATGCTAGCTGACCATTCAGTTTGTCCCTATGATGAAGGGGGAACCCGTCCTTCAAAGTTATCTTAATAAAGGTCTTTAGCTGAAACGGTATCATTTTTATGGCCATGACTGCAACCCCCCATCGAGAAGTCAGTCTCATTACACACACACACACACACACACACACACACACACACATATATATATATATATATATATATATATATATATATATACATAAATATATAGATAGATAGATAGATAGATAGATAGATAGGTGTGTGTGCTTGTGTAGCAGAAGTTGTTAATAAGAAATGCAAACAAAGTTAAACATAGAACTTAAAAAAACAAAGTATTAATAATGTTGTGTTTCATCAGAAGACAATAAACTCATCTTGGTACTGTATAATCCGTATATGAAAAAGAACAGAAAATAGTCCTATATCATACTTCATCGCTAAGTAAATATGAACTACACAAGATAACAGTTAAGTAAACTAACCTCTAGTTCTGTCAGTGGATTGGATAAATAAAACAGGGAGTTAAAATACGAGGAACAACATCAATAGGCCAAATACTAATTCATAAATATTATAATATGACACTAAACCTCTATCCTAAAACCCAAGAGTAAAATAAGTTACATTAATTAATTTTATTATTTAAATCTGTTATAGCGATATAATTATTCATTATAATACATTATTTATATTTTAGATATTTAAAAATTATGCTCATTATTAAATTAATTATAAATTGTTCAAATTTATATTTATATACGTATAGATATAATAATGTATAAAGAGACATTTCTAATAAATTTATCATAAGATATCCCCACTAAATATTTTCCTTTGCTTCTAACAGAAATTCTTCACTTAATGTATTCATTTTATTTAAAAGTGAAACGGTTCCATTCAAATAAGCTGTAATCAAGTTGAAAGTACTCGTGCAGTCCCTAAACTTATTGCTGCCAAACATAACTAAACGATATGATCTCCAAATTATGCTTGAAATCCATATACCTACTGATGACTCAAGTCTATCCATCATTCTAATCTATTCCAGACTATCATTGAGTTGATTTATCAGTAATGCACGCAGAGCGGCTACTAATATGAGTGAAAGCACGCTCAAGGCTACAAGTGAAAGCGTCTGTTGTTCAATACACTGTGCTTTTAGATCGTATCCTTTGCTAGAAGAGATAAAGGTAGAATTATTTTCAAATAAAAATTAAAGGTTTTATCACGATATATCGCTATTCTAAAGTTCGTTTCATATCATTTAACCTTTAAGTTATCCGTCTACGTTAAAAACGTCAATTTTTGCCAAAAATCATAATTTTTTTTTATTTCTCTATTGTAGAATTTCAACTTTTAGGCTTCTAAATCTGTTTTTGTTTTGTCTCTACGGCATTTTAAAGAAAAGTTACAGCTGTTTAAACATCAGTGAACAGCTGTCAAAACAAAACGGAAGTAGCGTTGTGAACCGGAAGTTGTGAATTTAAAGAGCATTTTTAGTACAAAACTTTTTAAATATTCAGGAATATTAGTTTAAACATTTTTCTAGTATTTTTAATAATTAGCAACTTGGCAATTAGAAAGTTTTGAAGCAAGAAAGTGTGGGGAATTTTAAACATGTATTTTAATTTTTTAACAGTTAAAGTTGCTTTCATAAACTTCAAATGCGTTTTTCTCAGAACGGTATTTTTAATAAAATGTTGAAACTTAAAATGTGATTTCTCAAAAATTTCTTAAAATATTTTGTTGAAAATTATTATGAATGCTTTTAATAGTATTTACTAGTAAATGACCTAAAAGCTTTAAATTTGGATAATTTTTAATGATGTTACACTCATAGTTAGATATAAAGGTAATGAAAATTCGTTAAAATTTCAATGTGTATGATTTTGAAAGACCAAAATTTTTTACCAAATGTAAATTAAGCAAAGATTTTAGGTTATTCACTAGTCCAGTGTATAAGAAATGTGTTGCATCAAAAAATATTGAAATAATTTAATTTATTAAAAAATTAGACCTTTTGAAAAAACCCGACTTTTTTGACTAAATTTTCTTCATTTATTAGAAATTTTATAAAAACTTCTCTAGGAATAAATTTTTTGAGTGCAATTCTCTATGATAATATAAAAAATAAATCTAAAAATGTAAAAACATGAACTAGTTTCTACGTTTAAAGAAAAAAGTTCTCCGAACGGAGACGGATACCTTAAGGTATCCAACTGCGTTCAACATCCATTAATAAAAGACAAATTTAATTTAATATTAATGTTTTTAGTGTACAATATATAAAAACATATTTTTAATAAAGGATATATTTTATTGCAATTCATTTTTTTTTAATTCTTTAATTCTTTCATTTTTAAGATTATTTCGGACTGCCTTCGACATTACAAAACACAAACGCAATCTCGAACGATGGGCGATTGGTTAGGGTGCTGGCCTTCGGTACCGGAGTTCGTGGGTTCGAATCCCGCTATGGCATGGATGTTCGTAGCCGTTCGGAATTTGCTTTAAGCAGTAGATCCCTGTCTCATTAGCCCTCCTGTTACAAAAAATTGACCGTAGCGCTCCAAACCAAAAAAAAATAATAATAATATTAATACTTTAGTGTGTAAATATGTAAAACACACCTTTTATAGATAAATGTATTTTATTATTATTCAATTTTATTTTTATTTTTAAATAAGAAAATCACAAATTTGAAGCTTACAAATTAGTTTCGACATCCATTTATATAAAAAAAAAACAAATTTAAAATAATATTAATGTTTAAATGTGTAAATGTATCTTGTTGATAAATAATGTATTTTATTTCAATTTATTATTATTTTTCATTTTTAAATAAAAAAGCATAATATTTTATTCTTTCGAACTACGTTCGACATCCGTTTGTACAAAACACAACCACACATTTAAAATAATACTAATAATTTAGTGTGTAAATATATATAAAAAAACACCTTTTATTGATAAATAATGTATTTTATTATAATTCTGTTTTATTTTTAATTTTTAAATAAGAAAAACACAATATCTGATTCTTACAAACAAGTTTTGACATCCATTTACGTAGAAAAAAAAATCAAATTTAAAATAATATTAATGATTCTAGTGTGTAAATATATAAAATATAAAAGTGTGTAAATATATAAAGTGTGTAAATATACATAGTGTGTAAATATATAAAGTATGTAAATATATAAAGTGTGTAAATATACATAGTGTGTAAATATACATAGTGTGTAAATATATAAAGTGTGTAAATATATAAAGTGTGTAAATATATACGAATGTATGTATGTATTCCAGCAAAATAATAATTGCCAGTCACAATAATTATAAACCCCCTATTGTGTTTACTTGCCATATTTTTTTTTGCCATATTTGTTACATTTTTTTTATAACTAATTTTTATCTTTAATGTACTTTCACAAAAAATATTTTAATATTTCACTATTTTTTTCTTGATAACATGAATATTTTGAAGTATTAAGAATGTAGTGGAATACAATCTAAGACATACAATCAAATAAAATTCCAGACATGTATTCATTTGAGTAATTTCTACTACATTTTTGGGGTATTAACATATAAAAACAACAAACACTTCAAATAACTATCAAATATTTCAACCCATAGTCCATAACAATCTCAGCATTAAGTAAAATGTATGTATATCAAAATTTTCATAAAAATATACCAATAACATCTTCAGTTATCAACTGAGCAATAACTGGTTTACCAAAAAAATATTCTTCACAAAGGGCGTTTAAAGTTTTATTTTTAAAAGAAAAAAAAGCACAATATTTGATACTTAGGGCCCTTGCTCTCTCAAAAATAGCTTAATATTTCATTGCCTTTTCTTGATAATGCAAATATTTTACACTGTTAAGAATGTAATGGAATTCCCTTTAAGATATAAAGTAAAAAAATAGTATGAGTATATCACTAGAATATAAATTCTAGTGATATACTCATTTGAGTAACCCTTTCATTGATTTTTAAACCATTTTTGGGATATTGACATATAAAAACAGCAAACATTTCAAAGAACTATCAAATATTTAAACCCATTGTCACTAACAATCTTAGCATCACATATAATGTATATTAAAAATTTCATAAAGATATACTCATAACTTCTAAAGCTATCATCTGAGCCGTAACTGGTTAACCGAAAAAAATATCATTCTTCACAAAACACATTTAAAGTTTTATTATAACCCTCTAAGCGGTTCGCACGTACAATTCCGCCAAACCAATGATGTCTTCAAAGCTGTTGTCACGTACAATTTTCGACCTCCAAAAACGTTCCGAAATGGATGTAATGTACATTTCTGCCAGTGTTTGAGGTAGGAGGGTCAGGTCGATTGTTTAGAAACTGCATCCCTCTTTGATTGACATTTATTGAGGGATGCACCCCTACTCCCTGAGGCACAAAGACCTTGATAGCTTTTCATGGCTTTGTAAATATCTATTTCGAAGTATTTCGTTTGCGGTAACAGATGTATCTCTCATTGCACCAATTAAATAGCTTGGATGACTTTCGTAAAGAAATATAAATAATTCTCTTAAAGAATATTTTTATTTGTACTTTGAAAATCCATTATTCCTTATGGGATGATCTTCGAGACTTGCGAACTTTATGCGTATTACAAATTAACAATCCTTAATAACTATTTATATATCTATTTATAGCCGGAAGTAAAGGGACAATATCGAGGATGGGTTTCCCGTATTTCATTCTAGTTAACAACGGGTGACGTAAAAAAATCATAGAACGCTTTGTCCATTGACACAATAAAACTTTAGCGTATTTTTGGAGACTTTTTTTAGTCGGTGTGTTCCACTCGGAGGGTTAAATCTACTACTGGTTTGTCAGCTAGAGAAAAATAGTCTTAACTATGATTTTAACAAGCGTGCAGGCAAAACATAAACTGTTTAAAATAGTAAAAGCGTAGTCTTTCAAATAAACCAATAATTGTTTGGTCAAAAGTAGCTATATACTCATAACTTCTAAAGCTATCATCTGATCCGTAACTGGTTAACCGAAAAAAATATTCTTCAGAAAATGTATTTAAAATTGTATTTTAAATCTACTCTTAGTTTGTGAGCTATTGAAAAAATAGTCTTAACTATGATTTTAACAATAGTGCAGGCAAAACATAAACTGTTTTGAATAGTAAAACAATAGTCTATAAAATAAATCAATAGTTTCTTTATTCAAAACTGCCTATATAAACATTGTCCAATATCTTAAGAGGGCACATACATTTGAATTCGGGTAAACGATCAATAAATATTATCAGATTCTAATTACTATATTTCTTATAAAATATATACAAGAACATTTTATATTTAAATTATACGCTTTAATTCGTGTTATGTACAGAAATAAAATCCGTACATGAAACTTAAATTAAAGATTATTAAATATGCTACAACAAATAGAATAATAAAAAACGGACTCATCATAATATTAAAGCATAAGCTTATATATGATAAATTACAACCAAAATAAATTAATAAAATACTTCTCTTTAAATTAAAACCAAAATATATACAGAAAGTTATATATAAATTTAAAAAATGAAGATAAAAATTGAAAAATTAATAAAAATATTTAATTTTTATTCACATTTTTTAATTGTAGAAAAATTATACTTAAAACTTTGATATCCTTGGTTTTAAAAAGTAGAGTACAAAATAACTCATACAAACACCGTAAGTTTCTTGTGCAGCCGTCATAAAAGTTAGTTTTTATAGTATTTAATTACACAGATCATGTGACAATTTGAAATTAAAAAGAATTTTATTGTTGCAATGTTAGTTTTTTATTACTTAATGTTACATTTCTACTGTTTCTTTACAAATAGCGTATCGCCCGTCATATGGCAGGATTAGTAAAATTTTTAATTTTCCAGAATTTTAAAGTACCCAATGAGGCAGGTTTGTTTTTTGGCTGAGAATTATCTGATAGAAGCTCAATAATTTGTTTATCTTTATACTCCTCTAAAGTCTCCCCTCAGTTTAGAATCAATTTGAATTCATTTAGTCAAACCGTATGCGTATGTATAATAAAGAAACACAGAAACGAACGAACTGCTTAATTTTCAAATATGTATAACTTAAACGCTAGAGATTTATTAGTCTGGGAAATAGACTCCTAGACTTTTAAGAAAAAAATTTGTTGTTAAAACCGGTGATAAAATTTTCATTGTAACAAAAAATACTGGATGATTAAATTTAATTATCACATATGTACCTAATCTATTATTTAAGCCAAATATAAAAGAAAATTATTTACTTAATATCTAAGTTCAGTGGTAAAACGTATGAAAATAATGCAGGTAATATTTAAATAATTTAAAATAAAAAGTGATTAAATTTTATGGTTATAGGAATGACGTCATAATGCTAGCAAAAATATACAAGTATATGTCCTATTTATTAAGGTTTAAAAGACATTGTAACAAATTTATAAATTCCTAGCATGTACAAGCAAATAATTGCTACTATTTGTCAAACATTTCTCATATTCTAACATCTATTACTACAGAGCAAGTGTCAAGAGTTAACATGCAGCACTAAAAATTTCTTTTACTTGAAAAAGATAGTTATAATATTATCTTCAAGGTAAAACTGTAGTGCCGTAGTATTGTCATTCCTGGTATTCAGTCATAAGGTGATAAAAAAAAACTCCTGTTTAAGGTAATAAAACAGTGACATAGTCATTCATTTCGACTTATTTATACCGACAAAAATATACAAGTATATGTCCTATTTATTAAGGTTTAAAAGACTGCCTTGAGCGTAACAAATTTATTTCAAAGCTTCCTCTCTTAGCATGTGACAAGCAAATAATTTTGCTACTATTTGTCAAAACATTTCTCATATTCTCCAAACACTCTATCTACTACAGAGCAAGTGTCAAGAGTTAACATGCAGCACTAAAGAAAATTCTTTTACTTGAAAAAGATAGTTATAATATTATCTTCAAGGTCAACAACTGTAGTGCCGTAGTATTGTCATTCCTGGTATTCAGTCATTAAGGTGAACCTAAAAAACTGCTGGTTTAAGGTAAGAAAAACCAGTGACATTTTCAGTTTTTCATTCATTTCGATTTTTCTTATTTATACCGACAAAAATATACAAGTATATTTCTTTTTTGTTAGGGTCAAAAAGACTGTCTTGAGCGTAACAAATTTATTTCAAAGCTTCCTCTCTTAGCATGTGACAAGCAAATAATTTTGCTACTATTTGTCAAAACATTTCTCATATTCTCCAAACACTCTATCTACTACAGAGCAAGTGTCAAGAGTTAACATGCAGCACTAAAGAAAATTATTTTACTTGAAAAAGATAGTTATAATATTATCTTCAAGGTCAACAACTGTAGTGCCGTAGTATTGTCATTCCTGGTATTCAGTCATAGAGGTGAACCTAAAAAAACTCCTGTTTTAAGGTAAGAAAAACCAGTGACATTTTCAGTTTTTCATTCATTTCGATTTTTCTTATTTATACCGACAAAAATATACAAGTATATTTCTTTTTTGTTAGGGTCAAAAAGACTGTCTTGAGCGTAATAAATTTATTTCAGAGCTTCCTCTCTTAGCATGTGACAAGCAAATAATTTTGCTATTATTTGTCAAAACATTTCTCATATTCTCCAAACACTCTATCTACTACAGAGCAAGTGTCAAGAGTTAACATGCAGCACTAAAGAAAATTCTTTCACTTGAAAAAGATAGTTATAATATTATCTTCAAGGTCAACAACTGTAGTGCCGTAGTATTGTCATTCCTGGTATTCAGTCATTAAGGTGAACCTAAAAAACTGCTGGTTTAAGGTAAGAAAAACCAGTGACATTTTCAGTTTTTCATTCATTTCGATTTTTCTTATTTATACCGACAATAATATGCAAGTATATTTCTTTTTTGTTAGGGTCAAAAAAACTGTCTTGAGCGTAATAAATTTATTTCAGAGCTTCCTCTCTTAGCATGTGACAAGCAAATAATTTTGCTACTATTTGTCAAAACATTTCTCATATTTTCCAAACACTCTATCTATTACAGAGCAAGTGTCAAGAGTTAACATGCAGCATAAGATAGTTACAATATTAGCTTCAAGGTCAACAACCATAGCGCCGTAGTTTTGTCATTCATGGTATTCAGTCATTGAGGTGAACGTAAAAAACTCTCGTTTTAAGGTAAGAAAAACAAGTGACATTTTCAATTTTTCATGGATTTCGATTTTTTTTTATTTATACCGACAAAAATATACAAGTATCTTTCCTATTTGTTAGGGTCAAAAAGACTGTCTTGAGCGTAATAAATTTAAATTTATTTCAGAGCTTCCTCTCTTAGCATGTGACAAGCAAATAATTTTGCTACTATTTGTCAAAACATTTCTCATATTCTCCAAACACTCTATCTACTACAGAGCAAGTGTCAAGAGTTAACATGCAGCACTAAAGAAAATTCTTTTACTTGAAAAAGATAGTTATAATATTATCTTCAAGGTCAACAACTGTAGTGCCATAGTATTCAGTCATTAAGGTGAACCTAAAAAACTCCTGGTTTAAGGTAAGAAAAACCAGTGACATTTTCAGTTTTTCATTCATTTCGATTTTTCTTATTTATACTGTCAAGAATATATAAGTATCTTTCCTATTTCATAGGGTCAAAAAAAAACTATCTTGAGCGTAACAAATTTATTTCAGAGCTTCCTCTCATGTGACAAGCAAATAATTTTGCTACTATTTGTCAAAACATTTCTCATATTTTCCAAACACTCTATCTATTACAGAGCAAGTGTCAAAACCAAGCAGTTTTTGACAGGTGTAAAAAATGTTCGTATTGTACGTAATAGTTTCATCAAAACTAATAGCCCTCCAGTGCTAAAACCTGAATTTCAAATGGGTTTACATCCAGGTTTTTGCTTACTTTGGTGGCAATATCGTATTGGGGATTGCTTAGTATTCCCCGTAGATACGGCACGTGAGGAGTGGTGTACTTAATCACTTCTCTAATTAAGAATGTCAGAGTGTAATGAAGCAGAACAATCAATCTTTTCTCCCGATGTTCCATTATCATAAATAATCGACCAGTAAAATAAAATCGGCAGCAATCAAATACTGGAAACTGATTTATTCGGGAAGACACAACAAGTAGCGTTTAAAAGACATTTCTCTCTAAAGGCTGTAATCACCTGCTTACAAACAAGATAGGCAGACTCAACCAAATAGAGAATCTTGAGACTGAAATATGCAACCACCAATTAAATCTCGAGGTTTAAGTCGAACCTCCGTGCATTTCTATCAGTTTAATAAATGGAGTTTCATCTCTGAGTAGATCTTTTATAGCAAGATGAGAACTCAATAAAAGATATTAATTACTTCCATGTGACAGAAAATTTCACGTGTCCTAGACAGTGCTTGGGAATGTATGTGTATATATAAAAGTGTAAAGGTTTATATACGTATGTATGTATGTATATATAGAGAGTGTGTGTATCATATATATATATATATATATATATATATATGTTACTGTGAAAGACCGAAATCTGGAGAATGTCGACTTTCACCGGTGAATGTCAACATTCACGTAGTCGTTTGGTGTATGTCCGAAATATTTGCTAAATACCCTTATTTCTGACTTACACCGGTAAATGTCGACATCCACCATGCGCTAATGGCGAATGTTGAACATGTCGGATATTTATATTTTCTTCTTCATAATTCAGTCAAATCTATAGTAATAGCACATGTAACTGTTGAACATAAAACAAACCGAACACTCTTAGAACAGAAAATAATACCAATAATTAACTTAATTATGTGATTGACGTTATATTATCTTATTTGTTGAAACCAATTTATACTGCTATAGCAATTTGAATTGCACAAGAGTTCCTTGCATTTATTAATGGCATTTAGTAACTAAACATTTCTTTTTGCAATGACAGCGTTTATAGCCATGCCCTCCACCTCCCAAATTAGCTTCAGCGGCTTCTCTCAGTGCGATATTTCTTGAGAAGAAATCTCATCTATGGAGAGTAACTTTTCTTTACAAAAATATAAACTGATTATTGGTATAAAGCTGCTTGAGCGAACCATTTTTGTTTACTTATTTATAAAAGTCGGAGTCTTCTATTCCAACAACAACCGCCAATACATTTCGAGCATCTGTAAGACCACGGTCGACATCAGGGACTTGTATTCACACAGTGTCATCCATTTGAGAAGGAGGAAGTTTTCTTTTTTATGTCTGTAACATTTTAGTTGCATGCATTAGATTATCTTTTGCGGCGCTTTTAATATAGAAATAAACTTCTGCTGTTTAGTCATGGCTTGATAGAAGGTGTAATAGGTTGAAGCTCTTCTGTATTTTCCTTTGGAATGGATGCAGAAACTTTGGAGTATTCCTTCATGGTAATTGCTATTTTAACATATATATGTTTTAATAATAAAGTATGATTTAAAAACGTAAAAAAATATTATTTTTCAACATTCACCATCAATGCATACGGATTGTCGACATACACCGGTGATAGTCCAAATATGTAAGAATATAATCAAATATTCTGTCTTTCACCGAGGTATTTGGTGTATGTCGACATTCACCGGTGAATGTCGACATTCTCCAATTTCGGGCATTCACAGTAACATATATATATATATATATATATATATATATATATATATATATATATATAATATATATATATGTGTGTGTGTGTGTGTGTGTGTGTGTGTGTGTGTAATCCATTTTTTTATATCACTCCTTCACAAGGAGAAAGCTCAACAGCTATAAGTAATGAGAACGCAGTCGGGCTTCATATTTAAGAGAACTCAGAAGTCTAATTTTAAAACTTTATTTCAGAGCGGCAACACCGCACATCTATCCTTCTGGACAATATACAATCAAAAGCCACAGAGTTCACTCTGCTCGGACACAAAATGCACCCAAGAGCACTGACAACAAGAATTTTCCCACAGTAAAAACACTTAATAAGCGAATTAAATGCAATATCAGCAAAACGCGAAAACATGTTCCCCCAACAGCTTGAAAACTGCTCTATAAACAGAAAGTTTACAGTTTTATGACAGAAAGGAATGTTAAGTGGAGAATACTCCGTTGATTAAACCATTTAGAGGCTGGTAAAGATATTTAAATGAATTAAAATTGGAGAGAGGAGGCTTTTGAAGAAATATTAAAGTTAAATAATTTTGATATATTACATATATATATATATATATATATATATATATATATATATATATACACACACACATATATATATGCAGGGTTGTAGCCAGAGGGTTTTCTCGACTACCCCACCACACCCACACTAAATTTTGGAGTTTACTGTATTGCATTTTAATTTTGAAATAAAAATACTTATGTGAGTTACATATGTAATATGTAAAAATTTTAAGCTGCATATTCAATCAAAATTAATTTATAAATAAAGTTTTAATTAATTTTTTTTTAATTTTTTAATATTAATATTCTTGCTTCAAAAATCTTTTGCACAGTTACTGAAGCCTATTACACAAGACTGTGAATAGACTTTTAGATATATATAATATTAAATTTCATATTGTTTCTTTAGCAGATATTAAATTTAACTATTAATAAGTGTTCAAATTATATAATTTTTAACAATTCATGTTAGTTTTATTTATAATCTATACTACTTCAAGCCTTTAATGGCCGGGTCATATCTGCCATTTACATACTGATGTATATACCTTAAATCTAAGTTATTAAGGACAGCACAGAATAAATTAAATATGAAATTTAAACAGCTTTGAATGATGAAAATGTAAAATACATATCCTTACAGATAAATTTCCTATCACATTGTATGCTGGATACTAGTACGTTTTCTGAAGATTGATACTTGAGTGTTCACGTACTAGTATTAGTGTAACAACATGTTTGTTTGTGGGTAAAAAATAACGGTATATACAGGAGCAAAGCCGAATGTTCTTATCTACTATTAGATTCTGAAAAATTTACACAAATAAGTTTTTACATCAGTCGAAGCTGAACAACAGAATAAGGTTGGTTTAAAAAATCAATTTAGATTTAAAATTAACTTATTTTTCCTTGCGAAAAAATATATTATTATATATATGTAATATTTACATATTGAATACTATGGCACGTTCCGGTAGCGTTCAGCTATTACTCCAAACATCATACAATTCCATTTATGAAAAAGATTTCGTGACAAAACACTTCGTGACAAAAAAAAATTATTTAGTATTACATGTAAAATAAAGATTATAAAATGAAGTTTTATAATAGATAAAATAATCTGTCCAAATTTCAGTCTATGTATCTATTTAAAAAGCAAATTTAGGTGATTAAAAATATTTGAAAAATCATAAAGTGTCGATCCAAATAGAAAATTTGCAAATAATAGAAATTACTTGAAAGTAATTTCTATTATTTGCAAAGTGTTGTTAGGTTGTTTATCAGATTGCCCTCTACCTACTCTCAAAAGAAAAAACTCGTTGTAGTTAAGCATTCTGCAAGCTATTTATAGCTGTATCTAAAAAGAGACACTAGGCATTAAAGGGATAAAAAGATAGGTTTTTATGAATTTTCTTGAATACCGAAAAAACTTTGTTTTTCTCATCGGGCAGGCGAAATGTACATTGGCTCATCCGATTGTAGCTAACTGTAAATTTTACTCTGTGCAACAGTCTTTCTGAATTATTTCACATGTGCTTATGGTTTCGAGTTCTGTTTACTTTTCTAGTTACTAACTATTTGCTACTACTCAGAGACAGCAGAGGTAAGAAGGTAAGGAGACAGTAGAATTAAAAAAGTTCTACTGTCCAGATTGCATGTTACTCTGTGCAGTACCGTGTTTTCGATTGCATCATACACGATCAATATTGAAATATTTCATAATCATTTATGTAAATGCAAAGGATATAAATAAAATTTAATTCAAGATAAAATCTAGGTATTCTAAGCTTTATATTTATAGTTAGTGTGAATTGACTCCAAAGTCTAATGATTGCTGCCATACAATCAGTCTTTCCCGAATTATTTCACATGTGCTTTTTATATTTCGAGTGCTTTTTGTTTATTTTTCTGGTTACTAACTATTTGCTACTACTCAGAGACAGCAGAGGTAAGAAATAAGGAGACAGTAGAATTAAAAAAGTTTACTGTCCAGATTGCGATGTTGAACTCTGTGCAGTACCGTGTTCTCGATTGTATCCTATACGATCAAATTTTGATTAATATTTTCATAATCATTTATGTAAATGCATAGGACATAACTAAAATTTAATTCAAGATAAAAGCTAGGTATTCTAAGCTTTATATTTATAGTTAGTGTGAATTGACTCAAAAGTCTAATGATTTCTGCTGTACAATCAGTCTTTCCCGAATTATTTCACATGTGCTTTTTATGGTTTCGAGTTCTTTTGTTTACTTTTCTAGTTACTAGACTATTTGCTACTACTCAGAGACAGCAGAGGTAAGAAAGTAAGGAGAGAAACAAAGTTCTACTGTCCAGATTGCGATGTTGGACTCTGTGCAGTACCGTGTTTTCGATTGCATCATAACACGATCAAATTGATTAATATTTTCAAATCATTTATGTAAATGCAAAGGATATAAATAAAATTTAATTCAAGATAAAGCTAGGTATTCTAAGCTTTGTAGTTATAGTTAGTGTGAATTGATTCCAAAGTCTAATGATTTCTGCGTACAATCAGTCTTTCCCGAATTATTTCACATGTGCTTTTTATGGTTTCGAGTTCTTTTGTTTACTTTTCTAGTTACTAGACTATTTGCTACTACTCAGAGACAGCAGAGGTAAGAAAGTAAGGAGAGAAACAAAGTTCTACTGTCCAGATTGCGATGTTGGACTCTGTGCAGTACCGTGTTTTCGATTGCATCATACACGATCAAATTTTGATTAATAATTTCATAATCAATTTATGTAACTCAAAGGATATAAATAAAATTTAATTCAAGATAAAAACTAGTATTCTAAGGTTCATATTTATAGTTAGTGTGAATTGATTCCAAATTCTACTGATTTCTGCCTTACAATCAGTCTTTCCCGAATTATTTCACATGTGCTTTTTATGGTTTCGAGTTCTTTTGTTTACTTTTCTAGTTACTAGACTATTTGCTACTACTCAGAGACAGCAGAGGTAAGAAAGTAAGGAGAGAAACAAAGTTCTACTGTCCAGATTGCGATGTTGGACTCTGTGCAGTACCGTGTTTTCGATTGCATCATACACGATCAAATTTTGATTAATAATTTCATAATCATTTATGTAAATGCAAAGGATATAAATAAAATTTAATTCAAGATAAAAGCTAGGTATTCTAAGCTTTATATTTATAGTTAGTGTGAATTGACTCCAAAGTCTAATGATTTCTGCCGTACAGAATGCCAACTATACAGGTAAATTACTCATTTATTTAAATTGATTTTTTTACATTAATTTTTAGGAAAATTTGTATGCAGATGATGCTATTATGTTTAAAATATTATGTATGTATGAATATAAGCATAAAAAATTTACATTTTTGACCCATAATCTCGAAATAAAATGAACCTGGAAGGGGTTAACGCATCGTAGCCAAATTTTGACACATTTTTCCTGGTGTTACCGAGAATGCTAGGCTGTCTTTATTAACATATCAATGAAATCTTATATAAAGCAATGATATAAAATAATTATGTTTTAGACTTCCAAGTTATAAATAAATTATATTTTGTAAAATATTTTTCATTATTATTAACATGCCCGGTTCTAATAGTTTTGCTCCCCCCCCCCCTCATGATGAAAATGTAAAATGCAGCTCCATCTTTACATTCCCAACGATAAAATTTCCTTTTATCACATTGTATGTGGACACGTACTAGTACGTTTTCTGAAGATTGATACTTTAGCTAGGGTCACGCACTAGTACGGGTTAGTGTAACAACATGGTTTGTTTGTGGGTACAAAAATAACGGTATATACAGGAAAACAAAGCCGAATGTTCTTGTCTACTACATAGATTCTGAAAAAATTTAGACAAATAAAAACTAGTTTTTACATCAGTCGATGCGGAACAACAGAATGGGAAGGTTGGTTAAAAAAATCAATTTAGATTTAAAATTAACTTTTCATTTTTCCTTGCGAAAATGATATTATATATATATGTATATTTACATATTGTATATATATATATATATATATATATATATATATATATATATATGTGTGTGTGTGTGTGTGTGTGTGTGTGTGTGTGTGTGTGTGTGTGTAATAATATCAATATCTAAACCCTAAAGCGTATTCCAAAATTATCCCTTTTCCCCATTCATTATTTTAGATCTTAATTTCTTCTCTTTATATTAACCATATTTCCCATCTATCCAATTTAAACGAGGATGTTTTCATTCCTTCAGCCGAACCCTGAAATTCTTTCTATGATTCCCAAAACAGAAAATGATATGGCTGGCATCTTAATTAGGAAGTTATAACTTTCCCATGAAAATTTGTAACGATCAGCAGTAATGCTCCTCTGAGACGCCACACTTTACAGATGGCTCCAGTCAAAGGTTACTTTCTATAAGCAAATAACACGTGCCACAGCATTTTTTCCACACACGGGTTTTAGCCGTCTCTCGCAGAAGGTTGGCATTACAATTACTTAGAGAGATAGCGTTCTGACACCGTCAGGTTCAGATGTCTCTGGATTCTGTGCAATTTTATAGGATGAAATAAAAGTTAAGTTCGGCCACGACAAATGATATGTTTCTTT